>JAPSGF010000014.1:12587508-12780451 GCA_035772895.1 Perdix hodgsoniae | reverse complement strand
GTTTCTTCTTTCGTTTCTTCTTTCGTTTCTTCTTTCGTTTCTTCTTTTTTGAACAGGATGAATGTTTTCCCTTTGTTTTTTCTCAAAACCAATTGTAGCTATCATGGTGCACCTGTGCCTCTCCTGACAGGTGGCTGCATTTTTGTGGTGGGTCTGATGATGCACATACTTTTCATCAGAACTGCCAGGTTGGTGTGGTTCAGCTTAATGTCTGTAAAGAGCTTTGTAGTCCTCAGGTGATAGGCTTAAGAGGAAGTAAAAGTGGTTTGGTTGTTTGAAGTTTAGAACCTAATTTAAAATGGACAGTGTTTATTAGAGAACTCTGTATCTCACTAGTCTTCCAGTAACCCATTGCTATACATATCTCATCTTGGATTAGATTTCAGCCTCCAGCATAAACTGTTTGGAAAAATGAGCTCATCAAAGATGGATGGGAAAGGCAAGCTATGGTGCTCAAGCTAATTCAGTACCTGTGGTCCAGCACTTATCTCATGCTGCATTTTGAATGCTGCCTGATGAAAACCTTTGATATTGTAAAACCAAATTGTGTAGGGATAGGTGTCTTCATAAGCTTAAAAATATTATGCTGTTTTCATTGGAAGAGACAGGTAAAAACGTGGGAGTATTGGCTGTTCGTACATTTATTTACTGAAATTTTGTTTCAAGATGATTTTAAAAAGTTAAAAGTATTCAGTAAAAGATGATCTCACCTGTGTCAGTAGTTTTATTGCAATAGTTTATTCCTCAACTCTATGAAGAGAAAATAAATCACAAGTGCTTTTTAAAGGCAGTTGTTGGAAGTAAAGTGTTGCCGAGTTTCAGTGCTGTGGGATTGAAAAAAAAAAAAAAGATGTTTCTGGACTTCAAAACTCTTCAGCATGATTAGAATACGAGTGGCTAACTCTGATAAGTATGTTAGGCTCCCTTCTGTTAATTACAGTATTTCATATGAGACTTATTTGACAGCCACCGGCTCACAAAATGCTAAGTACTTCCTATACTGTTACACTGAGGAGTCGTCCCCTTCCCATCCCCCATGCAAATACTTTTGGATAGGACATTATAATTTAGAAGCTCTGCACTGAAAGCAGGTAATATCTAATTACCTACTAGTTCCCTGATTAGTTTGAATGATTGCTGTTTGCTAATGACTAAATGGAAAAGATTTTAGTGGTTGTCAACAGGGAGATGAGGACAATAAGAGTGCTGATGCTCTCTCTAAAAGTTCTTGAAAAACATTCATTGTTTCATTGTATTTTTTTTTTTAATTTGTGTACAGTTCTCAGTTTATTTGACATTATCCTTTGCTGGCGGTGACAGTTGGATTTATAGTAAATGTCAAATCTTCATTTTCTTCCATGTTTTATTATGGTAGGGATTGGAATTTTTTTTGTTTACTTTTTTTTATTATTATTAGAAGAGCGTAAAGCCATTTGAATATGGACCTCAAGGCTGAGGGTAGGCACTGTGGTTAAAATGTGACGGTGCCATACAAATACACATGGATGTTTTGTAAAATCTAAGAAATGATCTGTTTTTGTGTGAACTTGAGATTCCTACTACTTGAATGCTTTAGAGAAGTGACTTCATCAGAAGGATGTCTATAAAAAGCACTGCAGCTGTAGTAACTTTTCTTCTGTGGCTTTATTGTAGTTTTATCCAAACTCCACCAGGTGCTGCCAAAGAACATGTAGCCAAAGCAAAGTTTACAGCTTAAGTACAAGTTGCTTGGAACGTGTGTGCACACAGTCATGAAAACAGCCATTAATCCCTTTTCAGAAGTAGAGGCATATTCCCCGACCTCATTAGGAGCACGCTTACTTCATAGTAACTAAGCAGTAGGAAGAAAAAAATATGATGGGAAGAGTGATGTCATTTATGGATAGCATCTTCTTAAAAATGCATTTTCCTATGACACATTGCTATTTCTTTACATGCTGTATGGGAATAATAAAAACAAGCCTATGATTACTCATTAAATCCATTGAAGTGCTCTGCTCTGTTGCTTTCTTAATTTTGGGTGATGGAGTATTTTGTATCTTCTCATGATATATTCAAACGATTGAAGTTTTAACTTAATTTGGGTTTATAATTTGTTTTTTTGTTGTTGCTGTTTTTAACATGACAACAGCCAAAGTTGCTATGAATGCTTTATTTCTAATAACTTGGGTGAAGATGTTTCTTTCCTTTGTTTGCTTTTTGTCTTGCTGAGTCGGGAGCTTTGTATATCACAAGTCAGCTCTGTTTCAGGTTTTTCTGGGAAGAGAATTTGCTTCCAAAAGCCAAGGTTTGCTTGAGGTAATAAGAGCCCCAAACTTGTGACTGATCACAACAGTGCAGCACAAAATGCTCAGGCAAACAGCACTCAGAGCAGCAGGAATCAATTCAGAGACTTGGCGCAGAGCAGTTTCTATCCTGCCTCCCTGGTGAGTTCAGCCATTGTGCCTTTGACATGAAAAGCAATGTGCATTTTAATTGCAATACTTATTTTTGAACTGTTGCTCAAGTATTAGCATGGTTTAAGTCAAAAAGAGCGGATCATGGACTGTGCTGTATCGGTTGCCAGGAAAGGTATAATCAGTGTCTGCTGGGGATGGGGATGGGGAAAAAAAAAGAGCAAAAAAAAAACCCGTGTTAGCTATTGCATTGGGCAAGAAACTTTTAGGGATTAGCCTTGTAGCTAGTAATGAGTAATCACTCGTGATAGAATTAAGTATATGCTTTGTTATTGTTTTTTTTTTTTTGCCTTGTGTAACTAAAGCTTGGAATTTATTGCTGTGCACAAACAGTTTCTATTAGAACATTTACTGAATGCAAAAATGAAATTAAAAGATTATTTGGGGTTAGTCTAGCATAATCAGTGTAGATTGAAAAGATAATTGTGGTAGGAGAAAAGGAAGGGGAAAAATGACAAGTAGCAGTTACTTTATACAGGAATAGATTCAGAAATGTCTGCTCAGTCTGCACAAGAAAAGTCAGCTCTTGTGAGGAATCCATGGCAGTGAATTCACCTGGTAGGATTTAATTACATTGTGAGAACTAAGATGCCTACCTTTGGAATATGGTGTTCCTCATTCTGTTTCCCTCCCTCCACCAAAAAGCAAGCAAACACTTATTTGAATTGAGAAAATTTTGGCTACTATAAATACAGATACTGAAAAATGTTAATGTATGAGTACTGAGTTCCTTTTCCTAAGTGCACATGTAATTGATTATTCAGTATTACTGTAGCTTTCTTGTGCTCCCATTTTATTGCCATCCAAAGGGGTTTGGCGGAAAGGTAGGAAAGGAAAAAAAGGAAGCATAAATTATCTTACCAGTATAAGATTAGATCTGCACTGAAGCTAGTAGGTGTAATACAGATGCTATGATCAGGTGCTCAGAGCCAAAATACTCACAGCCCTTGTGCTATTCCAATCAAAGGTACTGAAGATTGAGCAGTTCTCTGATGTGGTCTTATCAGTTTGAGTATAATGTAAATCCTGTTACAGCAGCTTTGTCCGATCTGCCTGTAGCTTTGTTCTGAACCTTTCAGTAACAGTTCACTGAAGCAGAAAGAGCCCTGTGAATTGATATTATAAACCTGCATGGTTGCTTTATTCATTGTTGAAGCAATAGAATATAACAGAAGTATTTATTTTAGTGGATTGAGGATACCTTTATTATTATTATTAATTTTTTCTATCAGTGTGAGCAAAGAAAAAAATGTTCTAAATGCAAAAGAGGAAAAGCTAATATTGTAATCATATCCATACCCATTCGGAGCACAATCCCATTGAAAGATAATGCATAGTACTGCATGTTTAATTTATTTTACACATTCAGAGAGATTGTTAAAATCCCAAAGTGCTGTGTTTTTTTTCCTAGAGATGTGGGAAAAATGTCATGTGGCACTGCTATAATCAGGAAATAATGGTTATGTAAAATAAAAGCTTCTCATAATGCACTGAGTCTTCCCAGACATCTGTATTTCTCTAAGCACCACCTACCTGCTCTCTTTGGGACTCCGAAAAGCCTGAGAAATTCAAGGTTGGATTGCGTTCAGCTTCTTGCTGGTGGGCATTCCTCACTGAAGTTGAAGAGTGTGAAATTTCTCTTTAGTCTCACTGCTTTGATATGGTATTTGCCTAATAATCAAACAAATTAAAGCGTGGAAAAAAATGATAAGACTGCAATGTCTTAAAATTAAGGGGCTGAAATATTAAATTGGGTTGATGAGAATAATGCTGTGGATCGTGTTGACCCCTATTCTTGAAAATCAGTTTTTATGTTGTACATCAGTAAGAAATGTTAAAAAGCTGAGACTCTGAAAGGAGTATTGGAGCTGTTGAACTCTCATGTAAGTTTTTGCTTTTTTTTTTAAAAGAAAGCTATATAGAATAAAGATCTTCTGCAGAACACTTAATTGGCATTTGTGAATCGTGCAGGTATGGAAGCACAGCTTCGTTTGTAGATAATTGTACTTGATACAGATGGGTTATGTTTCAAAAGGCATGTTTTCTCTTGAATGGAAAAAAAAAACCCAAACATTCACAAAGTCAGTTCCATACCAGTTAAATGTTTTAAAATGAAAACCTAAGACAAGAATTACTTGACAAAAATGCTTTTGCTCTCTGCTTTTGAAAATTCATGTTCAGGTGTTGTTGGTGGTGTTTGTTTTTGTTTGTTTGTTTTCCAAAAATGTGATTAGGAAGTTAGGGCAATAAATAGCTGATCTGTTGTACATTAAATATTGTAAATGTCTTCTGTAAAAACAGGCATATTGAAGTGTTATTTTCAATTAAAGGGGAAAGAAAGAAACTTTTAACTTCTTCATTGAATTTAATAGGTGTAAGTATTGCTTCTGTGGAGAAGAAATAATGTATTCAACTTCCATATCTCAGATTTGGCTTTCAATTAATGCTATGTAGTAATCACAGGAAGGACAGGCATGGTTACGGTTTCATTTGATGCATAAGCACCCACAAATAGCAGTGATGCAGTCCCTCAGTCAGGTCCCCCCTGGACAGTCCTGGCTCAGGAATCCTGCTTCTGTCCAGAGCACCTGAGCAAGGCACAGCTTCTGCACAGCTGTGCACAGCCCTGTCTCAGAGCCTGCCAAGATGGAGCAAGGCTGGAATCTGTACAGAGCTAAGTAAGAAGCAGTGAAAGATGCCTTTCTGTGTTTCAATTGGGAGACAGGTGTGTATTAGTGAGGGAATTGTGGGTTCTCTACACTTTGTGTGAAGTGTAATGTATTTTCATGTCGAGGCAGAAATCGGAGGAAGTTCAGGTGGATGCGAAGAAATGTCTGAGAAGCCCATGCGTGTGACATAAAAACTGCTTACGGAATGAAAATTGAAAGGGTTTTATTGATTTATTTTATTTTAGTTTAGTTTTTGGCCAGGTAGAATAATACAGAAGGTAAAATGTTTTTGGTTCATTTCATGTGTTTAAACAATTTTGGAGTGGCAGGAACACCACTGATTTCCCTTATGTAACCATTCTTCTCTTTACATATCAAACAGCTGTATGTGCTTTTACAGGACGAGCATTCTGTTATTAATCCTTGACAAAGGTCCCAGAGGTTTCCAGAGCCTCTGAAACAATAGGCAGCATGGATGTAACATGAGTAACAAATACAGTGAACTGTGAATCTCAGAGGGTAATTAATTACTTCATTCTCAGTTTGAATTCCAGCTAAACAAGTCAGGGAGTTGTGAATGCAATAAAATATAAAGAGGAATAAATGGAGCGAATGTTGCAGAATGCCAGCTTTTTGTTATGCATCCACACCACTCATTGGTCCAGGTGCTTTATGTGTTGACTACAAGACATACTCACATTCCTAGATTATGAAAACATACTTGTTTGTATTAGCAAGATAAATGTTTAACTAATTTAATAGTCACGTCTTCTGTCTGCAGTCAGAGTAAGCATTTTCATTGATTTAAAAGAGAAAAGAGCAAAGCCCATTTGTTTGCACGGTAGGAAAGCGGAATTGTCTCAAGTTGGTTTTGTTTTCATTTGTATGTTTTTAATTTTGTTTTTGTATGAGCTAAATTTTAGGCATTTGTGAAGCAAGCATAGAAAAATAGGGCATATATATCATTATGTTCTTTCACCACAGTGTATGTATGGCTGGAGTTGGTGAAATCTCTTGCAGATCTGTTTTTGTGTTAAATCTCCAATTGGAAACAATTCTTCCTGTTTTCTACTCTGTAGAGCTGTGATATTTGTCCAAGGATGAGCGGCATTCAACATTTTGTTAACTGAAATGGGAAGTGACAGACTGACTAAAAGAAAAATCTCCGTGCCAGAGAAACAGATATTACTTCTTCCTCACAGATTACTGTATGCCTGGACTCTGAAGACTTTGAGATTGCAGATGTACGGAGGTTTCATAGCGATCCATGTTAGGCTAATGTGATCAGAAGAGAGAGTTCTGTATCATATTATTCTCTACTCTACTATTTGATTGAGACAGTCAAACTTGGCAAATATTGTTTGGGAAAAAAAGATTGAAAAAGAGAGAGAATAAAGAAGAACAGATTTGTTAGATATATTTTGTTTGCATTGATTTTCACTATGGATATATATTTTCCGTGGCAGATGTCTTCAAAATAATAACCTAATAGATAATACCCTGCCACATAATTTTGTATTTTTATTACTTCTTTTTATTGGTATTTGTAGAATAATTTAATCATTGAAGCTACACTGCACCTGCACACCAAACAAAAATATTTTTCTTGAATGTATTTTGAATGTGTTATGTCGAAGTACAACAAAGCTCTACTCACTAATTGTGCAGCTATAGGAAGTCAAAATATATCTGCGATTCTAAAAAATGAGCATAAGGAGCTATAAATTACATTTTGGTCTTTCTAAAGTACACAAGATAGCCTACGTTCTGCTCTTTAGTTGACGTCTGTCATAATGGTGCTTGATAGATGAGAGTTGGAGTGCCTGTGGTTGGTTCGGGGAGTCCCTGTTCTTGCTTGCTGGCATCTGTTCTGCAAGAAAGTGAGGAGGCAGTATTATAAAGCAGTAGGAATTGACAGTTTCAGATGCTTCTTTGCCATGTTTGCTTTGGAAGAACTGGGAACCTCAAGAAATGCAGAGACCCCAGATGTGTGGGGAGATGGGACCTTACAGTGTGTATATGTGATCGCGTCAGTTTTTTGGGTCCTTTGCCCTATCATAATGAGTGAGACAAGGAACAGCATCTGTTAACTGTCATTCCATACTCTTAACTGTTGAGTTTCTATGGACTTGAATGAGGGAGCTCTCCCCTGCTCTCCCATTCCCTAATGATAACAGTGCACACTGTAGGTGAGGAGTCCCCACCACAGGGCAAAAGTCTGACTAAGTTGGAAGAAGTCCAGTGGGATTTTTCTTGTGGATCTTTACCTGTGTAAAGAAAATGTAGGTGAGCTGAAAACGATATAATCTAGGAGCTTAATGTTGAAAATGGGAAACCTTTAGCTTGCTATCATTCCTTGGTTGTTATCTTAAATTTCTTATGAACTTAGGATGTGATATTTTCTGTCAAGTCTAATAACAAGCAGAGCAAAAACTTTGATTCTGCATCAGTGAAAGAAAAGACTATGGTACCGTGTAGTGGTGTGAACCTTAGTGAGACTGAAATGCAACTGACCAGATTGTTTCATCATATTATTTGGAAATTAATTATTAGGATTTTGTTTGTTTTGCTTTGCAGTTATAGCTCAAGACAGGGGAAATGTTGTGCATTGCTTTATTATATCCTTTTTTTTTTTTTTTTTGACCCATGAAATAGCATGCCTTGTCTAGAGTGCATTTGTTAGTCTTACCAAGTCATGTTTATATTAAAGACATGACTGGATCCTACTGTAGTATCAATTGCTTTTTATTATCCTTCTCTTTGCTTGCAAAGGTCATCACATTGTGTGTGAATCAAATTTGGAAGAGAATATTTGCTTTAGAAGTGGAATTTAAGTCTGAATTATAGGGTTGTGCCGTTTGAGAAAGTTGAAATAATGTATTCCCAAGCTTTCTTTTAACTCTTACATAAAGTTAATTCAGCACCTTTGTGTGGGCAAATTGTGTTCTTCCTTGTCAGAGTTGCAGTTGCTTTTGTTTTGTTTCACATTTGAATAATACATTTGATTACCATGGCAAATGTTGCAGTGTATGCATGCCTGACTGTAGTGCCTAATTAACTGATGATAACAAGGCAGGATTGCCCTCTTCTCTTTCATAGGCAATCATATACATGACAGTTCTTTTATCTTTCTTCAAAATTGACTTGCTCTCATGACCCTTAAGCAGCTCCTGTTTTGTGTGTTTACCTCTGATGTCTTTGCAAGACTGTTAATTTTCTGTGGCATATCCTATCTGGTTGTAATTAACACATCGAACAGCATAGAAATACTTCTGCTTGCAGATGCCTAATGGAGAAATGCTTTCTTCCAGTAATTATACAGCTTCATTTTAGTGATTTGAGTTGACCTACAAGGATTTTTTTTAGAGAACATCTACAATAATATAGTTCTATTTAGTTAAGGAAAATGAGCTAAAAACTGAGTTAATTTTGCCATTGCTTACCTGCACATGTAATGTAAACTTAGAAATGGTGATAAATTTGTTAGAAGTACATATTTAGCAAAGTTAAATTGGAGGTGAATAGTGCTATCGTGTGTGTATTTAATGATGAAGTCAAAGGCCTGTTCTCAAAATCAGAAACTTAAAGACACAATGACCTAATTTAAGGAAGCTTTGAAGTCACGTGTGTGTATATGCATATAATATTTTCCATTATTTTGTCTTAAGAAAACTGAACATACATTTCAGATAAATGAGCCCTGAGTTTCTATTTATTGTTTTATATCCAGACTGAGATTAAAGCTGTAATGAGTACAAGTTCAAAGAGAGGAAGGTATAAGAGAAAAGGTTGGTAGTTAAAGCAATAAAAACAGGGGCAAAAAGAACAGCTTTTCTGAAGGACTCAGGCTGGAATAATAATGATAGAATTGTCTAAATCGATATATCTCTTGTCAGCCTCACGTCTGATGTTTGAATCAGTCAGGTCTTTTCTGCAAGAGCTTTCCTCAGGAATATTGAATTATTTATTATTTGTATCTTTTTTCCTTCCCTTTCTGATGCTTTTTTTTTTTTTCCATTTTTCCCTGACTTAGTAAAATTTGTTTTTTATGCTGCCAGGTTCAATGTTGTCTGCTGTTTGATAAATAGCAGTAATTGGATGTACAGCAGAAGTCGCGTAAAAATGTATGACTTCAATTACATCTAGAACAATTTTTTCTTTATATTGATTTTTTTTTTTTCTGTATAAGATCTGCTCTTCATAGCCTCCAGTGCTGAGTTTTTAAAGAATTACTCTATGTCCATATGTTGGCATGCACTTTTGAACCCATGCATCTTTTTTTTTTCTCTTAAAAAAAAAAAAAAAAAAAGAATGGTGTCTTGAATCAGTTCTGCCTGAGCAGTAAGTGAAAAATTAGAGTCATTCAAATAGTGAAATATTCATATTGTATTCCAGTCAGATGAGGGATTGCATTACTTTAAAATTACGATGCCTACTTACAGCCTCTGTTTCTCTTGTCTGAGATAATGAAACGAGGGTACCGGCCAATTAATGAAAACATTTTTCAATAACAATTACAATCCAGATAAAATTAAAATATGCTTTTTGAAAGTCACTTTTATCTAGTAAATTTGTGCTTATTTGGATCTACTGTTGTATACCACATTGTTTAGCACTCTAAATACTACTAGCAAAGGTGCTAAGGTAATACAAATATACTGGGTAATCACAAAAGTTGTTGACATTCTTGTTGTTCCATTTGTTAGCCCTTGTAATTGTCTCCTTTATGTCAGTGTCAGATTTAAAAAAAAAAAAAAAATGATCCCAACATTTGATGCTGATTTAAGATAAAGTTTGCCCTGCAATTTTCCCATGGCTCAGGATTTCCCATTTGGGTTGGATATCTGCTTTGCCTGGGATTGGTGATGGACTGGTTTGCAGTTTAGGTGTGAGCTTTCACAGAAGTTCAAAGCTGTCAGTTGGGTTGTGCATTGGATGCTGCTGTAGTCTCAGTTACGTACTCTGACTTTTGTTGCAGGCATTTTTTTGTTAAGGTAAATGCACTGGAATATTGCTTTGTCCTTATTAAGTATAGTTTTTGTTCATTATATAAGTCTTCACTTGCTATGCTTTGTGCTTCAGACTGTTTTAAAGTAAGATTCAAAGTAGAAGGTTATATAAACAGTCATATTTATGCCATCCAGCAGTGGATCAAAGGGAATATTCCTCACAATTGCAGTTAATGTATGTCATTTGAAAATGTAATTACCTCCAGATTGCAGCCTGCTTCGCACGGCTCTGTGCTGTGTTTGGGAGCTGCAGTGAGACGGCGATGCTGCCGACGGACAGCAGCAGCATTCAGACTGAGCGTAGTGTGAGTGATGCGGTCCGTTCCAGGGCACGTGCCCCACTGACACTTCTGGGAGGGGACAAGTGAGAAAAGGACTGGCAAATTTGGCATCAGCAGTTGTAACGTGTCAGTGAATTGGTGGAGTTGCTAATCTTTCTAATGGAGCGAGTTCTCAGCGTATGTTTCAGCCTGTGGATTTGTGTGTTTTCAGGATTTGTATATTGCCAGTGAAGTCGTTGCTGTCTAAAGAAGCGTTTTGTGTAGGAAACCCTAACTTTGATCCTTTGGAAACGATAGTGTAATTTAATGTATTTGAGGACTGTCAATAAATGCTTGATCGTTCTGTAGATTATCGGGTGACGCTGGGGTTAAATAGATAAAGAAGAGCAGCAAGTGCTCTGCCCAAAGTCTTGTTTAAGCCTCACTGGTCTCCTGCTTTTTTTTTTTTTTTTTTTTTTTTTTCTTCTCCCTGTAGCAGTTTGACAAAATTGCCTTTCCTACCAGCAGCCTGTTAGGTGCTGCGCACAGAAACAAAACCCTATTGTTTTAGATTTTCTTTCATATCATGTAGGTGTCTGTGCCATACCACCCACACAGTAAAGCAAGTGAGCTGTGAAATATATTCATTGTTAGAGTACAGGGGAAATGGAGGCAAGCAATCGGCAGTAATAATGTACGACAGCAAGGGGAGGCTGCCAACATTACCTGCATTATTTCGGTTGCCTTTTTCATTATAGGTTCGGGAAATAGGCAGCAATTCGATTATGGCATGA
This sequence comes from Perdix hodgsoniae, assembly GCA_035772895.1. Classification (NCBI taxonomy): domain Eukaryota; kingdom Metazoa; phylum Chordata; class Aves; order Galliformes; family Phasianidae; genus Perdix; species Perdix hodgsoniae. The sequence continues at coordinate 12,769,263 of JAPSGF010000014.1, read as the reverse complement.
TTTGGGATGGAATTGCTTGCCGTTCGCTGACCCTGTCACAGGGGGATCAAATGAGAAGTCAGCTCAAATAAAGTTTATAGTGCATTAACTGGACCAAGCGTTGCCTAGCCTGGGAGCATGATTTTTCATCTTCCAGGGTTTTGTAACTGCTTCTCAGATATATTTGTACCTTAAGGAAAGAGAAGGAAAAAAAAAAGAGGGGGGGGGAGGAAGGGGGAGGAAGGAAGGATTGGCTGAGATGTATAGGAATGAGCTAGTTGGCCAATAGTGTACATTCCCCTCCCCTCCCATGTGCAAATCTCAGCTCCTCTCTGGCTTGTGAGAAGCAGCATGATTAATAACTCTGAGGGAACCTGCCTGTTGGATTATTAATTTTCCATCCCTTTTCCCTTCTCTTACGCATACCCCTGACGCTTTGCCTTTTTTAAAAGCTTTTCTTGTTCTTTTTTTTCTTTCTTTTTTCTTTTTTTTTCCCTCTCCATGGAGCTCACCACTAGCCACTAACATTCTCGTGGCTATCCAACCCTGCAAGGGCTTACTTCACAGTGGGGTGAGTTTGTATATTAAAATAGGGGATTCAGCAAGGAAACAGAAAGAATAAATATAAAAAAGGAGAGAAAGCAAAGATGTCCCTGAGATGCTTGATTACAGTACAGTTGCCTTTAGCTACAGCTGCTAAAACTACAGCTAGTGCTGACCTAGAAGGCAATAAATGTGTTGCAGTGTCTGCCTGTTAGTTCTACAGAGTACTGCACTGCATGGACAGATAAACATTGTTTCTTGTTATTTGAACTAATTGAAATTGGCCCCTTAGAAACCTTGATTGCATAGAGAGGGTGCAAATTGATAAAAAATGGGAGCTAATGATAGTTAATTGGACAAGCTGTGGGTTTTTTTTGGTGGTGCTCATTTTTTTTTCCTTTTCCTTACACAAGACTCTTAGAAGACTCATTATGCTGCGAAGAGCTTCTATTATAATCACAAATCTATTGTTTTGTGATTGTTGTGGAATAATCATGATAAACTACCATTAATAGGTCAATATGTTTTTTAGTGGGGAAGTTGTATGCCAACAGAGGACATTTTAGCAGCAGTGTGATAGGATGAGTGCCAATAATGTTTACACGTGCATGTGATATCTTAAGGTTCTCTCTTATGATTCGCTGACCAGGTCATGTGTCCAGCCTATATAAAGGAAGTGGGAGTTCCATGTGGATTTCAGATGTCTGGGTTTGACTAATTTTATGAAGTCAAAACTATACTCTTCAGTGTATTATTTTTTTTAGATTTCAAATTAATATAGTAGGAATAAGAAATGTGCTGTTGTTAATTCACAGCACAGTTCAGTGAAATACCCAAGAATTTCCAGCTTTGAAACACATTGCAGCGCGCGCACACACACACTATATATATATATGTGTATATATATATATATAAAATTTAAAAAACAGCTAACTTTTATGAGTATGTATATATTTGTACCTGTATCTATACACACAGTTGGCATTTTTCTTTGTGACGGGAGCAGACAAGGTAACACGAGAAAGTAGCACTGATGATTAGAGTGAAGTTGGGATGGAGTGGAATACTTCTGTGTTTTTTTGTTTGTTTGTTTATTGTTTTTTTTAATGTATGCTATACTTCTCAAGTTATAGAACAGCAAGGAGTTGAATTCAGCTGTTTTGCATTTATATAGCTTACATATTCCAATTGGTTTTCATTTTTCTTTCTCCTAAATTTCTTATCCTCTTTTGATTTAAAAGCATTTACATAAGAAAGACAAAGGATTTCCTACCTAATATCCACATTGGCATTGTGTGTACAGGCAGTCTGCACAATATATCTGACTTCAAGCATTTAAATGAATGAAAAAATGCTTTATAAATTTCTTGTACTCCATTTTTGAAAGAACAAAATACTGTAAACAAGCTAGTATAATTCAGCATCAGAATTCAATGTATTTTGGTATTGCATTGATAGTATTCCATATGATGTGGTGTTAAGTGACACACGCATTGTTACTAATTTTCAGTTACTTACTATTGGGAATTCTTTCCTTCCTGCAGAGGGACCTGTTTAGTTCCTGAAAGGGACTAAAACTATTACAGAGATACTGCTTCCAGCTCAATTTAGGGATGCATAGAAAACCTGCAAGCTGTGGTTGTCGTTTGGCTTATTTATGGTTAAGTTTACCGGTACAGTAGTAGAAGAAATTGTCATTGAATGATCACTGAGACTTAATTGTTTTTTTCATTCCTTTTATGTATATTACTGTTAGTTATAACAAGTTTTGATATACATGTGCAAAAATAGACTATTATGGCTTATTTTTAAGATGGTTACTTGCCTAATACAACATTGCTAAGGCATTTTTTAATGATTTATTTTTTATTTTAAACATTATTGCTGAAACGTTTTTTTGCTGAGTAATAGCTTGACATGTCTCTCTCAAGTAACGCCTTATTTTGACTATTACCTTTTGCAATACCACTTTTGAAAAATGCTTTCTGCTAAAACAGTCTTCTTTTTTAATGGCTGAATATTAGTTTTGTTCTTTTTTGACACCAGAAAATTAAGTACTGTAAGAAAAATAACAGGAAATATAATTTTTTCTTAAGTGATTGAGCCAATGCAAACTCTGACTACAAAGGAAGAATAAAACTGATCTCCAAAACAAAACAAAAAATTGATTTATTGGGCATGTTGAATCTTCACACCAGCACTTACAGACCTGTCAGGTGTTATGAAACGAGTGCTTGTGGTCTTTATTGAATTTTATAATCCAGTGTATTGTTATGATACATGCAAACTTCAAGCCAATGTCAATATCAGTAAGATTTTTCTTTTTCTAAATTAAATAAGTGTTTGCATTTTTCATTTTGTTATTATTTTTCATTATCAAAAAAAAAGAAAAGAAAAGAAAAGCAGCATTTACGAATGCTCTTAAGACTTAGGAGTTTTCTGGAGGAAAGTCAATGTGTAGAAGTAACAGGGAATAAAATAATTGCCAGGGAATTAGTCTGTGGCAACTGCCTGGAAATATGTAATCAGAAGGATCTCTCCCACTGCTCGTGTGGAGCAGCATAGCTCTAGTATGGACATTTTCGACTTATTGTACTGCTGACGGATTTGTCTGTAAGTCAGCCTCCAAACCGTGCAAGTCTGAGCTTATCTCGGTTTGAATTCACAGTGTTGACACACATATATCTAAATCTTAGTAATCTCAAGAATGTACAGCATTGGTGAACATGAATTATTTATTTTTTTCAGCCTTCAGATGCTTTATTTATTTATGTACTTAACTGTTTATCTATCTATCTATCGATCATCACTATCATATCTCTTGGTTAAAAAAAAGCATCCTGATTTCTTTAGGTCAGTATTTATGATGTGCCCGCAGTTCTATAGATGACCGTTAGTAATTCCTAAAGCTCTTAGGGAAGTGATTAGGGAGTCATGATTGCTCACAAATTGAGTCTTTTTTCTGCTTGACACTGATCCTGTGATAGTCTCCCCACTTAATCCTCACTAGCAATTTGCCTATAGTTGCAGCTAACAGGAGGTGATTAGAGGGGAGTTGCCTACTGCCTTTTTACTTCTGTTGTAGTAGCATGTTAGACAGGGGCTAGTGAATCAAAGCTCTTTTCCTATTAACTCAACACCTCCTAATGCATTAGAACCGCTTTTATCTAATAAGTGTTCAGCTTCTAGTGCTATTTTAGTGTTGTTTGGTGTTCCTTTTAAAACATTGCAATGAGCATTTTAAAAATAGAAGATAGAATAGTAGAATACTCCAGGTTGAAAGCAAAATAATGGAACAAACAAGTCTCATCTTTTATCAGCCGTTAGTGTAACCCTGATTAACACGGCTGAGAATTGTCACCCTGCATCAACAAGCAAGTAGGCCCCACTTTCCCAATGCATTATTTTAATTACATTCCTGGTGACAGGTAACTGATGTAATTCCTCATAAGTGATAATGCAATATGCTTACAAGTGCAAACAGCAGCAATGAGAAATGATAATGAAATAGGAACTTGTATAAAGTATCAGTTGCAATGAGTAATGGCATGATGGGCCTGAGTAAAAGTTGGCAAAATACATATGGATTTTTGACCACCTGTAAGACATATCAAGGATTAGTTGGCATTTATTTAGTTGACACTGTATTGGTACAATGTACAATCTTAACCTTGAAGTCTAAACTTGACATTTACTTTGAGCTCTTTGGTGATGTCCAGTCTCAGTGTCCAACAACGGGTTGACTCAGGTTTGTTTTGCGATGTCAGTGAATGTTTGTTTCTTTCTGAGATTCACAGTGTGCACTGAAAACTGCATACATGCAATGCTTTGAATACAATTTCATGACTTTACGGAGTCTACCTATGAGCTAAGTGTTAAAGGTATGTTTATGTTACCAGGACTGTAGTGAAGGCTTCCATCAATTTAAAATAGCTGGTTCAAGTGCTGAAACAAAAAGGTAGCAGCTAATGAGCACATCACCTAGTGGGATATAGGCGTAAGGTATAGAAGAAGTGGCATCTGTAGCTATTTCGAGGTTAACCTATCAACCTCTTGTTTTTCATTGTAATTTCTTTATCTCATTTTTATTCTTGGGGCTCATATTTTCAGTGATAAAGGTAGGTTTCCAGAGCATGTTAATGATTTCTCACATTTTACCATATCTAATATGAGCAGCTGTACAGAAATGTACAAAATCACTGCCTTTGAAGGAACAGAATTGTTAGTTGACTTCAGTTAAGGTGGGAAAACAGTTGAGATGGATGAAATCTGAATGCAGTCTGAATTTCTGATGTGAACAGCTTGCTGTAGTTTACTCAGGGATGAATTCTAAAGCTGGATATTGTACAGTTTTATTCTCTCTTCCTCAGTTTTTCTTGTGCCCTCCCTAGCTTAATGGAGTGCAGCATGGGAATGGGAACATGCTGTGGTGTCCCGGATTTAGATTGTGGTACTTATGGGTGGCTTCCAGTTCCTAGTAGTGTTAGGTCACATCCTCAGCTTGTGTCAGGATTAAAACTGAGAGCAGTCTCCTCTCCTGCATCTTTGGGAAGGAAACCCAAACGATCAGGTAGAAAAGGACAAAGACCATGCAGTGTGTTTCAGAATGAACTTGCCCTAGAACATGTCCATAACCAGACGAATCACGATTGAAGCACAGTTCTATTTATGGTTGCAGGCACTTCAAGTTCCTGAGATATATGGTACTGGCATGCAATTTCTTTTACATGTCTCCTAGTGAGTCATCTGTTAGCACATTGATGCTGTGGTTCCTTCAAAGTGAAGTTCCTTGCTTCGCAGCGGCTGCTTAAATAGCATTGGGATGTCCTATTTGTCTTCTCTGTGATTTTCAGATAAAAATGTGGAAATGAGCAAGGAAGGGAAAGAAACCTACTTTGGTAATTATCTCATGAGAAAATTGGTAGTAAGTATAAAATTTTTTACACTTCTGTTTCATTCTGAAGTATCGTGATTAAATACAGATAAGGAAAATGAAGCGCTGACCTTTGTTACTTGTACTTTTTTTTTTTTTCCCCCTCGAGGCTTTAGACCATCTTATTGGAGTTGAGTGCCAAGTCCCTTTAGAGTCTCATTTCTGATAAAAGGCTTTTAAAACTGCCAGTGCAATGAGCAATTCTGTCATTGTGGCTCCAGCTGTACCTCAGCAAAGCCAGGTCTCTGAAACTTGTATTACTGCAGTTTCAGAGGTGGGGAGGGACGATAGATTAATTAAAAAATAAAAATAAAAAATCATATGACACTGACTAACCAAAGCTGATACTCTGACATTGTGGAAATTCGTAATCAAATTCTAGACAACTGCTGTTCTTTTGAGCATATCATAAAAAAACAAATGGTGTTTTTTGGTTTGCTGAAGACCAACTTTTGTACCTCTCATTACTCTCTTGCATAGCTGCTTTCTTGGGACAGTGAGAAAACATGAAACCTTACCTCACCCATCTCCAAGGGGAAATGAGATAGCACTGCACATGGGTAAGGAAGTCTGTAACTGTATAGATTTCATTGAACCAAATCCTGAAACTCATTTGGGTGAATGTCTTCGTGTTCTATTACTGAATGCTTTAATGCCAGGTGAGCATGCCAAAAGAAAAAAGCAAATGCAGTGCTTCTTACACATGCTACAAATGGACGGTGCCGTGAAAAACATCTACCCAGCTTATTGGTGAAGGAAGTCTTGGCCTCTGAAAGCCAGGATGATCTCAAAAAGTCCATTTAAAAAGTATTCCTAATATACTACCTCCGGAGGCTCTAATAAAATCTCCTGTGGGTGTTTTCCCCATTCCTGGAGATCGCCTCTTTTCTAAACTCAGTGTCAGTCAGTTGGTGTATCTGAAGCTTAATATAACTTATTCCCTTTCTGTGCCAGTGTATGCAGTAGCTTGTATTTGCTTCACCAGCTGTCTTATTGTTCCAATAAAATATAAAAACTGTATCCACTTCAGAAACAATAATGGCAGCGTTCTGTTCCTCGCTGGTTCGCTACAGTGCTGTTATCAGGCATATTTCTAACAGAACAAAACTTGAGTTGGTGGATGATAAAACTAATGTGGGTCACTAAATGCACGGGATGTACATCTGACTCAGAAGGCCTCTGGGTTAGCTGAGGTAGGACCCTAGAAAGTTACTTGGGGGAATATCATACAGCCTTGCTTTCTTTCTAGATTCTTCACCAATGTTATATTCAATTTCATTATGGACAAAAAGGATTAACAGCTTATACCTAAAGCCAGGAGTTTCCTAAGTAGTGTACTTGAAATCTTGAGTCTCATCAAAGAATTATTAGTAGTACAGGCTGAATTTTTACAAAGGGAAAGACAAGAAAAAGAAACTGTTATAGGATGAGTTTCCAGGTAGTCATACAATTAGAAATTTTGCACACACTAATTCTGTTATCTTCCTGCTTTTCTCTACTGTTCTGCACTACCCCTTCCATTTCTGTCTCAGGGTGCCCCCTGTCCTTTGCCGGAAGGATGGTGTATGGTCACCGAGCAGAATAGTATTGATATCAATCATGGAATGTCGCAAAAGGGACCCATGAGGATCTTTGAGCCCAACTGCTGGCTCTACGGGACCACACAAAAATACAGAATTGTACGATGTCTTCTTTCTCCTTAACCTGGGGTACACATGTGGCTATTTTACATGTATATTTTTATGTGTGCATGTATACATTATTGTTTTACAACTCAGTTTTCATTAAACAGTCCATAATTTCTTTTCATATCAACTTTCACCATGTATTGAGCATCTGAAACACTTTGGGTGAAATGGTGCATTTTATGTTAGATGTTTGTTTATCTTTGCCACTAAAATGGTTTTGCACCATTCCCACCCCTGCTCATCTTGCTTTGGCCACTGAGGGGTTGTTTTCAGCCCTCCTGTGCTGGTGGTGTTCCTGTGGACTGGATGTTGTATCCCCACATTGGAGGCCTCTTGCTAGCAGCTGTTACCATGCCTGTGTTCCTATTGTCAGTAATTATGATTATACCTCTGTAACAGTAAGCAAAAGGAGATCAAATTAATGGCTGAGTAATTAATGCTCCCCATTTTATCAAATAGAGACATAAAAGCTCTTTTTTTCTCTGGCTATTAAAAGGAACACTTCATCAGATTTAGCCTTTTCAGATAAATGAAAGGAGCCTACAGACTTTCTTATTACAGAAGTCTCCAGAGTAGTGTGCTGTCTGTTATTTCATAGAGACATTGAAGGCTCATGCTCTAAACACCTAACAGAACTCTGTTCTGTCTAGTTTCTTCTTGCTTTCAAAATACACTATGTAAGGGAGAGTACATTAGTGGCTTAGTTTGACCAGTCAGGGTCGAAGGTAACGTGTATTTTGTCAGCATATACATCTGAGGCAGAAATGTAAGAGTTGTCTTTCTCTTTCTGTTTGGACTCCCAAAATATTGTTTTTTTTCTCTATGTAAAATATAATCATGCCAACTTGTTAGTGCTTTATCTTCTGCTTGTTACTGTGTCAAGATACAAAGACTGATTCTTTCTGCACTCAGAGGGAGTGAGGTAACTATTTTGTTTAAAGCTGTTATTGTAGAGCCACAGCCAAAATTCGGCATGTTATGTGCTTTATATAAGGCATGTCCAGCCTATGGGCCCAGCTCGCAATGGGGCCTAGCCTGGCTCTGAGCACACAACCATCACTCGGCACCAACCGAACATCGGTGCACTATTAAATCCATCTGGGCTGAAACCAGGGCAGGGGGAGGGTGCAGTGCAGTGCCAACTCAAGTTATGGTATATAACATTATGCGTTGTATGCACTGGCTAAACGCAGTCCTGTGAACTGCAAAAAATATGCAGCTGTGCTTCCCGTTTTGATAAAGGAATTTAAGAACAGGTTTCAAAAAATAATCATTTTGTTTATTTGTGACTCCGTTTTTAATCAACATAAATATACTACACTAGCTGCAAATTTTCAAATGGGATGTGTAGAGCTGCAGTCAAAAATGTGATCATGGCTTTTTACCAGACTTTTGTAATCACTCTTTTACCAGAGTAATATTCCACAACTCACTCTGAAACCTTACTCATGTCATTGCTTTTGGCAGTACGCAGATTTGTGAACAACTGTTTTCAAGCACAGGAAGACTAAAATATCATCAAAAATCTCTGATGAACACCTTGAGAGCTCACTGCAAATTGCAGTCACTGCCATCAAACCAGACTGATGCACTAGCTTCACAAAAACAAGATCATATTCCCCACTAGTTTTATGCTGTTGTTGCTCTCTATTTTAGTATGTTTTAATAAAAATTGTTAAAATATTAAAAAAAAAAAAACAAGTTATTTATATACATTAACTGTACTATATAGTTTATGAGGGCTGCTTTGAAAGTAATGCCTCCTGTTTTATGACTCTGGCCTACGATGTGAGAGGTGAATTTGGTGGGATGGCAGTAGAGGCTGAACCTTCCTTCTAATATCTTGTTACGTTTTGTTGCGACAAATTGCAGCAGAGGGGCAGTCTGACAAAATGGTGTCTGACATGGAACTGAGGATGAAGCAAAGCTATGTGTCACTGAATTCCTCCTGGGGGAAAAATTGATCTGTGTTTATGGAGACAGAACAGTGGATGTGAGCACTATGCAGCAATGGGTGGTGCATTTTAGCAGTGGTGACAGCGACAGTTGGTCGACTCCACTGGTGCAGATTTTTACAAGTACTGCATGCAGGCTCTTGTTCATCACTGGTGAAAATGCACAACTAGTGGTGCTGCTGGTGTTGAAAATGACTGTTAGGAGTGTTTTGTAGCTGACAATTTGTTCTATCAAATATAGCGTTATTGTGCTCTCTGTATTGGTTGTAGTTTCCATGGAAATAATTTGAGGGCATTATTTTCAGTGCATCCTTTGTAGATGCAGCCCTAGATAATTGCTCTTCACTCTGTGGCCCTGGAAGCCAAAAGGTTATACCTCCATGCCTTCTATGTAGCACCATACCCACTTTTTCTAGGATCTGCTTATCATTGAATGAAAAGGCCTTTTGTGTTGAAGGGAAACATTATTTACCAATGTATTGATATTGGAATGGGCTTAAACTACATGTTCTGTGTGACCTCTACCTCAATTTCTGTTGTCCATAGTACTTGGGAAACACACTTAGATTTCCATTAAGCATCAAGAAAAGTCAGTGAATTGATGCAAAGGAAAATTGTATTATTTTAGTGATCTGTTCCTTATGGGAAATAACAGCATGGTAAATAAGTACTAAAAATAACAAATAGCCACACTGTCTGATTTGTCAAAGGATATGATTAATTTGCTTTGTGTGAGTGTTTGAATTTTCCAAGTTTATGGACTTGGAAAGCACCTCGCCATAAACTATCTAGAAGTTTAATTATCTTATTCAGTTACGTTAAATTAATTAACAGCTTCTTCAAAGATGTGGTTTTGTTTGAATAAATATAACATGCAAAAATGTGAAAATTGCTTCTAGTGTGATACCCAAGTGGGAAACGGTGCCTTTGTGGTGTCATATTTTGAGGAATTATTTAAAGACACACAAAAGGACACTGTCAGTCTGTTATTAATGCTAAAAATTGTTGATGCTCTGTGCAGTGTGTTTTTCTAATTAGAGGAAAGCTGTGGAGTACCATTTCCATAATCAACATGGGAACAGAAACTCAGCAGAATTCCATGTATTTGCCATGAAGCTGCTCCTCAGCAACATAAAAATGGCTTTTATAACGTAAAGGCTGTAATTAGAATAAGTCAAATCAGTTGGAAACGATTAAAGCCAGAACAGGCTAAGCTGCCTTCTAAATATTTGTCTGGAGATTAGCCCTACTCTTACAGCCCCTGAGAAGCATCTTTGATTTACTTATAATGCTTGACATGGCAAAGATAATCCTGCAGAAGGCAAATGAACACAAATTTAGATGTGCTGTTAGGCTCTCTTTGTTGATTTGACAGGAGGCAGAATATTGGAAGTGATGTTGGAGAAATGTGTAAAGGGTCACATTAGACAAACTGCTTAAAAAGAAAAAAAAAAAACAAAAAAAACATGATCATCAATTTAAATTATTTTTAAAACGTACTCATTCTTTGAAGCTTTTAGGATGCACTTTAGAAGTCCACATGGAATAATTTTCCGCAAGTCTATGCGACAATTGATGCGAGTCTCATTGTATTTAAAACTATAGTTCTGAGATGGAACTTTCTCCTTGTTGCTTGTCTGGCATCAGCTATTAAAATACAAGTAAAGCTTGGCAGGTGTAAATTTGAAGAAAAAATGAGATTATGTAAGAAGATCAGAATTGATACTATTAATCAGCTAGTTGTGGAAGTGTGATGGTGTGCTCTGTAGAACACTTCTGTTAAAAGAACTAACAAGCAAATGAGAACCAGATATTGTGCAGCTGGTTACTTACTGACACCCCTTCATTGCACTTCTGATGGCCTGAAAAGAAAAGAGATATGGAACTAATGCAGTTGATAGATTGGAAACAGACTGGCTGTTGCACTCCCCTGTAGGTTTAACAGCATTTGTGGAAAGTATTATGAAAGCCAGCCTGCATTTTCTGGTGATGAATCTGTACGTCAGTGTTAATGCTTGATTACATATGGTGTAATGGTACAGGGTAGTATGAAAACTGTGAAATGCATAAGGATGGAGGATTAGAAATTATTTGGGGACATTTGATCTATGCCAGGAAGTTGACTTATTTGTACTTCATGCCGTTTTCCTCTTACTTGTAATCTCCAGAGCATCCCAAACTTGTTGTTTAGCTGGTGAAAATATAATCAGTCTAATATATTCTCTTACTGAATTTTAAACAAGACCATTAAAACTCCTTTAACGTGCTAAAGTAAGCTTCAGAGAGGGTTTCCATTTCATCTTTATTGAACTGAGGCTATAGCACTCTTTCCCTTTGCACCACAGTGAGAGGCTGTCAATAATTCAATAGTCATGGCCTTGATGGGCCAAGGCCTAACTTAGACTTTAAACAGAGCCAAGCAGCTTGTCAAAGTGTGATGTGCTGTCAATGCTTGACTGATCTATACTGCATGAATTCTCCTCCTGCTCTTGATGTATCCCTGGGAATAAAAAGAAAGCAATTTCAGAAGTAGACCTAGTGTGAAGCACCTGTTTGTTTGGAATTTTTAATAAGGGAAGGTTGTGTTAATAATGAAGTTCAGTGAAGTCACTGAGTTTTTAGAGACTCATTCTAAATTTCTGTCTGATAGAATTTATGCACTTCCAACATCTTCTGGAAAAGACATCATGGTATTTGTAGATATGCTTGTGCCTTAGAGCAAGTTCACTAGGAGAAGCGCTTTATATCTAGTGACAAGTATCTTTGCTTAATCAAAGTTACCCATTTACGTTCTTTAGTTTTATTGATATAACAGTCAGTATTGCAATAATGCAACTATTTGAAAGCTATGCGTTTTCAGTTTTTTCCACACACAGTAACTGACAGATATTTTTTCCACGTCATTTCTGAATGTTCTACATTGAATTTGTTTGTATTTTATAGTTCATTTGGAAGCTGAAAAATTGCTTGTTTTTCTATGAAAATAGCTTAAGAAGAAATGAATTGATGTGGTAACTAATTGTATTCTAGTTCTCTTATGCTTTTTATCTAAATGCAAAATTATATCTGGGGTGCCTTTGAAAAGATAGAAGAAAGCTTAGTTAAGGCTTACCTGTATTAGTTTAGAAACAAATAGCAAACATATTAAATATGTTGTTTGTTATTTTTAAAGTGCTTGAATTTCAGTTGTTCCTCTGCTAAGCTTCTCTTATGATAAGATTTATTGGGATTTGAAAGAGTAAAGTAACATTGCTATTTTCACTTGAAATACATTTGGTTTGTCATTGTTTTCTTCACAAATCCTTGTTTTTTCAAGATTCCATATCTGCAGAAAGTTTTGAGACATGTTGCTTCTCAGCGTTCAGGTACTTTTTAAATAGTGACACGAGTAATGGAAAAATAAATGAGGCTGTTTGAATGTTGTATAAATGCTAAAAACGTGTGTTAGTAGATATAAAGTGAAGTTTGTTTTTCTAAAATTTGTCTTACATTTTAATTTTAAGTAGCTTCTTCCCTATGTTCTCATTTTTAGAAAGTTCAAGTTTCAGTATTTAGTCGATGCTGATGATATTGTAGCTTTCTTCTGTTGCACAGAGGAACAGCATAGGGAAACATGGCACAATCATAGTATCACAAAATATCCTGAGTTGAAAAGGATCCACAAGGATCGTGAAATCCAACCCTTGACTCTGCACAGGACCACCTAAAAATTAAGTGATGTGGCTTAGAGGGGTGTCTAAATGCTTTTTGAACTCTGGCAAGATATCATAAAGCATGACTGATAATTTTTCTGAAGTAAGACTTTATTTTAGAGATGTGGATACCACATAATCTAGAATATAAAGAAATTATTCTCCCACTGAAACTTGTTGAATGGAGAAACGGACAGATTTCCATTAAAAATGAAACAAATCAAAGGTACTGTTCTTTTGTTGAGTTGTCCCTTTGCTTATTCAGTAAATGGTACTATTCCATTTCAGTGTGAAATACAACTGAATTAATCTGCAGAGTTGTATAGATGCTAGGGCTGCTTATTTGGGCTAGAGTTTGTACTTATGCTATTCCATAATACTGTATATTGTGTAACTAGACAACAATTTTTGCATGAGATAAGCTTCACAGCCCTTCTATTTATCTGTGGTGCTAGAGGGTGCAGTATTCTCTTTGCACTTGGCAATGTGGAGCAGTTGCATTGGTGCAACTCATTTCATGGCAATAGACTTTCTGTTAAAAAATTGTTTATGACAGATCTAATAGTCTATGGTAGTGACACAGATTGTGACAAAATTTCATTTTTGATGAGTGATTGAATAGTCTGGTAGAATTACCAGAAGTGAGGAAGGCAAAAGAATCTTTTTTTAACTTTTCATCTTGAAACATGCAGTATGTTTTGATGCTGTATTACCTTGAGTGATGATTTAAAAAACATGAGTGCTATACATAATCCGAAGATGAGCTGAGTCTGTGGTCACCATATTCAGAACTGTGAATAACTTTGATATTCAAATTCTGTTGTCTGAATGTAGACACTTGAAGTTGAGCTTTTGAATTGGGCTTTTTAAATATGCCTATTTTTAGGCATCTAATTTAGGAAAAATGAGCTAAGTTTTCCAGCTGGGGCTCTGGTCAAAGTTGAGGATTTTTTTCACTTAGAGTCTATAGCACATGAGAGAAAGGTTGACAACTTGAAGGAAAAAAAAAAAAAAAAAAAAAAAAAAAAAGCTTTATTTATCATGGCACATGGTCTCTATATGTGTAGGTTTTTTGTTTTTGTTTTGTTTTTTTTCAAATGTTTAATTCAGTCATATATGAGTTCTCAGGCATGTGTATCTACCAACCTTTACTATGCACATCTACACTCTCTTTACCTTCTGTCGTGTTTGGTAGATGCATAGGTATGTTTTGCTAACGTAATCAGAAGAGTATCCATGAGGTTTTTCAGTATTATCTTTCAATATAGAACTATCCAAACCTTACAAATAAGGACAACTATGCTAGCTTTGGTGCATGTAAGAAACTGCATTTGTGGAATCCAGGGTGTAGTGCAAGTCAAAAAACAGCCTTACTTATTGTACAAAATCATTAGAAGCTCTGTATCTGGGAAACAGAAGAAGCTGGAATGGCTAGGTGAAAGTGAATAAAAATGAGGAGACTCACAAACTGCTTTTGCTCCAGGGCTGGTTTTAATGAGCTTGTCCCTAATGAGTTGTCCCTGCAACTAGCTTCAGGCCTAAACAGATGAGGCAGGGGTTCTGCTAAATTTTTGATGGGATTTGCACTGGTTTTATGAGAAAGCAAGCAGTAGAGAGTGCAAAGTTGTGTCATGAATCTTTTACGAGACTGGATTGTTGTCCGTCTTGTCAATAGGGATTGTAAGACCTGATTGCTAATAGAAGACATGCCACGTGTTTGTTGTACTGACAAACTTGAATAAATCAAGTAGCGTGTATGTCAAGGAAAGATCTGGTTTGTCAGGAGCAAGGACTTGGTGGCCAATATATGATGTTTCCTAATTTTTTTTTATAAAAATCATCTTAAGTTATTAAAGTTATCATGATGAGTTATTAAAATGATTCTAAGTTATTGAACTGGTTACTGAGTAGTATTGCTTGCAGCTGGGTAAAAGAATTTACTGAAACAGTCTGTGTCTGGACACTGACAGTAGGGTACACCATGGCTGATTTTACATTGTTCTGAGGCAAAAATGAGCTTTATCAGCTTTCATTTGATTCTCCAATGAGATATCTATTACTATAACTTATTTTTCATAATATGAGCCATTTTTGCTGTTTTATTAGCAGGTTTTTTAGCTTCGGAGGTAAAGGAGAATTTTTATGTAGGATCCGTCAATTAGATAGAATTTTTTTTGACGTTTCAGTAAGTTACTGTTAACATGAACAGTCAACGAAAGTTCTTCTTATGTTTGACTCACCCACCATTATTTTCCTGGTGGCTTAGGAGTGTACACAAATACACGTTGAGCAGCATTTATAGTATGCAGTAGAGTGCTTCTCTCCTCAATTATGTCTTTCCTGAGCTGCTTCTACAGAATTTTACATTAGCTTTTGACAGTGTGACTATGGTTGAAAAGTTTTCTTGAGTTTAAAATCTGGTCATTTACAGCTTTCCATTATGCAAGTAGTTTTCGGGAGCTGTAAGAAAAGCTTAATTTATTTGAAAATGGACATTTTGAAGATAAATTAACTTCTCAAATTGTTCCTCAAGTGTTGAGCTCTTATACTTTCAGTATCGTGTCAACTGTTCTGAAGGATATAGATTTTAATCATACCTCAGAGTGGGAGAGGAATCTTCATTCAGTTTAGATTTAATTTTGGAGGAATGATTAAAGAAAGCATCTTCAGTGGGCTGCTCATTCCAGCTACAGTGTTGCCTAAATTCTTATTGGTTGATTTATGTGCAGTCTTGGATATGTTTGAATTGCTTTCAGTTCAGTACTACATGGGCTTGCGTATCAGAGAGACAAGATTCTGCTCCCTTGCTGGAGTAGATGTATATGTTCTTCCTAAGGGATCTGCATGATTAAATTTGAGGAACATTTATTAGGTTTTCATTCCAGATTTTGTGACTTGATTAGGAAGAATGTATTTGAAGCTTTTGTCATTGGTGAAGTGGTGTGTACCCTATTGCTTTCAGCATAAGGAAATCCTCTTATCTTCCTTAAAAATTGATATATTAAAAAAAAATTATAAATATAAATAACCAAATCTCTATAGTTTCCTTTTCCAGGAGCCAAACAGAAATTAAGCTGTTTGTTTGTTTGGGGAGGTTGGGCTTCATAGTTTTTGTTGTTATTGTTTTTGTTTTGTTTTGTTTGTTGTTGTTTTTTAAGAACCTGGCTTTTATTTTGAGGCTGAACAAGGATGGGTTTCCTCATTCCCAGCTGAAGTAGAAATTAGGTTTGTGGATTGAAGATTGTTCAAATTTTCTGATTTATTTTCCCATTTGTGAAATGAATGGTCTTCCCCTCTTCCCATTCTGTCCTGGGATGATGTTCTTAAAATATCAGGAGAAATCAGTACTTTCTGTGGAGTTCAAATTATTTAGGTCTGTTAATGAACTATTTTTAGAGTAAAAAATGACGGGTTTCTGTAAGTTAACATACTGTATTTGATTTAGAGGTGCAATATGAGATGATAGTTTTGCACAGTAAACATTAAACCCATTTAGTTTTGGCTTTTTTTTTTTTACAAACTTTCTGTTCTCTTCAGTGCAGCAGCTTCAGCCAGCAGCAAGGAGAAACTAACCATTTTCTTACTAAGTTGGGAACTAGAACAGTGACAGTACATTTACTCTTTTTCTCCTTTTTGCATTAAGTCTGTACTTGTTAACCTTCCATGTATGCAGCAATACTCTGTTCCCCTACGTGGAATGGAGTTGAGAAAAAGGTATAGCAGGTACTTTCTCAGAAGAACACAAAAGGGGTTTGTATGACTTAAATTACAAAAAGGAACATACTTTCACAATAAATTTTAATATATATTATTCTTCTCTCATATATATTTTTCCTTCAACTTTAGTCTTCTAAATTACGAATGCCTGGAGGATTTTATTTAAGTAAATATGTGTGTGTGTATGCATGCTAGATTGTTGTAGCTTATATTAAATTTAATGCAGTGTAACTCTGAAGTCCTAAGTGATTTATTTATTTATTTATTTATTTTCATGTGTAAGGGTTTTCATGTTCAAGTTTTCCTTTGAAAGATTTAAAATGGCTCACGACAAACTCTTGGACTAACAACACAGAAATGTTCATGTATTAAGTAGGTTGACCCGGAGTGAGCTTTCACTACCTCCAGACCAGCTTAGCTCAGTGTTCTCACCAGACCTTTTCAGATAATCTCATCATGCTATGCTCAGTCGTTGGCATTTCTACTCATTAGAAATTTATGTGTATTTCTAAATGTCTGAGGGTCTGGATAATGGCCACCAGTCTCCTTCAGAAATATCAGAGAACCAATTGATTCACTTGATAGTGTGGGTGGAGTAAGAAGGTAGGTAAATCTGAGTTAACCGATTCATGGTTTGCTTGCTATTCTCTTTTTGGAGATTGCTGTTTCCTTGAAAAATGCCTGTTTCATGAGACATTGTGAGGTATTCTGGTAGGTTGTATGAAAATAAACATATAAATAATAATGTATAAAAACATATGGTACTGATTATGAAATCACTTCTAACATCACTCATTTGTTTTCATTTATTTTTTTTCTTTTTTAGAAAAAACCCACTGAACATTCTTCTTGCTCCATCACAGCCATGCACAGGCAGTAGCAAATACATATCTGTTTCAGCTGAGACCACTGGCCAGACCTCCTCCTCACCTCCCAATTCCCTAATCTAATCTAACTCAGTGGGGTTTATGGGAGTTCATTTAAGCAGCAGAAGCTGTGCTATAATTGTTACATGTGCCAGCAGTGATTTGTACCATCTGGGTATGAAAAAAAAAAAAAAAAAAAAGGCTAGTACTACCATGGTGAAAGATCTTTATTCTATTACTAAGCCAATATAATTCAGGAGCAGCTACAGAGCAATTGGAAACTGAGAAATGGGCAGCCATGTAGTTATAGTGAAATGTCAAAGTATAATGAAACAAGGGAACTGTACTGCTTCATGATATGAGCCAAGTTACAAGCAGGTGGCAGCAGTAAATATGTATATAAATAACAATATGGATGAAAAGTCAAGGTTTCCAGCTGGCTTTGAAATGGCATTTCAGGAATATTATACTTAGTGTAACAACATAGTTTGATAATTTACTACAAATAGATATCACTCCAAAATTCATATATTTGCATTACAGGCTTAAGTGTCTTCAGGTTTTATCACGCTTAACATTTAGCTTCTTGCCTTACTTTTAGTTAAAACAGTATAATGGCTTGTGAGCTCTCCAACTACTGTATGCTTTGTGGGAGACTGGCTTTCGTCTGACACTTTGTTGTTCCACATAATGAAACTCAAAGCGTTTTTTGAATATGAATATAGACAAGACAACTTGTGTGTAACGTTACAGACCTATAAGCAGAGGCCTGTTTTCGTGCCAGGACCATAAATTTAGATGCACTGGAAAAGACAGTCCAGGTTTTTGCTGACTAGAGCAGAAGATCATAACAGCAGGCCCTTCAAACTGAAGAATAAGTGTAAGCACTTCAGTGAACTCTTTAAAACATTTCATTCTTGAGCCTGTTGTACCTTTTGCTGTCAATTCAGTAATATTATGAGCTTTGAAGAAAGAAGTTCTCACGAATATTATAAAAGTTTTGCAGTAGAGACTGTCAAAAAAAAAGAATAAAAAGCTTTTTGAAGCATTTTTTTTTTTTCTTTTTAACATGGCGATTCATAACCCATTCTCTGAAAGAGTTCTGACAGAGTTGAATGGAAGAGCAGAAAGAATATGGACTTGTACTTCCAAAATGTTAATCTAAATATCTGTTGTCAAGTTGCGAGTAACCAGAAAATCATCAATTGATTTGGAAAGTAGAAACTAATGAAAATGATGTATTTAAAGAAAAAAATGTGTTAACAGTTTTTAAGCAAAGCTTATATTTCCTTTTTCTCACTGGATCCTATAGAGACCAGTCTGTAGCATTGCTTTAGGCTTCATCATTTTCATCTTGGCTGTGTGTCCTGAAGATACAGAACTCACTGTGTTCCTATTTCAGCATTTTGTAAGTGTGAGATCAGCAAAAGTTAAACTTCTTTCAACATACTGGTATTATAGTGATAAATTAGTAGGCTTGTGCCAATAACTCGGCTATTATGCTCAAACTTTACTTTTATCAGCCTAGGTAATTTTGAAAGATAAATAATGGAATTATGAAGTCTTCAGGACTAGAGATTACTGCTCCTGCAACAATAATTATACTGTTGGTGCTGATGGTTTACTGACTGGGATTGTCAAAGAAATCAACTTCAAATGGGTTGCTGTTTCGATACTAAAGTGAATCACCTTACTATGTATAGTCACTTAAGTACATCTGTTGTGTGATGTATCACTAGTTTTATAGACCTGGATTAATTCCAGAGTAAACAGTGAGCACTCTGAAAGGCCATAAACGTAGTCATTCATATTGAAATCCCCAAGCATAATTTGCCAGTGGAATAAGAGCCTCAAGTATTTTATCCCTTTTTGCTTAGCAAGATGCTAGTATTCTCCATGCTGTAATACTGTGGATGATTAGAAATTTAAACAAAACAAAACAAAAACTTTTTTTCTTTTTTTAATTTCATTGTTGATAGTTAAATTAATTTCCCTCTTATATTGAAGTGGTATTATTTGTGAAGTCACAAATCTATTGAAGTGTTCTGAATTGGAATTAGCTAGCACTGAAATCTAGTTTTCCAAAGTATAATTCATCCAATAGGCATGTACCCCAATGCAGCATATATATTTCTTCTAAAAGTAGCTGCAATACTTAGTAGCTCCTTCACAAAATCAGGCATTGATCAGAAGGGTCACAAGATCTGAAAACATGAATTAGATTCAAACTATACTCATCTGATTTCAGTCTTTCTTGCCATCCTAAAATCTTAGTACAGTTTCTAATGGAACCTTCATCTTGTGATCTTTCCTTTGACACGAGCATTATGATCAGGATTGTGGATTTAAATATAGTTATAGTTAGCAGTACCTTGCTATATCAGTCAGAGAGTTGTTAAGACAGTTGTTAAGCAATTTTTGTTACTTAATGTGTTCTAAAAGTCTATCAAAAGATGTGGAAATGGGTACGCTTGAGTGATAACAACTGTATATTAAATTAAGCCCTTTTGTTTCACTTCTTTCACTCCTTTATCGGTCTTTAGGGAGTTCATAAAACATTGCTGTGATTTGAACTCCCTTAATCCAAATAATGGCAATTTCATTGGCTGCTTATGCCTATCAAATGCAAGAGCCTGCAAGTTTGTGTATTTAGGCTCCAAAAGAGAGGAAACAAGAGTTATAAAATAACAATATTAGCAGGTCAGAAAAAAAGAAAAAAAAAAAGAGAGGAAAAGAGTTTTAATTTGCCTAGTGTTAAAGATTTAAAATATTGCTTGTCTAGAAATGGTAGAATATCAGATGCGAGATTAAGGAGTTGCTACTGAGATTTAAAGGCAAATCCAAGAGACTTTATAGGAGAAATTGCTTAAGCAACTCTGATAGAAGTTTAAAAGTGTAACCTTTTATATATTGAAATAAAGCACTGGATTGTCATAAAAAATGGTGCAGGGGGAAATAGAATTATTGTTATCAGGTCAGATGTCTTCTTTAGAACTACAGTGAACAGGAACTTGGAAAACACACAAACTGATAGGCAACAGTTTATAGATGTCATTTCCGGGTGGTAATTCTAATAGAAAAACAGCTGGAGAAAACAAGTTCCAGTTAGTTCAGTATTGTATTTATTCTTTCTTGGGAAAATGCAAATTGTGATTTCAGAAATGAGGATTAAGTATCTCAGTTCTAGCTATAATGGCAGTGTTATCTGTTGATAATAAAATAATTGAAATAAATGTATTGTGTAATTTCCCAACACTTAACTTTTATCTAACAACTATATCTAAATGTAACAGATCCGTGCCTAAGAAGAAGAAAAGAAGGATGTCTTGTATCAAGACCATTTTAGGTATTCTAGGCTAAAGATGGATGCAGGCTAAAACCTTGAATCCAGGCGATGGAAAAGCTCAATGAACTTTTCAATTCAAGGTCTGAATTTGGAGTCTGAGCTTTCTTAATGTCAAGCACAATAATCTTCAGGG
This sequence comes from Perdix hodgsoniae, assembly GCA_035772895.1. NCBI lineage: Eukaryota > Metazoa > Chordata > Aves > Galliformes > Phasianidae > Perdix > Perdix hodgsoniae. The sequence continues at coordinate 12,748,411 of JAPSGF010000014.1, read as the reverse complement.
AGAAGGTGAATTTTAGGAAAATTGGAACCAACCAGTACCTTAAGTTATTTGTATAGTTATGACTCGTGAATATTAAAGTTTTGATTCTTAAGAATTTTATTTTTTTAGGCTTATGTAACATTTGTATCATTTATTTATTTATTTATTTATTTAATATAGTCTTAAATCTTGTCCAGAGGGATTTTTGTGTTTGTTCGCTTTTTTAAACTTCAACTCTGAGGAGTGCTTTTATGGAATTTACCCCAGATCTGCAAAGCCAAAAATTATCCTTATCCACTGAGAATTAGTTGAGTTGAAATAAATAGACAGATTTTAGCTAGGTTCATAGTGGACATCCACAAACGAATTGGGTATGTTGTTTTCTTCAGTAACTACAGAAGATGTGCTGTAGATGATTCTGATACAGTCTCTCCTAGGTACTCATATCTAGTTTTGCAGTAATTTACGTAGCTAATACTATGCTGGGACAAATGCAGATCTGACTATGTGGTCACTTCTGGTTTTAGCTTGGCAGATGTGGTTTTTAGAATATAAATAATAGATAAGACAGTGACTATATTTAGCTAATATGTACAGTACTGGTTACTTACTAGTGCAGATTTTGTAATACACCAGAACTGCTTCTAACATTTTTCAAAGTTACTAACTCGAACACAGTAGAGATGTCATGAATTTTTATCTATTTATAAGATATTTTTATAACTAAGCGTTAAATAAAACACTAACAGTAGGAATTCAGTTTAAATGCCTGCAACATAGAGATCAAAAGAAAAAATGCTCCCCTTAAAGGACAGGTCATTGCTTTCTTCTAAGAAGTGATCAAAGCTTGCTTCATTGAAAAAGTGGTTAAACACTGCTGCAGCATGCTGATGCTTAGGCTTCGTTTCTTTTTTGTGTCATTTTCCTGTACCTCCTACAAAGACCGTGAAGGTAGACAGCTGAAGGACCTCCTAGAATAAAGGACAGCATGTGTGGCGGATTTCCCCATGAGGTTCCATCACATTTGGTTTAAATATTTCATATTCATATTGAGTCTCTTTTATGCTGACTTTATGCTGATTATACCTAGAGGCCGTTAAATGCTATCAGATACTTTATATTTGCAATTTCGAATGCCATGCATGGTAAGAAGTTCTGTTAAAGGCGAGTGTTTGACATGGAGTATGAACATATTAAAGTGAATGTACTTTTGAAGACTCAGAGGTTGAGGGCAGCTTTTTTTTTTTTTTAAACTCAATTGCTCTTTGAACTGCTGAATGTCACTTGGAGTTTGAGATAAGGAAAGGTGAGGCAAATTTTTAAGTATCTGCCCCTTCACTTCTGATTTTTTAGTTATTATAAAGACATAGAAACTCATACATTCTATCATTTATTTGACAGTCCAAAATATGATTTTTAAGGAGTATAAATGAATGACATGGAATACTTGGCGATCTACATCTGATATCTTATTTGATTATATTCTCCATAGCTGATTTGATATCCCAAAGAGCAGATGAGTTAAAGTAGAAAGGAGTACTGAACAGTCTGATGTAAATAAACTGATGTGTATTACTGAGCCTTTACTGAAGAAAAATATTTAACTGTTCATGTATAAGATTTCGTCTATGGTAGGAAGCAGAACAGGATATTTAAATATATGCTAAAGTAGAAAAAACTACTACGATGGCAGAATTGTAATCTTCAAAGTGCTTTAGGAGCCAGAATCCTGATAACATATATAATAACACAAAGTAACAGATATATATATATATATGCTTTAAGCATTGCAGTTGTTCAGTGCCAAAAACATTCTGAAAATTCTGGAGTTGTTCATTTCTTCTCTGCCCATGTGACCAGTGCCACCTCTTTGTTGAAGTGAGGGAAAGGAAAGAATATACAGGTGCCTAAACTGTACATTATCTTCAGGTTCTGTTGTAGAAATACAAAATAAGAATGGTCTTTGGGTGTCTTGGATGCATCTTGCTCAGCAAAATGTTCTAGTTTAGTTTGGTTTTTAAGTGTGTGACAGGTAAGAGTAACATCCGTATTGTAACACTAGTGAATGAGGGATGGGAAAACGCTTTCTCCCTTAAAGAAACCAAATGCCTGTTTCCTGAAAGATGTGACACGATATTATGGAAGCCTCTCCTCTGCAGAAGTGATGCACAGTAATCAATGAAGAGTGCCATTTGAAGTGTATCTGCAATATTAATAATTGTGTTGTATGGAGATGCGTTTCATTTGACCTTAAACCAGACTGCTGTTTTACCGCTACTGAGCTGCATCGGCTCTTGGTGGAGCAGAGGAGTGGATAAGGTTGTGGACAGCAGTGTTTGTAAACCACAGAGTGGGAGGATGAGCACAGCAGTAATGTCCAGCATCTGTTCTGTGTGAAGATTGGAAGGGCAAATGCACTTTCAGGGCTCCAACAGAGATTACTTCAGAGTGGTAGCTGGCTGCTAAACTGCTGTTTCTTGCAGTAAAGCCTTAATAGTAATATGTATGTTTTACTTATGGCCTGATCTATGAGAATGTTATCCTTTACAGCATTTGAAAATATTTGAAAGGAAATTCAGTAAGTGGCTGTTCCTGTGAGGTTGCACACAGCTCTTCTCTTTAGAACCCCAGGTTACTTTAACAGCATAAAGCTTTGAACTAGTAAACAGAAATTCAGCAGAAGTTTAAATATCTTTTGTTAGGTTTTACCTTTTCCAACAGACCTAGTTCAGTCACAGCCTCATAAATATATTGTGAAACTGTGCTGAAGAGGAAAGAAGGTAACAAGCTGCATCTGAAATCTCTGGGATCCGGAAAAAAATGCCTGACAGATCCTTTGAACATACTTTTGAACAATAAAAAGAATGAGAGAATCATTTCCTATCCTGCCTTTTATCCTTTGTAGCATGAAAGAATACACATACTGCACATGCACTGGAATAGTAAGGAGCAGAATGTTACCTGCCCTAATTTGAAACCAAGTTTGAAGCATATTTTGATTAAAATACTTTATAGTATGCCTGGTTGCTTTGGACATGCACTGAAAAGGAGCTTGTTACTTTTTTATTTGCATACGCTGGCATATATAGTATATGCTAGCATATGCTAGTCTTGTGTAGCCTATAGTTTTTATTGTAATCCAGAAATGGAATTAACTTTTAAATACTACATGTTTACTTACACTTCCCTGGAAAAACTGTAGGTGCTACAGCATGAACTGTTAGTTTATTTGCACTAGTAGTCCATTCAGCGCAGTCAATCAGTCAACAGAATCCAGGGCAATCCCTTTCCCATTCCTTCTCAGTAGCACAGCTCAATAACAGGAGGTCTATCCATGTTTACCCTGGAGATCATGTTGGCAGTATGGTGGCACTGCTAAGATGTTTGCAATTTTTGTTTTACCTCTAGATAGTCTCAGGGTAAGGTGCTCTCCAGAAATTATGCATTCCCTCTTCACGTTCCCGTTCCAGCTAAATATCACAGCAGCTAATGGCACTTTGAAGCAAGAAGCAGCATATTGAAAACAATTTCTTGTTAGATCCAGTGGCTCATTTGCAGGACTTGATCCTGTGAGTACCAAGACAGCCTTGCACCGACTTTGTCTGTGTAGCTGCTGTCATCATTATGATCCAGACTTTGTTGTACTGTTTTTTTGTTTTGTTTTTTAAATCAGTGTACTTCACAGAACAAATTCATGGATTCTACAGTCTGAGAACCACCAATAAGTGGTGTAGATGTAGTTGTTGAAAACATGCGAATGGGAAACATGAAGGCTGCAGAGAAGGAATGAAGATAAAGATATAGTGAAATCGTTGAATGTTAGGGGAGTAGTCTTACAGTTTATTTTTAACATATAGTCTTTTTTACTTTTTTTTTGCAATGACGTTATTATTTGTTTTCATTAGTGGTCAGATGAGCTACATAACAGTTTATGAATTCTTGATTAAAAGCCAAATGTTTAGAAGAGATTTACTTTTTAATGTATTTGGCTTGTGAATAAAGATGCTTCTAGGACTATGAAGTGTTTAATGACAAAGTAAAATGGGTGTCCTTTTGTTCCTGCTATAGAAACAAACAAGAAAATGATCAAAATATAACATTCAATCTCTTATTAATACAATGTTGGTTTTTTTTTAGTTAGGAGTTTCCTTCTGGACTAAAGGTTGCTACAAGTCTAAATAGGAAATTGCTTTAGTGTATAACAGCCATAAGGAGAATTATTAATTGTCACATTTGGGCATAGTGAATATGTAAGGCTTAGGATTTATTTAGGCAATTGTGTTGTTAATTTGTACTGTAAAGAAACTAGAGACATGTGCAGCTGATTTTCAAGTCTAAATTTAAATTAAGCTGTCCACGTTATTATGATGGATCAACAGCAGACTGCATTCAGAAATGAGGGATGAGTATTTCTTATCAGTAGTCTTGCCTCCCTGGTGGCTTTATCACTCACGTTTTACTTGTCTGGATCCTCACTGGTGAAAGATTTCAGTGGAACATGCATCTTTCAGTAGCAGAGCCTCCCTTCATGGAACTGAAACCAATCACTTACATGTTTCAGTGCTGCTTTGAATGAACTTTTCCCTTTGGGTGTGCCATTTATAGTTTGTTTGGGCATGTGCTCACAAATATTTTTGTCTGATCTAATAATAGCTGTTGTTGATATCTTAAATGATTTCAGCTGGTGAATCTATTTACTTTTAGGAAGTAGTCTACTGTTAGTATTAACTCAGTGTAGTAACTCAGTGACCTCCAAATATTTGATGGTAGGTGCATTTCTCATTCAAGGTAAACAGACTTCTGTGAAGAAAAGCTGCTAAAATACTAAATAAATAAATAAAATGTGCAGGAAAAATATTTTTTTAAGAGAGCAGGTAAATATATGACGGGTGCTGAAAGTAATGCCTCTTATTTTATGATGTTGGCCCATGACATCAGAGGCAGATGCTGATGGGATTGCAGTAGAGGTTGAACCTTTCCATCAGTATCTCGTTACATTTTGTCACGGTGCAGCAGATGGCAGCTGAGTGGCAGTCTGACAGAATGGCGTCTGCTGTGGAAGTATATACAGAGGAAAGGTGTGTCACTGAATTCCTCCTTGCAGAAAAGAAGGTGCCTGCTGAAGTTCTTCAATGCCCGCTGAACGTTTGTGGAGACCAAACAGTGGATGTGAGCACAGTGAGGCGGTGTGGTGGTGACAGCAACATGAAAGACAGTCCACACTCCGGACAGCCATGTACAGCTGTCACGCCACAAAATGAAGAGTGTCTCAACCAGCTCATCTGTGGATTACAATAGAACTGTGTATGGAGCTGAACATCAGCTTCAGTGCATTGGAAACAATGCTGGCAATGTTGGAATATAACAAAGTTTGTGCCAAATGGGTCTCGTGAATCTCACAGAGGAAAAGAACGAACATCATATGCAGGTTTGTTAGGACCTAATGAACCAATATGGAACTGAAGGTGAAAGTTTCCTGTATCATAGTGATGTCACCACTATAAGCCAGAATCAAAATGGCAGTCTGTGGCAAATGAATTCCTCATTCAAGACAAAGTTCAAGATGCAGCTCTCAGTGGGTCAAGTCATGGGCATTGCCTTTTGGGATAGAAAAGGAGCAATCTTCTGGGTTTCCTGGAGCACAGACAAACCATCAGCTCTGACTACTATATCATGGTACTGACTAGACTGAAGTCTCAGACTTCAAAGTCAAGTCAGAGAAGACGACATCGTTTCTCTTGAGACACAGTTGCACTGGGCCCCTTGCCAGTTTGTAGATCATGGAGTGCATTGCCAGTCTTGGCTGCACTGTCCTAATGCGTACACCATATAGTCCAGATTTGGTGCCTTCTGACTTCATTTGTTTGGGCTGATGAAATGTAGACTCTGTGCGTAACATTTTTCTAGCAACAGAGTTGTCATTGCAGCTGTGAAACAGTGGGTCACCTCCACTGGTGCAGCTTTTTAAAAGTGCAGCATGCAGGCTCATTTTCATCACTGGTGAAAATGTAAGTTGGCTAATGGTGCTCACTGCTGAAAAGTAGCGTTTGGTGGCTGAAAATGTGCTCTATGGTATAGTGTGCTATTATGGTTTTTTGTATCTGCTATAGTTTCCATGGAAATAAGTAGGATGCATTACTTTCAGAGTGACCTACATAGATCTTCTGTTGTTATGATTTGCTACTTAGGTTCCCTGAAACTTTTACTCTTCTGGTGACCCAAGTCAGCGTACCTTTCTTTGCTCACAAATAGCTTTAATACCTCAACGAGATTCATAAGAGGCACGAGTGACATTTCTGAAAATATATTTCTTAGTACACACTTAAAATAAATGGTTTAAACTGGAAGTAATTCTAGAAGATGACTATGTAATGCAATGCCACCTTCCCTAAGTATGAGATAAATTTGAAAATAAGAGAACTTTGAGAAATGAGCTATTTTGCTCCATCACCTTTAAGTTTAATCAAATTATTCCTGTATTAACAGCAGTTTTTTCTCTCGCGCTCTCTTTGCAGTTCCATACAGCCTGGTGTGGTTCACTGCCTATTCAGCCAGCTAGTAGTGTTGCATTTCCAAATTGACTCGTCCTTTCCTCTCAGAATGGTCATGTGGTGAACTGTTTATCTTAAAAAAAAAAAAGGCATTAAAAAATGGCATTCTCTTTTGTTGGTTTATTTATTTTTTAGCCTGTTTTCAGTTCTGATTCTTATAGTGAATAAGCAGAGGCAACCAAGGAGAGGAGCCAGCTCCAGGTGACTGGCCAGCTGCCTGTGGATCAGCACCAGAAAGTGCTCCACAGATTGCAATTTGAAACCCATTAATATAATGGGTAAAGTCTGTGAAGCATTTTAAAACCTCCCTTGCTTATTGTGCTGCATTTTATAAGCTAGGTGACATCAAAGGAATTGGTTCTGGCTCAGGCTAACTAATAAAAATGGATAAGGCTTATTTTTATGCTGAATATCAGTAAAAGCATGTGCAGAAGATTACAGTTAAGATTCTGGCTTTTACCCAGAGCACAGCAAAGTCTATCTTATCCCCATCCATCAACACAGAATTTGATAGGTTTGGAGACCCCAGAATTCTACTGAAGCATGAAGAAGAAACCTGGACTCGCATGTAGATAGTATGAATGCGATGCTCCTTGCTCTTACTGAAAAATGAGGAAGGCTGTATAATTATGCACATTACTTAACAAGGGCACTCAAAATGTTCAATAATTAAGTCTTGTGTAGATAACAAAGCATTAGTATGTTGTTGTTATCACAGAAATAATGAAAAGAAAGGGAAAATCTGGCCAGTTCCTGATATCAGAGTGTGAACAGCATTTTTCAAATCACACAAGTTGCATGTTATTTTTTACCTATGCGGATTTAATTATTGTTAATTTTTCTAGTCAAGCATATGTTTATTTAAAACTGATTTTTTTGGTCCAGTAGTCCAGCCTGTACTAGCATTAGCCTCCAGATCTCAACAGCATCCTGTTTATTCTGATCTAGCTTGCCTGACTGACTCCCCAAAGATAAAATTCACTAAGTGAACTTGACAGATTCCAGGCTGTCTCCATATGGCAGGGACTGGGCTGCAGCTTCTGAATCTGCCTGGGATTTAAAAGCTGCTCTCACCTTATTAAGATGGCAGCAGTTACATACAAGCCAAGTTCACAGGGGCTTGTTTTAATTCTTTTGGCCTTTGCTTGAGACCAATCCCTACTATTTTTTGTATATGTGACTTAGGGCAAGACAACTTTTCTTCTCCAAACACCACCAAGAGTTCAGAGTTAAAAAATGAATCTATACTTCAATAGTAGTTGATGATTTTTTAGAAGATATGCATAAAACTTAGGCTTAGCAGATCTTAAATGAATCACATCACAAGAGAATTCTGAAGGAAAGAGAAATGCATTTGTTCTCTCATCTTTCTTCACTTTTGCCTTTGTATATCAATGAAGTGCTGGTGTTTATTTACTTCTTAACAAATTAGAAGTATTTTTATATATTAAGATATAGAGAAACCTTTTGTCTAGCAACATTTGAATTTTGAGCTTTCCAAATTAAATTTCTAGATGCATTTTGAGAATGCAGACCAGCTGAGGATCTTTCCTCGCAAGTGCAAATCTATGCTGCACGTGGCAGATGTCAAGGTCAGTCACAAGAAGTGTTACAACCCACTCTTATGAAGTGACTGAAAATTAGTGCAAGTACTGCTGGAAACACTGGTAAAATAAAATGTGTTAGTATTTGTCATCTTGGTCAGCTTTAATTGAAATTGTACGTGTGTGTATATGTATATATATATTTGTATGTGTATATATGTATATGTATTTGAGAATTTCCACTGAATTGACTATAAGCAACTAAATGTCACAATCTGTCCGTATTGATTTTTGTCCTGTTTGTAGAAATAATGGTAATTATATTTTACTCACTAGTTAGAGCTTTAAGTTTGGGAACTGCGTTGCGCTGAATGATGCAGTAGGGATTTCTTGTTAGCTCTGGCTATCTGTAGTTATTCCTCTTGTGTCCTTTTTGTAGCATGGAGTAAGGATCGTGTGTTGTTGGGAGTATGTAGTCATTGCCATAGTCTTTTCTGGAAGTAGGAGCTCTGGTGGATTTCCCATTCAACATCTTGGTATTTTGTATTTTAACTACAGTTGCATGAGTTGTATGTGAAAATGGGGACGTTCCCTTAGCTACATAACATGTTAAGCTCTTAAAGACCATATGCATCTTCCTCAATATCTCTTGTAAGGTTTCACATCTTCAGTTAATTTGCATTTACCTGTAGATGGATTTTTGGAATTCACTGATGCATGTTTGCTTTCTGATGAAAGCTGCCTATAATTTTCTGTAGAACAGTGCCAAAGACTGCCAGTAGGCTCAATAACAGTTAAGCTAGGAACAACAGGACTTCGTTATTTTTGTATTTCACTCGGTGCATCTGTGTGTCTTGTGGGCACGTGTAAGAAATGCCAACTGAGTTGTTGTTATGGCAGGTGCTCTTATGGCAAACATTTTAAAGAAAAAAATTCAAGCTTTTGAATAGAAAGAGGCTGAAGCCTTGCCCCCAGCATGTGCAGTTGTTTCTTTCATGATGTCCTATTTTTCTGCTGTGTGCAGTATATGGAGGAAGTATTACAAATCAGTTGATGCACTGACTATTGGGTGTTAGTGTGTAAGGATTTCTTCCTTCTTTGGGGAAGGCTCTCTTAATGTTGCATTTGCATAGAAAATCAGCTAGGTGTGATTTTTAATGGGTACACTGCAGTCATGTTGTTTAATCTGTTATGAATTTCACAGACAGCTGCCCTTTAGAACAATTGTAGATTTGAATACATTGCCTGTTACAGATTCATGTATCATTTGACCTAAATCTGTCTTAGAATTAAAAGCCATCAAGTTCCCTTTTTCTTTTTGTTGTTGTTTTTTCCTATGGCATTGTATCATTCACATTTTTTCAGATAAATCATTGTGCTTTGTTTATATATCCCTTGTGTTAAGGAAGTGTATATCTCTTTATTATTAATTTTCTGTTGTAGATACTAGGCAGTAGAATTTCAAGATCTATTAATGCCACTGGCAGCAATAAAGTGGAATCCACTGTTTGTCTGCACAATTAAATGTGTTATCTGCTAAACCTGAATGATAATCATCATGGAATTAAATAAACTGAAATAAAATTAAATGATCAGAACTGGCAGCTCAAGCTCACTTCAGAATATCTAGGATGGTTGATGTGCAGTGGTTGGTCTGCATTTACAGCACAGCTGACAGAAGGAAAGATGTAAGTGTTCTTCATCTCTTTCAAGACAACATCCTAGTTTAAATTGTTGATAAAATTTTGATGTAATCTTGCACTCTTTTGCACAGATGTTTATGAGTGTTCTACTACTTAGAAAGATGGTATAGTTATAGTAGTCATCAACTGCTGTTAGTGTAATACAGCTGAGAGGAAAAAAGTATCTCCTTGGGAATCTGACCATGCCTTCCAGAAGTTGTTTGTTTTGTGTTTTTTGTTTTGTTTTGCTTTGTTTTCATTTTATCCTTTTCCATCTTTTTTAAATCTAACTGGCATTTTTTTATGACCTGGTAATAATGAGGAATGGAATATGTTAGTCGCTTCTTGGACACTTGGACATTTTGTTTGTGTTTTTTTTTAGAACACATTAGCTTTAAATAACCATTAATTTATGATGAAATTGAAAATATGCATATTTTTATGTAATAGTGACTTATCAAATGCATACAAAAGACTATTAATAAGTATGAATGTAAGTAAGAATGTAAGGAGCTGTTTAGCTGTGCACCATATGTTGGTTTAGGTTATTATTTACTTTATTACCATTGTTTGTCAATGCACTTACCTGTAACTGTTACTTTGCATGTAAAGTTTAGGAGAAGGAAATGTTCATGTATTTTAGGATGGTGGGTGGGCTTAGACCTGTGTGTAAAATACAGACTTAGTATAAATAGTGTGAAAAATATTTTACGGAGTTATTTAATAGAAACTAGGTCAGAAGCTGGGGTTCACATTCACAGGAAAGGAACTGAACAAATTACCTTAAGGTTCTACTGACTTAAGTGAACTGTTATGATGATTTTTTTTTTTTTGAGCTATTTATTTATCTGTGTTTGCTCCAAAATAAGAGTATGTTGAGTGAGGGGGATTGCTTAACGTGTGTTCCTTCCCACATTGGGTATCATCACTGTGCAGTATCTCATACGCAAGGTGAGAATCTATTTGTTATACTCTTGCAGTGCTTCTTTTAAACAGCCATCTGCTGGAGTCTTTGAAGGGCTGTAGTCTGGTTGAACTGTCTTCTAAGCGTGGTCAATATACTAATTGCACAAGAAGAATCAATCCTTTTCCAGGGAAATCCATTTATTTCTTTTATGTGTAGAATGAAAGTGAGAAATAAATCTCTTCATTTATAATCCATTGAGCTTTAAGAACTTCAATAGTTTGCAAGTCTATATTGTCCAAGTTACACTAACACAAAGGGAATACAAGGAATATCCAAAGTCTGTCGCTGGGAAAAAGAACATCACTGGGAGTAAATAGCATTAGTTCTTCTATATTGTCTGATATGGTTTGCTAAATTTAGGATCTAAGGGTGCTAATCATGGAGACTTCAGAGCATTTGTTTCCAAAGGAAGTTTAAGCCTAAGTTTTCTGTGTCCACTCTACTAGCATCTAATAGGGTATGTGGATGAGGTGCAGCAAAAATGAAAGCTATGTTACCATTATGCTCATAGGTACAGCGGAAATTACTTAATGAACTTGCTGTTAGCATTACTTGAGATTCCTGTATTATAGAGTCTTAGAAATTGCAGAAGAAATCTATTCCTCATACAATGCACAAAGATATATTTGGACTATACATAAAAAATGGAGAATGTCTTCTTAGAGTCGATGAAGTCAGTGGATGATCGCATTGTGTTCAGTAGCCTTCTTGACCATTTTTTCAAATCTGGTAGTGATGACTAATTTTCTGCTTAATATCATGAGTAAACTCAGTTTTAAAGGAAGAGGGCAGTTCCACAGAGAGCTTCAGAATGTCAGTTGCTAAAAAAAATCAAAATTTCATCTAAAGTAATGCGAAGTATTTTTGTTTTGTTTTGTTTTATTCTTCTCATATTGTGTTCAAACCAGGAATTTACTGTATTTCAGTCTATTAAGGAACTGGATTTACGCATTTCCAATGAGCAGTGGCTTAAAGACAAGTGCTGTAGACAAGAAACTGGCCCAGGTCCTCGTCTGTTTTACATTTTGACTTCTGTAGAGATATTAACAAAACAGTTCACTATATTTGGAATGCTAATGGCAGTCAAGTTACATCAAGAGAAGGATCTATTATTAAATTGACAGAATGTCAACGGTAGAAATCAGTTATAACTTGTTCTGCATGTCATTAGCTGGAGCAATCTCATGCAAATTCTTAACATTGATCAAAATTTCATTTCTCATTGATTTTTGTCTGTGCTAGATAGAATAAGGAATATTCTTGGGGTAGTCTGATACCCAACAGAAACTGCAGTGCTAAAAGACGTGTTACCTCATGAGTAGTTCACGTGCTTATTTCTCCTTCAGAAATGTTTACTGAAATCGGTGAAACCTTGGTGAGGCGGTCTTAGATTTCAAAGAGATTTCCCACGTATCTGGTTTTGATTGTCATATCCTTCAATGCACTTGTCCAAATCCTACCCACATGCTACTATGCAGATAAGGCACTCCTACGTATTGAATGTTCTGCACAGAAACGCCTAAGCAGCCTTTTTTTCCCCTTCAACAAATGGAGCACTAAAAATTATTCTGAAGCAAGTACAATTCTGCCCACCAACTGTGGATAATGCAGGGACACCTTTGAGTATGTTGTTATATAAGCTCAGAGTGAGGAATGAAGAAAAAATGGCAAACTTTACTGCAGCTTTAGAAAGTTGCAAGCAGCTTGAAAAATTCACCTATAGGGAGAGCTGAGATGGAAAATGAAATTATTTAATTCACTTAAGTTACTGATTCTATTTATGTCAGTAATAAACTGACACAAACTACTGAGCAGCCCTCTGTTCCCCAGAATGAAGAAAGCAGTAATAAGACCAGAATAAGGATCATTTGCTCTTAATGCTTGTCCACAACTGCAGTTTTGTTGTTGGAGGTGATGCTCTTTCCACAGTAGCAGTAAAACTGGAGTGTTGACTGTTCTTTAATTTGCAGTTTAATAGACGATTTAATTTGCTTTGCTGGATTAGGAAAGTGAGCACTGATATGTTGGCTAGCCCCAGAAATGAGCAGTGTAGTTATTTCACACCTTCGTTATTACCTGCACAGTGTATCCTGTTGCCATCTTCTGACAAAAACACTTCTCAATTGATGCTATGTGCCTGTGAATTTCTTTCTTAGTTCAAGAGCAGCTTTATTTCAAGGAAAGCTATAGGAGCTCCTGCATGCATGTTCATAGAACTGTTTGTAAGGGAGTTGATCATCTTTGGATGTTTGGAGTGGTAGATAAATGTAAAAGATGTCTGTGCATCATGAATTATTACTTTCTATTAAGAAGATGTACATTTAGAAATTAAATCAGAGGCATGAACAAAATGTAGGTCATTTTTAAACCCTGTTTGTTCCTTTTCAATTTGAAACAAAATAAATCATATTAGAAATGGAATTATTTTATTTAGGCGCTCTTTTATTCTTCTGTTTTATTCTTACTTATAAAAATGAATAAAAAATGACTGGGACAGCTTGCTGTTTGATTCTTCATAGTTCAGTGATCAAGTTCCGTATGTTGAAATAAGTAACTATTTAAAGCCATCTGTTTCCTTTGGAATTAAAAGTAATAATATTTCCAGTACTGTTAAGTATTTCACTGATACTTAAAAATAAATGAAGTAGTAGCATGTTTTTACACTATTTGATAATGATATATTTTGTATTTCAGAGATGATAGCTCCTTTTAATTGAGAACCTCTTTACATTTGAATTATTGCTTGCATTGGTAAATCACTTATCTCAGATGTTACATATTTCGTAGGCAAAACTGATGCAAAGACCTGACCCTAATTATTGGAGTGGGATTCCAGCAATGTATAGCCCCTCCTCAGGTCATTGGATAAAAAAGAAATTTGCTGTATTTCCATTTTAAAAATTAGAATGATGGTTATGTTATTACTTGACTCAAAGGTTCCATCTTCTCCTTGCTTCTCATGACAGTGCAATTTCTCTTCAAAAGTGTTGGTGTTTCTGGTATCAGTAGCATCAGATTGTTCCTGGGAAAGCCACAGAATCCTGAGTCAGGTCACTTGGCAGTCAAGTGGAGGAGAAAACTGCTTTTAAAGCTATACTGAATTGCTTTAAATTGCAAATATATTTGTATTTGCTTTAGGGGTTAGGTGTTGTTTTCAATTCTGCTGTTGTACTCTGTGTTGGGATCAAAAATTTATGTTTCTTTGACTGTTTAATGTTTTTTTTCATCATCTTCATAAATAGTAATGACTAGCTTATGTATATCCAGGTAAGTAAGGCAAAAAGCCTCTGGATGTGCCAAGTCTGAAAGAAATTTAAATTAGTGTATAAAATTTTAGAAGAGGAATTAAGGCTCATAGCAGCTAACTGAAAGCCTAGAATCTTTTAAATTCTAGCAATAGTTTGGTAGGTACAGCTAAATCTAGCTTTACTTATGGAAGACAGTGGCAAGAATATGGTTCAAAGTAAAAGGGTTTCAACTTAATTAAAGCTATTTAGTATGTTATTCTAAGTCTACAGAAAAGCAAATCTTTAGTCCCAAGGTATAGATAATTTCTATTATGGGAATCCCAAAATTTTTAATGAACTTTTTTTTGTACATTTCCAATTAGCTTCAGCACCTAGGTTCCAGAGTGCTAGCCTTCAACACTGAGAATTCTAATTGTAATAAACCACTTAATGTGGTACTTAATTAGGGTGGTGATAGGAAGGACCTGAGCTGCAGCTGAGGTGTTAATCCTTTTTTGCATTCCTCAGTATTCCTTTGTGATTGTGATTGATGAGCTGATGTCTCTTTACAACTTCATTTGTATCATGTGGTAATAACCACAGGCAGAAGTGCAGTGTATTTTCAGACCCATTAGTACAAAGAAATTTGGAAAAAAGGGCAGAAGGTAGTGTGAAGAGTTGTCTTAGCTCCTAACCTACAAAATAACTGGTTTACATTTGTTAACGTGATCATTCATGTAAGTGCTGGGGTTTATAATATCTTTATCTACCTTGAAAATACTCAAGCCCTCCACTCACTGTCCAGCCCTTTCCCAACATCTGTTTGTATCCCACTTACAGTGTGAGAACGATAACTGCAAAATGGCTGAGGTTGGCAGGGCCCTCTGGGTCCCTCTGCTCCAGTACTGGCCCAGCAGCTTTGCTTTGCAGGGCCCAGCCCCACGGGCAGGTGGCTTTGGGAGAGCTCCAAGTAGGAGATCCCACAACCTCTGGGCAGCCTGTGCCAGGGCTCCGGCACCGCACAGCAGTGCTGCCAGAGGGGCAGAGGGAGCTGCTGTGCTCTGGGTTGTGCCCAGTTCCTGGACCAGTGGAGCTGCTGAAAGGAGCCCGGCTCCCTTCTTTTCACACCCTCCCTTCAGGTATTGATGGACTTTGATGAGATCCCCCTGAACTTTCTCCAGCTGAACAGCCCCAGTTCTCTCAGCCTCTCCCCACAGGAGAGGTGCTCCAATCCCTTCAGGGATTCTCCAGTAGGATGCGGTCATTAGCGCTTTGCTCCTTAGGACTGTCTTTAGTGTAAGCATTTCTAACCTTCTCACACTTGATTAGATCTCCATTTCAGTGTGTAATATAAACATTTCCTGTAGTGAATTTCGATTGAATTAGTGTAGTCGTGTTAGCGTAGTATATTTGCTCTGGCAACAGAGGAAGCTGACAGTATCCTGGGCTGTATAAACAGGAGGGAAGTGATTATCTCCTTTTACTTAGCCCTTGTTAAATCACTTCTAAGATATGTGCTGTATTGTGGGGCCATCCAATTGCAGACAGATGTTGGTTGGTGTTGGGAAGTGGTTTCGGCAGAAAGCCCCAAATGATCCATGTGCCAGATAGAGCACAGGCACTGTGGGGAGAATGAGGGAGTGGGACTGTGTGGCCTGGGAGGTAGAGTCTCTGGTGTGTCCTAGTTGCAGCCTTTCAGCACCAACAAGGAGGTTATGGAGAAGTGGGAGCCAGTCTCTACCCAGACATTCATCATGGGAGGGTAACAGGCACTCACACATAGAATGAGAACAAGAGAGAAAGAGTGAACATGATGAAATACTGCCTCATGAGAACTGTTCAGCACTGGGACAGGCTGCCTGCTGGAGTGGCTGCACAGTGTCCATCTGTGGTGGTTTTCTAAAAATCACTGCATCAATCAGGGAAAAAAAAAAAAAAAAGGCTGGGCCCAAATCAGAGCCCCTTGATCTGATCTGATGCCTGTCCCAGCTCTGAGCAGGATATCAGGTTACTGACCTTTGGAGGTCCCTTCTAGCCTGAGTTTTCTGATTCCGTGCCTCCATAATTTCCACCAGGAATAATAGCATCATTCCTACCTTCCGCTATTTTTTGTTCTTTTCAGAACCTTTCCAGTCTTGCTGGTTGATCACATCTACTAATTATAACAGGCCAATCCTTTTTTGTTAGTCTTATTTTCATAATAGGTCCAGGGATTAAAAATTGTGATCTTTTCATTCATTTTGTTTTCTGAAGCAAGGTAAGAGTTCCTTGAATCAAGGTCTGTTTAAATCAAAGGACACTAGCTGGATTCGGATAGCTGTCCTGGAAAGCACTTCAGGTACAGAAGAACATCATAATCTTATAAAGGAAGCTTAATTATGTCTTCAAGATATACCTTGCATGAAGAGCACAGTTGATGCTCAACTTTTATCACAGTTGATGCATGCTATCCAAAACAATTTCAAATTTATTTCTTACCATTTACATTGGATAATCCATGCAGCCATGTAAATCACTGAAACATCCATGGGCTCTGAGATGTCATAGCTATTGCCTTTCTGCTGTCACTTCAGGGAGAAAATTGGTCTAGCTGCTACTTCCTACTAAACATTTTTCTCATGTTTAGTGAATAAAAAGCTCTGGCAGCCTCGTTGGTTTTTTTTTGTTTTTTTTTTTTTTTAAGATCTAAGTATTGTTTAGCCTAAACAGAAGAGCAGAATTATTTTAAAGGTGTATAAAATAGCTTTAAGTGGGAAGAAGGAGGCTTATGTGTGCACTTGTATAACCTACAGGGTTGCATTTTTAGGCAGATTTCCGTCTTCTAGTCACTGCTCATCTTTCTAGTGAAGAATTTATTATTTTGTGGTTGCTCTCATGTGAATGTGTGCTTTTAAGCTAGAGATTTTCTGAGTTCACAAGTGTAGACTTTTTCCTGGTTCAGTTCTCTCAGTTCACATTTGAAAATGAGTTGGCAAAAGGAATGGTTCTTGCATATTTTTCTGATTACTGATGGAGGGATGTTCCTGCATCTCTGCTCCTTGCCTTGCTGATTCTTTCCAGAAGAATGCAATTAAATGGAAGGAGCAGCCAGGCATTACAGAAATGACCGTGCTTCTTTGAGAAGCTCTCTAGCTGGAGTTCTCCTGATGAGTCAGCAAAATACACCACATGCCCAGGCTTCACCTGATTCAGTGGAGAACTGGATTGTTTTTATTAAGCCATTTTTGATCTTCCAGAAAGCAAAACCAGTTGATAGTGGAGATTTGTATGAGGAGATTTAAAATTTCCCCAGAGCTTGCAGTTGA
The DNA here is from genome assembly GCA_035772895.1 of Perdix hodgsoniae. Classification (NCBI taxonomy): domain Eukaryota; kingdom Metazoa; phylum Chordata; class Aves; order Galliformes; family Phasianidae; genus Perdix; species Perdix hodgsoniae. Next base: position 12,731,156 of record JAPSGF010000014.1, on the reverse strand, counting down.
GCATTGTCATTTCTGTGCTGATCATCTGACCACAAGTTGCAGTATATTCATACGAAACAGTATATATCCCCAATGTTTAATCCAACAGAGTATATATCTCAGTAGTGGGGGCAGACTTGGTGCATCATAACTATGCTTCTACTTCACTGTCCTTGGTTAATTCGGTTTCTTAGAGTTACAAAGCTGCAACAATTTCTGTAAAGCAAAAGCACTGATACATGAAACAAAAAAAGAAATTCAGTGTAGCATCTTTATGGAATGTGGTTATTGTTTAAGAATGAAATGCAGCCTTGTGCAAAGATTGTGAACAAATTTTCCTATTACTTCTAGATATTCTCAATACTTTGTCAGGTAGACCAACATACAAGTCTGGATTGTATTTGAATATAAAAAATTTGGATTCTGCTGAACTTCTAACCCTAGCAAACTGTTGTGCAGGGAAAGGACTTCTATGCTAGAGGTCAAGCTCTAAGTGTCTGTATTTATCTACTGAGTTTCTTGAAAATATCTTCCATTCCTATTTTGCTTCCACGATCTCTGGCAAAATAATATGTGATCAATATACTGTGGACTATTTAGCAGTAGGTACTAAAAAATGCAGTTATGGTGGCTATTGTATTGTATTACCATATTAATTGTTCTTTTCAAATTCTGAAGTAATTTGTATTTCAAAAGTCAGTGTTTTCTCTAGATGAACTACAACAAAAAAAGACCATCATTTAAAAAACTTGCATCAAAACCAACCTCCATTTTTGCTGTGTTGTAATGAATTTAAAAACCCTATTTTCTTAAGGCAATAGGAACCAGAGTTTAGCTGTGCTATGTGTGGGTCTGTGCAAGGTTTGCAGTAGCTTGCAGTGTTTTTTAGAAGTATTGTTTTAATTTTACTGATGCACTGATTTTGCTACTTCAGATTCACTCAGTGTAAGATATTAACTAACAAATTCCTGTAGCAAACAGCGCTTTTTTATTTCTATTTTAAGTAAATAAGAGGTTGGAGCAAAATGTATTGCACTGTTAAAGCCCAAGAGATGCTGAAATCAGGGTCTAGAATTGGGATATTTTCATTCTCAGTTTCGTGTATAGAGCAACAGAGTGTGTATTGCTTTTGTGTATGTGTAATGTTTATGTTGTTTGAATTAATCTCATATTCTCAGTTTAACTGGAAATATTTTGTATTATTATTTGCTTCTGAATAGTGTGAGAGGCCTTCTGCTCAGGTTATTTAACTGGCATTCAATTTGTCTTGCTAGAATGAAGTTAAAAAAAATAATTTTAAGAATTCATCTTATGGTTCATATTATCAAACAACATTTTAGGTCAAATTGCCATGCTCTATAATTCCCAATTTAATTTTGTTCTTAGCAGAATACATGTGCACACAAACATACACGTGCATACTGGAGGCACCAAAAATTTGAATTGAGCGCTCATTGCCTTTCTTAATTGATGCTGTTATTCACTGAAGACATCTCTTTTGGTGGGTCTCAAACTACTTGTTCACCTGGTGTCCATTTAAATTAGCTGTCCACTTTGTTGTGAGTTGAGCTGTTGTGAGTAGGCAGTGGAAGCATTACTGGTTGTATGATTTAAGGTTTCCTTTTAAACACTGAGTGCATTTGCTACTAATGTGAGCTGGATGCAGATAAGTACTGTAGATGAAGTGACACAATCTTAAAATACTTGAAGTTCCTGAGATGTGTTTCGCCTTCTGGGGAACAATAAGGACAGTAATTCTTTTCTTCCTTTAAAATTGGGCCAAGAAAGTGTATATAGTCTGAAGGATCTTAGAGAGCTCTCTTTTGCCTTTTCAGAAACAGTAAGCAGTTTTTAGCTGTCTTCATGACACATTTGGTTTCTTTCTGCTGGATTAAATAGTGATTATTTTTCATTGTTGTTCAGATAAACCATTAAATGTATGTAGGAAAAGTAGGTAAAAGCCTATTACCTTTCTGGTTTGCATTTCTCAAAAACCTTGTCTTAAATGAAGCAGAGCCCTGATTCTACTGTGATAAAAATCATTAGGCATTAGTGAGCTCATAAATTATTGTTCCTTTTTAGATGTGCTCTTAACTAGTAGGAAGCAGATGGTGTTGCTTTACTCTCAAGAAAATTAGCATTGCTCTCATTATACCTATTTCTGCTTCGAGGAAAATGTCTTTCCTTTAACATAGGCAGACTTCAGAAGAACATAAGTAACTGACAGTACACATTATACTGTAACTATGAATTCAGGCATACTAGGTGTGCATTAGAAAGACAATGGAATAGATTAGTTTGAGGGTATAATACATATAAAAATTGTTCTATACGGATATCAGAATACTAAATAAAAGGAAAAGGATTCATAAAGCCTCATAATCCCTCTTGGCATGAGTGTGTGAATAGGTATTCAGTTTTTTTCCTTTAAGTATGCTGATATGATTAAATTTAACTTGACACAAGTGATGTACTATACCATGTGATTGTAATATTTAAAAGAAAAGGCACTTTTCTGATTGAATACCTACTAGCTATCAATTTCTGCGTAGCGATATCTAATCTGAATTTCTTTTGCAGGTAGAAGCTCCTGAATGCTAACACAGTACTGTATTTTCCATCTTGCTAGTTGCACACTCAGCAGATGCTGAACTGTTTCAATATTTTTTTGATATCTTATTTAATCTAGTGTTCTTGGTTTCTAATATAAAAGGTAGTTATTCCCATGTGAATTAAAAGCAATTTAAGGTTTTAACTCCTCTCTCCCTAACCAGTCTATGCAGATGCTTATTTTTCTGCTGATTTTAGGGTCTGAGTGCTGTTAAGTGTGCTGCTGCCCTACATATGAGAACACAAATGCTCTCGAATGCTGTTGCTGTAAGTGAGCTGTGTGCTTTTGGTAAATATGCCACACTGCTCAGCACTGTTTCAGTTTTGGAGATACCTTTACTTGTGCTGTCCCATCAACCCTTTCTTACACAGAGATGCACAGAAACAGACTTCAGACTGACAAGGATAAATAATGTCCCGTCCCACCATCTGTATTATTTTGAAGTATTATTTGAAGCAATAGTTAAGCGTATCAGAGTTAAACACATGGTGTATGGCAAAAGCCAGCTTTGTAGAAAGATTTACTATCATGTGTGCATATTCAGCCTTATGAAGAAGAACTAGTCTAAAAATGGTATCTCTAGAGAAGGTGTTCACGGAGAAGCAATATAGTTCTGCAGATTTGTGGGTGGTTTTAGGCCTCATCCTAGGGATGGGAAATTAAAATACCCAGGCAAAATGGCTGAAGCTTTTAGAGACTTAACTAAGGATAACTAACTAATTGCTATACTCAGGAGAATCCTTTCTAACACTATAGGAACTGTTAAACAATTCTGTTAACTGCAGACTTTATTTTTGGCCAGTTGTGGTATTCAGTAGTGTTTATGAACTCTGTAGGCAAATTATATTGGCATTGTCATCTCAGCATTTGGAAGAAATTTACATTTTTTTCAGTACCATGGTTTAATTTTCTAGCAGTAAACACTGTTGAGGTAAATGGTTGTTAATGCTGTAACTGAAGAACACAAATGATATCTGTGATAAATGTAGCGAAGTGCAGCTAAGGCAGGAAGCCAATCTTTCTATTCCTTGTTGCTAATAATATTTTGGTAGTCATTTTAATCTTAGAAGTAAATAACAATGGAGATGATGTTCTGTTATTTCATTTCAGTGCCAGAAAACAAAGGCTACCTTTACTGGTCCTAAACAAGATAATGCTGCTGTTAGTTGGTCCTTACAGCTCTGCTTTCCATCATCAACACCAAAGAGATGAAAACGATAATTAAACAAAAATGGGAAATTAGCGTTGTCTGATAGCAATGATAGCATAGTTTCCATATTCTTTGTAACTTTAGAGGTTTGTTTTGTTTTGTTCTGTTTATTAATTTAAAGAAGGGAGACAGCAGAATGGCAAATTTCTTATCTAGAAAACCATATCTGGCTCTGCTGAAATAAATCTTTCATTTTAATCAAACTTCTATGGAAAGGAAAACAGTAATTTTTTTCTTTCAAAACTTGTAGGTATGATTTGTGGATAAACTGAATTCATAAGTATTCTGCCAAATCTCTTCAAAGCCTTGAGTTCAGATGTATAAAAGAAAAAAATTTCAGATATTTGCCGAAAATATACAGTTCCAAGAAAGTTTGGGAGGGATAAGATAGTCAGTTTTCCTGAAATCCACATTGCTCTGCTGTTCATCTTCCTCTGAATTCCTGAACTCAATCTTGTCATAATTTTTACAGAGCTTGAAAAGTAAATCAAACTCCTAAATTTATGTAGTTAAATGAAGTAAACTGAAACAAAACAGATTCCACTGCTTTGATGGGGACATAGTTATTGTTGCTTACTCTGGTTAGTTCAAGGGAACGGGCTGACAGACAGCTCTGTATACTTTGATGTTTGCTAACAAATTCCTAGCAGGTATGATCATCTTCAGTCAATTCTGCTGTTTTAGACAATTTATTATGGCATTACATTCTTATTTCCTTTAGTAACTGACTAAGCTTGTTTTATTTCAGTAGTCAAGTAACGATTTGTGATATTGGAAGTTGGACCTGTTTTACCTGTAATGGATGAAGTGTGGTTACTGTGGTAGTGTCTTAGAAAATGATTCAGCATGAGGGGCTGAAAGAAAAATGTCTGCTCTTTTCTGAGGCTAAATTACAGCTCATCAGTGAAAGATTGCGTCCCTGGTTAAAAGAGGTCATTTGGAGTATTCAGTTCAAAGAGGTGGCATGTCACTTTGCACTCAAATAACTGCTGCTGCCGTTCAGTCTTCATGTGTAGCATTACAGGATCCATTTAGCTTTGTTTTTTCCAGAAATTTTAATTCCAAGGGCAAGTTGTATTCTGATACAGTAACTTCACTGGTACCTTTGTGAAGACAAGGTCTGCTAGGCTGAACAGTGAAGCCACCGAGCTGATCTGCAGTTCTGCTTTTCTGTGTGTAATACTTGTGAAGCACATCACTTACACTGCTTACTATTTTTATTTTTTTTTTTACATAAAATAATTTATTTCTGTGTGAAAAATAACTTATTAGGTACACATGTGTTGTGGAAATGCTAAGTCACTGGTTGAAACAGTGATTGAGCACCTGGGGGGAAGGCAGGGCCAACCCAGGGGAGCTCAGGTATACATGCAATGTACCTGAATGATGAGAAGGGCTGGAGCCAGGATCCACCCCTTCCCAGACTTTATTTAAGGCTTGGCAGTGGAGGAAAGGGTGTCTTCCTGGAAATCCGTATCTACCTAAGGTCTTCTGAAGGTAAGCAGGTTCCTTCCTTTGTTTCTATACCCATGGCTGTGGTATTTGAGCCAACTCTCATTTGGTGGAGCCTGGGACCTTGCTACTCTGCTGTCATTGCTGTACGCTCCATTGCATTGTAACATGAAATTGTAATACAGTTCAGTCCACAACAAATGTCCTTCAAAGATTTTTAATTGCTGTTCATTTTGCCTATCCAGACTCTTGTATTTTGCAGTCTTCATTCCTTGGTGAATCTGGTGACATTTGAGAATTATTTTTATTCAAATTCTGGAAATATTTATGCTTTTATGGAAGTTACAATCTAGGAATAGTCTCAGTGGAGCCTGAAAGAAAGGCTTACAAATCATTATGCGGAGCTGTGTCCCAGCCATAAGGAGTCTTGCTACATAAGCATTATATGGCACCAGAGATAGTATTTCTGGCTTCTCAGAAGAGCCAGTGCATCCTAGTGAATAGTCATGCTAACACATCTCTGCTGCTTTCACTGCTTCAGCTATGAATTGCATTTTTGGCTGTAGTTACAAAAGAATGCCTAGCAGTACCTGGTTTTGGATTGCTGCAATCTACATGGCAGCAGCACGTTTTTTTCCTACCACAGGTGGCGGAGTTCAGACCAGTTCCACTGTGGTAGCTCTGAGCTGTGTGCTGGGTGGATCATGGGATCAGATTGCTATTTGTTTTCCTGTGAAGACCTGCAGTTCACCACTTGGAGTAGGCTGCTTTTGTAGCTTGAGATTATTAAGAAACAATTTCTCAGAACAGAATATTTCATGCCAATATAGCACCATATATTTCCGCTGCTTTGTCCTCTTTCTCCACCTCCCATTGATTGTTTCTTCAGTGCAGTAACCTCTCACTTCTCTATGTCACAGCTGCTTACGAACTGATTTAGGAACTGCTGCAGCATTGAAGATCCCATATCTTCACTTAGTGTTCAGTTAATTGTAAGAATAGGTTTGTGCAACCACTGTTTTAGACACTGAAAAATAAGAAAGTAGATGCACTAGCTTTATCAATATTCTGATTTAGGAGGAGGCAAAGATTTCAATACGTTGAATATGTAAAACAAACAAACAATCATTGTTTTTCAGTATAAAAATTGTAGATAAGATTAGAAAGCTTACATGCCAGTGGAATTTACTGCTTGGGAGATGAAGCAAAAGGGAAAACAACAACAACAAAACCTACTTTCTGTGGAGATGCAACTCTAAAGGTCATTTTCTTCTACATATATTGAAAATTGTGACGTGTGGCAAATAATTAAGACGTGTCATAGTTCTTTGTGAAACTGTTCTTCTCTTCCATGTATCATGATTGCTACTTCCATACTGCTCTACTTGTGTATTAAGCAAATGTAAATATATTTTCCTGTGAGAGCTTTTGAAATCCATTTGAGGGAATTGAGATGTAGTTCTTGAGGAGAGAAAACAGACTGGAATCTGTATCTCTTCCTTGTCAGTAAATCCTTCATGAGGAAAGCCATCAAGTATGATAGAAGTTTAAAGTTATTAAATACATTCAGGTACTCTTGAAGCCACGTGAGATCACAGAATACTATAGGCTGAAAGGAGATTTCAGAGGCCATCAAATTCCAACTTCCTTTTTCAGCTGGGGCTAGCGACACCATTGTAATCATGTTGCTCAAGGACTTGTCCAGTTTAAATTTGAAAGTCTCCAAGATTCCATCACCTCTGTGAACAGCATGTTCCTTGCTTAATTTTCCTCATTATTAACTTTTTATTCGTTATAGCCAGATAGATTTCTGCAACTTGTTATTCTTTCACTCTGCACTTGTAAGAAAAGTCCGATTCTGTCTTTTTTATGCCGTTAGATTGGAGAAGATGTAGTTGAACGTTTGCCAGCCCTTTCTTCTGCAGGCTAAGCATGACCAGCCGCTCTCATAGCCCGCAGTCCTCTGACCAGCTTTGCAACCCAGCACTGCTTTCCAGTTTGAAAATGAATCTCCCATCCTAGGGGACTCCAGACTGGTCAGGGCGTTCCAGATGCTGCTTCAGAAGTGCTGTGCAGGGAGGAATAATCTTTTTCCTCAGTCCAGTGACTATCCTTTTGATAATGCTGCCCACTATGCAGTTAACCTTTATTGACTTAATGGTTGATGCTGATCTGTGCTTAATTTAACATCCACCAGTTCTCCAGCACATCTTTTTCTGCAGAGAAGTGCAGGGGCTACTCTGTCCCTAGGTCAGCTTCATCTCATCCCACTCTTCTAACTTGGGAAGATCTCTATGAATGCTGGAACTGCCCTCAGGTAGATCTGTTGGCTATGACATGTGAACTTGCATTCTGGCACTTCATACAGTCTTCTGTGAACATATTATGCTGTTATGGAACTGGACATTGTGCTGGAGGGATGGCATTCATTGCTTGCTGCTGGTTAGACTTATAAACATTGATTGCTTCTCCCTTTAAAGGCCAGTAGTCTGGGTAGCTTTTTAAGCTCCTTGTATGTTTGCAATCCAGTGCTTCTGGTGTTTTTGTTCTTTTGTTTTGTTTTTTAATTTGGGAACAAGGATGTTGCATTGTCTTCCTTCAGTGTGCTCTAGTAAGGATGCAAGATGGGACCTAGATGTACTTTGTTATTTTGACCTGTGGGAAATGCTCCTTTTATGACTTAGTTTGAAACCTTCTAGGAATCATTTCTCATTATGGAAATGAATTTTGATAATACGTGCTACATGTTTCAGATTGCCTTACTGTGTGGCTCTTCAGGCAATTCTGGTGACTGGTGTTTTCAAAATGTGATGTAGTAAACTTCTCATTTTGTTAAAAAGGAGAAAACACTGGTTGATGGAATAGAAAGCTAAGCTGTAGTTGAAAAAATCTTGTATAAAATCCCTAACACAGTTGGAGGAAGTGAGAGACAGGATGGAAATATAAGTAAAATAAAGATTTCGGTGGTAATGTGAAAGCAAATAAAAATTAACGTGACAGAATTGTGTCTGTTTGAACCATTGAAAATTGCAAGAGAAAGAGCTGTCTTGGAGGACAGGGAGAGGTAGTGTAATAAATTGTGGCATCATAAAGGTAGTCAGAAGTTTGAGCAGTGACACTTGGAAAGAATGATGATGCCGTGGGGGATGCTTTCTTCATATGTGTGTCTGTATCCACAGTACTACGTGGTCTGTACTGTAGGCAGGAGTTCAGACTAGGACTTAGTTTTTGGTGGGCTCTTGACCTTCTTTGAAATGTAAGTAAATATATTTGACCCTCCTACGCTGTGGATGTTGTGTTGTTTCATTAGTTTGTTCCGTAATTTAGGCATCAACACAAAGTGAGCCTTTCATTTTCAGATGTATGCGTAGCAGTAATAAGAGCACAGACTTGAGTACAGTGTGTTGTACACAAAGAGAACTAAAAGCAGAAGCTTCTCGGTAAGGAGAGTGAAGGTGTTCTTTTTTTAAGGTAACGAGGGAAGTCTCTTTTGCTTCCTTACTACTGCCTTTTTGTCCTGTGCTCTCTGAAGAAAGCATATTTTGCATTTTCTTTCTTTTGAGCATAGAATTCTTTTGGAATGATATTGTTTCTTAAATGAAATCCGAGTTTGGATCTGTGATGAACCTTCCAAAAAGAGGTCACTGCAGTCTGTATGACTGCAGAAGTAAATGATCTGAGTCAAGTGGCCTGGTCAGATAACTAAGCTACAACAGAGAAAGCTTGCAAAATCAGTCAGTTGTGATTATTGGTCCACTGTGGTTGGATGTCTGATTCCTTCTGAAAAATCTGAAGTGGCTGCTCTTAATCTCATTAACTGGGGAGTGCCAGCAACGAATATGGAAGAGTTACACCGCTGCTTTAAGGATATCTAATATATATATCAGATGGAACATAAAGTTTAAATATGAGCCAATAGCTTTTTGTCTGCTGCCCTGTGTACTCTTCTAACATTTATACTATAATAGTAACACAAATTCTAACATCTGTAAGAATTATTTCCATGTTAAGTGTCTGCCCTGCTTGCAATTTCTCTTCAGTAGGCAGTCTGGGGTAGAGTGGCAGTAAAAGTGTATTCTTTGGGACCTCTCTCTATCTCCCTGTCTGTAAGTGTATTACTATTTGATTTAATTAGAAGTTTAATCATTCTCAAACCAACTCTAGAGCAACCAAGAAAATTCCTTTAACAGTGAAGTATTAACTTGCATAAAGTGCCTCACAGAACCAAACCTTGGAAGCATTTCTGATGCTATAAAATGAAACAAAAAGGGAAACTATTTCATTTGCATGGGAGGATAAAGTACATTTAATCTAAAACAGACTGCTTTCAGTATTGATGGTTTACTTATGGAGTTCAGCAAATTTAAAGTAGAAATCTTATTGATATTAACTCTAGCCCATGTAGGAAGAATTAATCACATAGAAATATGTGCAAGTTCAAAGTATCAGAACCCCAAAGCACTGGAAGTCGCTTTTTATTTATTTATTTATTTATTTAACCTTGAGTACAGCCATCTTAATTTTACAACAAAAACGTTCTGCTTCCGGCAACTGACTTAGTAGCACTTCTGATGTTTTTGAAGCAGCTATTAATGTAGTCAAGCTGTGTTTTTTCTTCTTCTGTGTGTAATCATCTGCTCAGTGGTGCACTCCATAACTAGTAGCAGGAGACAGAGGAGTGGCCTGCTGTGATTGATGGGGCGAGGCCCAGCGAGCTGAAAGAGCCCCATCTGGATTAGGTTTTGGGAGCAGTCAGATGTTGAGAGGGAGGTCAGTAAACCCTGGATTAGCTCCCCCTCCTCGAACACCCCTATCATCCACACTCTTACACACATTACACTGCTCACACGCCCTCATCTGTAATTGATGCTTGCTTTGGGCAGATGCTGTATGGCCTGGGACTAGAGCAGCTGGCTAAGTTTATGGAGGATAAAGGGAGCGGGATGGTACAGCAGGTATTTTCACTTTTATTTTCACTTGAAACTCTTATTTTTTAGTCAAATCATGGCATTTCCTTTAACCAGCTGCACCACTGCATGTAAGGCTTCTAATACACTTTTTGTGGCTTCAGTTGCTCTGAAAGAAGGCATACTGCAGCGGTGATTGTGTCTCTGCTGTGCTTGATATATCTGACAGAGCCGTTCTTATAAGCAGCAGGTTTACGGAGTAATGTTGCATTTTTCTTCTTTGTTTCCATGCCCTAAGGATATAATGCAGTTTGGCTCATTTAACTACAGTATGAGAGGCTTCCTCTAAATGTAAAATATCTCTTGCCAAAGAAACAGGATGCACCAAACAGAAAATAGAGTAAAACAAACAATAAACTGTTAGTTAGACTTTAAAATGCAAGCAAGCAGAATGGCTTTCATTGAATAAATACATTTTTTATGCTGCAAATGTGTTTTTAAAAAGGAACACTGCATAATATTTTCTGTAGTCTGTCTTTTGTATACAAACATAACAAGCTTGCTTTATTATGTTTTGACACTTTTCATGGGTTTCTTAATTATGAAATCCTTTCAGAGCTGAAGATGCTGAAATGACATGTTAAGATCTGAGGTACTAGGAATGTTTCAAATTCTAAGCTTTTCTTCAAGTGGAATAATATATATTCAATAGGAATGATTTCACTTACCTATATCGTTGGAATGCTTTCTTGTTTTGTTCTTTACAGTTCAACATTTAACCAGAAAGCAATAAAGCTGGTTTTATACACTGCCACGTAAAGCATATTTTTCAGTTGAAATGTGGTTTTCATTAAACCTCAGGCCAGAACATTTAACCGAGCCTGACTGTCTGCCATCCTTTGTTCTTCTTTCTGCTGCCAGCAACTACTTTATTAAAAACCATGCGCAAAGCGAGCATTAAAGGGTCATTTAAACTTAAAGGTACTTGGAATTGAGTCCAAAATGATAACTTCTGTTTAGCCTCTAATGTCTAGGTTGTATTAAGCAACGTCTGTGTACTGTCACCCACAGTTTAGAGGTTGCCCTAATACCTGAGTTTGCAGGCTAAGTAAGGATCGATATTTCCTGTTGCTTTCAAGGCAATTTCGTATTCTCAGTTTAATGAATTAGATCGACTATTTCCTTTATTCACTTTAGTTCACTTTATTTTAAAGGACACAGTGACATGCCATTTTAGGTGACTGTTTAAAGAATTTTGATTCATTATGATCCATACAAATGGAACAGTTTTGTGTCACCTGGAATTTCTGTCAACCATGTGTCTATAGAAATGTTAGTTTGCACTGTATTGTTCTTAATGTAAATTCATAACCTAAACAGCAATCTACTCATATGATACCTATATAATTAGTAAAGAATGTTCATATGCTCATGTGCTTTTATACTACTCTGAAATATTGTGTCTACTGAATTCATTTTGATTCAAAAATTCACTGATTTTGAAGGCTGCAGAAGTATGCAGCTTTTAAGAGACTAACGACTCAAATTTATTGTCGTATTTTTTAAACTTACGTAGAATAAGCATGTTTTTTTCCCTCCAAGTATATTTAATGAATATACTGTTTGGAATGGTAACTTTGTTTTCTTCTAATGGAAAGGCTGCATATTTATGAATCTATAGAAGGGGTGTGTGCGTGTGTGTATATATGTATGTGTATATATATATGTATAATAAAAATAAAATATATATACATATATTTACACACATATGTATGTATATATATATAACCCCCCCAAAAAAGCAGCAAACAACCAAAAAAATCTGAACCACCCAAGCCAAGCCTGACCCTTCAATTCCTATTATTGGTAACCAAGTCCCCACTAATAAGCAATTCAGATCTCAGCATAGTGCATCCAATGAATGAGGCACAGGAGTCTCCACAGTGTGTCAGAATTTCCCGTGCAGTTTGCCATTCTACGGTAAATCTAAGTTGTGAATTGTTTGGAGTTGCTGGTGAAAAATCATATAAAAGCTCAACCCTTTTAATCAAATATTAGCTGTAATTAGCACTAAGTGTGAATGCTTTGAATATTAATCAGGGTCTCATAGAGCTGTTGTCAGTGTTAATGAGAAACAGTGGGTGGTCTCACAACATCTGGTTTAGGAATCAGAGTAGTACAAAAACTTGTAGATCAAATGCACCTGGACATATCTGTTGGTCCCTTTGTTATCATTATTGTTCTTTTTTAACAGCTGCTGACTCTAATATCATGTTTAGCATCTAAGGTAAATGAGTAGCCTAAAGACCATCAGTACCAGTTACTGAGCTTCAAAGCCAGCATGGTGAAAAATGCTTGTACAGACAGAAGTTCTTTCTTACCATTTGCTGACACCAACCCTAAAACAGTAGATTAAAAAAATAATAATAATTAAAAAGATCTAAGCTCCCCTGCCCTCCCTAAAGTTTCACAACTATTTATTTAACATTTAGTAAAAGTCGCTGGTGGAATCCATTCATTGTTGTTTTTAAGCTGGATTTTTAGGTGAAGTAGAAGGAGATAAGAAAGGAGTCTTTCCATTGTAGTGCAAGAGAACATAAATACACATTTGGAAGTTTTAAACCTCCCTTAAAATTTTTAACAGGCAAGCTGCAGTGTAATAATAGTCTTGGAAACATTGTAGATTTATACTAATAAAACTTATAGACTTAACCAAGTGAAGTATGTAAATACAACTGTTTTCATTTTAGAGATTGTGAGTGAAGCGAGGTATACTACTTGCTCGTGCCATGCAGTAAAAAAAAAAAGTACCAAAGATCAGATTAATTTTGACTGCTAATATAAAGTCTTTCTTTTCTAGGACACAGTGAATGCCTTTTACAAAGCAAAATGTAATTTTCTCTTCCTTGTACCAAGTCTTGTTCCTGAAATGTGATTTTGCAAGTTCTTAAAAACTCCTGAGTTTAAGTCCAGTTCGGGTCAGGTCACCAATATCAGAGGTAGCTGAAATTGGCTGGAAATGTCCTTAGGTGTGAAAAGAATGACTTTTCTTCATCTAGCCTATTCAGAAATGAGGAAATCAAAATGAGTAGAAGTAAGCTGAATCATTACAGTAATTCTGCATGCTTTGGTGGGAAAAGGAAAAAAAAAACAAACAAATCGCATGTTTACTCAAATACTAATTTTTATAATTCATATTTAGAGAGATATAATTCAATTTTTTAACCAGTTAGCCCATCTAAGTTTTGGAGTCCATAGTCCCTGTTTTATCTGCCTGTAGTGCAATGTCATCTGTAATATTATTGCTTGGACATAGTCTATACCTGAAGGATTGTTTTATGGTTTCTTCCATAGTATCATTACTACTTGGGCTGAGCAGAGCACACCAGTGATTAACCCCTTGTTCTTGGTTCTGGTGAGGTTGCATCTCAAATACTGTGTTCAGCTTTGGGCCTCTCACAACAAAAAAGCATCATGGTACTGAATTATGCCTAACGAAGGGCAGTGAAGCTGGTGAAGGGTCTGGAGCACAAGTTTTATGAGCAGCAGCTGTGGGAAGCTGCGGTCAGTTGGTCTAGAGAAAAGGAGGCTCAAGAGAGTCCTTATTGCTCTCTACAGCTACCTCAAAGGAGACTGTAGCATGGTGGAGGTTGGTCTGCTCTCCAAAGCAACTGTGATGGGACGAGAGGAAATGGCTTCAAATTGTGCCTGGAGAGGTTTAGGTTGGGTATTAGGAAAAATTCTCAGTGTTGTGTAGCATTAAAACAGGCTGCCCAGAGAAGTAGTTGAGTGACCATCCACAGAGGTATTTAAAGATGTTTAGATGTGGTGCTTGGGGACATTGTTTAGTGGTAGGCTCGGCAGTGCTAGGTTAATGTTGGATTTGATGATCATTGTGCTCTTTTAAAACATAAATTATTTTATGATACTAAATATCTGACAAATTAGCATGCTTGACTTTCCACTTTTGTATCAAACAGAAGGATGGATCTAGTTATGTAAAGATGAGATCTTTAATTTTATTTGTCCAGGCATATAGTGTAAGATGGAGATGACTTACTGTGGTCTTCAAATATATATAACCTTGTAAGTTCTTATGTCTATTTCTTTTGAGAGCCAGTAATGTGTTGTTTTTTTCTTAATCTATGTTAAGTGGTGTTTTCAAGTTCATTTGTTTTTTGGATTCAAATGCTTAATATTGGGATTGAATCTGACTGTTTTTGCGTTTGTGGTTTGCAGTTGTTCAGTACATTGCGCCTCTAAATACTGTGTATGGCATTACTTAATGTAAATATTTTCAGGTGTGTTAACAAACTACGCCTCAACTCTGCTCAGAGTGCAGGGAGCGTGTATTGAGTTCTGTAAGTGTTAAGTCAGAATGGATCCCAGGCTACAGGGTGACTTTGCCAGAGCTCTGTATTGGTGGTTGCACTCAAACATATATGGAATAAACTAAGTTTTGTCCATCTTTCTCGTCTGAGTTGAGACTTTAGTTGAGGTAAGATTTCACTGGCATTTTGCAGTTAAAGAACAGTCTGTAGTTATCCAGAGAACAGCAGATTGTAATTGTAATAAGATTTAATAGTGTTAGGAAAATGAATTTAATTCAGATAAGAAATACTCTCAAGAAAACTAGTGTTGTGCCCTTTTCAGGCCAGCAATGCTTGCTTGCTTGCTAAACTATTTTATCTCACCACACGTTTCTTCCTTTTTCTCCCCTTTGATCTTCACAGGGTAATCAGGAAGCTACAGCACCTCCTGACACAATGGCACAGCCTTATGCCTCAGCCCAGTTTGCTCCTCCTCAGAACGGTATACCTGCAGAATACACAGCCCCACATCCTCATCCAGCTCCAGACTACACAGGCCAAACCACTGTTCCAGACCACACATTAAACATGTACCCTCCTGCTCAGACACACTCTGAACAGAGTGCAGCTGACACAAATGCACAAACTGTCTCCGGCACAGCCACAGTAAGTCAAGGTTTTGGCTATTTTTAAAGCTGTGTTTTTAGAGTGACGTGTGTTTTGTTGGTTTTTTTTATATAATGTCAGTTCTTATGTTGCACCTAATAATTTTACACTTCACTCACTGGGATTTCTTGCATTATAAAATGTGTCAGTATTAGAGAATATTAGTTTTCTGCTTTTGGAGCCTCATATGATGTTTGGGAGCCTTCTGGAATCTGTAATCCCTTTTCTATAATATCAGACAGACAAATTTGTCAACAGGATGCCCATGAGTTGTATAGATCAGGAAAATCAAGGAAAAAAAATAAGAATTAAACACAAATAGTAGCTCATTTTGTGATTTTTACTGTGCTCTGTATTTTTCGATGGACATTAGCAGAAACCTTTCACAGAATTACTTGTTCAATGATACTATACTGAAATTACTTCTGTGAGCGTATGAATGAGTATTATGAAGAGCATATCTGCAACACTCCGGAGAGTTTGTTCAGGCAGTCTTTACAAAAGTTGTGGGGGGAGTCTGTGCTCAACAAAGTGAAAATGATAAACTTTTCTTCTATTTGATTTATATATGAAGTTCAGAAGTGTTATGAATTATGCAAGAGACTCCTCAGACAGCCCTATCCTATAATTTAAAAGTCACGTATTTCATACATGGATGGTGTAGTGCTTCTGTTTTAATTCTTGGTTGGAACCCAGTATGCCCAGTGCCCAAGGCTGGTAGATTTCTGAGCCACTGACCACCTGCATGACAGGCGTAGGATAGAGCACATAACAGGTAACTCATTGCAGTTTGGACATATGCTTGAAGCAGCTCTACCTGTTAGCTGTCATCATTGTCCTTCGTACAGCTGTGGTCCATACCTCATCTTACTGTCTTTTACTCCCCTCCAACCTCAAGTCTCCTCCACCAGGGCAAGGGAAAAGGGAAAGCACATACAATTAAATGAGTTTCTGTGGAGACTTGCATGTCCTATCACATTGCTAATTTCTTTGTATGGAAATAAACAAGAAATTAAAATACTAGCATTTTATATTCTTTATCTAGAAGGCTGGGAATTACCTAGGGCACTTGCATCTTATTATGTTAACCTCTGAGGAAAGAAGAGGAAGTCCTTGAAATGTTTTTTCAAGAAAGCATATGAAGATTTTTCTGTATCCCTAGGGCAAGGTCATCACAGATGTATTAATACGGAGCAATAAGTATTGTGCCTCTGCACATTCAATCACATATACTGAACAAAAAACAACCAACTGTACAAAAAATGGTGAAAAAATTCACCGAAGAATATTCCTGGCTATTATCATGAACTGTTTGTTTATAATCACGAACCCCACCTTGTTAAGGAGATGCCTTTATGAATTAGTTACAGTGTTTTGTGGTCTTCATAGTAGAATACTTAATTCTTTTACATTTGACTTGACATATTTTTATTGCTCTGATTGGTTCTTTGCTAACAATGTGAGAAAGTTGAAGAACATTCTGTTTTCCTGTAACACATAGTTTTCTGTATAGCTCTACAGTGTCCTCTTTTATGTATCCCTTTTCAAAGTTAACTTCTGGTTCTTTCCATCTTTTTAAATTTTCTTCCATGGTCTTTTTTGTCAACTATTGCCAAATGCAATAGTGTCAGGGTAAGTGATTTAAAGTAGAAACTCTAAGCAAGTAGATAATCCTGAAAAGATTATTATTAAAAGTATCATCTCTTCTGTTGTTCCTATCTAGTTCTTTCAGTTTATTTTGCTCTTTTAACTGCTGCTGCACACTGAAATAGGGTGCTGTAATGCCCAAGTCAGCCTTTTTGTGTTTCAGAACTGTTGGCCTGTTGCTGTTCGGTTCTGAAGAAAAGACTGTAGTTGTGAAAATCAGTGGTAAAACACCTGTTGATGTGAGTAGGGCTGAACTCATCCCTTGTCATTTACTGCTTTCAGTTTGTTTGCTCCCCTCTTTTTGATTTTTCTATTTGATGGAGCGTTTTTCTTTTTATCAGAAATGTTCGGTGTATGTTTTTCCAGCATCTTCTGTGGCAAGGACTGATGAAAAGAAATCACTCGGATTGTCTGTGATGCCCTTATCGTTTTTGAGTGTTCTGTTCAATCCTAGCTCCAGCAAATCCAATGATTCCCCTGAAAGTTCTGGTACAGCAATAGGTTTGACTCTTCTTTGTTTTTGTAGCCTTTGCAGTCTGGTCTTCTGATTTACTTATTGCCTTACTAATTTGCAGCCTACATTTTACTTGTCATATACTTTCTCCCTTCTGGCTCCACTAGGAGTGAATTTTCATTCTCTGAAGGATGATGCTTCAGTTCTACTAACTCTTTGTATTCTGAGAATTTCATTTACTTGAGTCTTTTTATTATGGATCTTTTTCTTGCTTTCCTATTTCCCTTCTTACAGAGAAACATGCATAACTTCGTTTAAATGGTTTCCCTGTTGTTCATAAAGGATTACATTTCCTTGCTTTTGACATTAGGATATTTTTGAGAAAGTTATTAAAAAAAAAAAAATTGGCTTTCTAAATTGCAGTATTATATTGAGAGTTGTAGAAACTATTCCTCTCTGCAAAAGTGTACGTTGAAAGTGCCATTTGTAGCCCCAACTTTTTATGCACTCCCAACTCATTTGAGCACTTTTAATTAGTTTTTGTAAAATGGGTCTGACTACTTTATCAGCAGGTGTGCCATTTTCCTTAGACTTACCTCTATAGTACATTTCAAAGTTCTTATCAGTTGAGAAAAATTTTTTTTTCTTGCTTTTGCTCACATTTACTGCCCAGCACTTTGAAAATTGCAAGTAGGAGATATGTAACTTCTTGATACTGTTAAGATTTTACTTTTCCACGTTTTCCACATGTTTTTCGCATGCCTACTTTAAATGCAATTTAATGGATATCCCTTTAGCCGTGGTTAGGAATAGAAATGCTCTTCTATTTCCAAAAAGTCCTTTTTGTAGTGTGGTTTTTTGTTTGTTTTGTTTTTAATGTTACTTCACTCTGTATTTTGTTGGGAAAAGTTTTGGAAATGAGTGGTGCTTAGTATATCTAGGGATTATTGATTATGTACTTTGATATAATAAAACGGGAGAAAATGTACAGGATGAAAAGGGAAGTAAATATTTAAGGACAGGATGATTTAACTGAAACAATATAAAACAATTTGTGCATCATAAAATAGTCTGATTTTATTTGGAGTCTTCTCTGAATAAGATGATTTTCATGTTTTGGATCAATATGTTTATTTAAATTTAATCAAGGAAGTAGTCTATATGAGTATACGCTTAGTCAGTACTTATCCAGTCCTGAGTTCTCCTGTGAGGTTAAGTGCTAATAGACCTTTGGAGTTGCATAGCATCAAATATACTTTTAGTCGTTAACAAAAACAGTAAGTTGTTTCTTTCAAGAAGGGTAGATAAATTGTAAGAGCGTAACAAACTTATGACTAAATAGCATCTGAAAATTTTTCCTGGTAGTTTTGAATATTATGTTACGAAGTGCAAAATTTAAAATATTTTTAATACGTTCCATCATTTTAGGAAATATATCACCTTTACATGTGTACATATACCTATGTGAATGCACTGTGTATGTGTGAGATCTGAGAATAAAATATGTTCAACTTTTGTTTCTGTTTTCTGTACGGTTTCCATTGATGTCAGTTGGAGATGGATTTGTAAATATAAAGTACATTAACTCTGCATGTATAAGAAAGCAGATAATAGTAAAGTTTGTTTCTCTATTGCTTCCCCTTGAAAGTGCATTATACTAGTAAGAGAAGCAAATATGGTATGATAAAAAACTGGTTTGTGCCATTCTGATTTTTAGGTATGTGTGCACATTAAAAAAAAAAGTCACCTCTAACTCTGAAGTTAATTATGCTTCCGATTTAGATAAAACCGTGAGATCGTTCTGTAGTCTCTCTTCCTTGGCATGTGATGTCACCAGATTTTGCAAGCTTAGGTATATTTGTTGTATGCTTGGACAGGCATCCTTAATCAAAACAAACTGCTTTGAAATGTTGGCGGTTCTGAATCAATGTGCAGCATGGTACTGGGGGTTGCAGTGCATCTGAACTCCTTTAGAAGACCTGAAATGAAGCTGCATTACTCCTGTGCAGTAGTTAAATATCAACTTGCCAGTTACCAAAATTCCTCACGTAGCACGCACTAAATTTGATTCTCTTCTCTGTAAATATATTTGGTATGCTGGATAAAAATGTCTATTCTTACAGTTGACCTGCTTTTACCCTGCATTTCTGCATGCCGTTGGGAATTGATGGTTTAAAAATGTGTCATTTTCTTTTCTTGATGCTGTGTCTAGGTTTGTGCATTCTTAATCACGTTACAGGAACCATCTCATCTTATAGGGATTTGGAAAGGCTTAGTAATACTCTAGGCTGGAAGATCATTTACCATGTTGAACTTGATTGTTTTGGGGAAGAGACAGTTGATATTTTTTATTATTTTTTTTTTCTACTGATTTCTATGTTGAGCTTTTTAATTTGGGTAAGAAAACTGACTGGAAAAAATATTCACATGAAAGTGCTTGAGCGCATCACCTAAGCCCACAGATAGGTAGATTGCTCCTATAGTTTTCTGAAAAATATATGTATTTGCTAGGTCCATTGGCTCTGTTTTTTATGTAAAACCAAGTGTTGTGTTCTTTATATAAGCAACTGGCATGCTGTATGGTTTTTTACCCTTTTTTATTCACCTTAGTTATCCTTTTTCTATCCTATTGCATTGTTCTTGGTCTGTCTACCTTTCTGTGGAAGTACGGTACTTCTTTCAAGAAACTGTATTTCATGGTTAGCGGTAGGCTATATCCTGCTTGTCTTAGAGGTGTTCAACAGTTGTTCTCATTTTTACAGGAGTGCTAATGAAGCAGAGATACTTAAAATGAAGTTGTCTTCAGTTTGCTCATTTGTCATGTAACTGCGATTGTATTCATTAGCCTACAGGTAGGCTTTTCTTCAGTCTGCTACACCGAGAAACTGTTTGGAGAGCAGGACACTTCTCAGGTGCTGCTGAGTTCACCTGGTATTAAACTTCTGAGTATTCTGCTTATGCCTAATAGCTTTCCATATTACATCTAGCACATAGATCCTGGAACTGCTTCTTTGTGTAGTTGTGTCTGGAAAACACATGGCACAGAATTGCAGTACAGAAAGCCACGTCAATCATTTCTCAGAATAGCTGCGCTTGGAGGACTGTGCTCTCTCTGCGGAGCAGCAAGGAACTTCTCACCATGAAGTGGCTGTCTTGCAAGTCACATTTCCCCATGGATGTTGTGGTTTTTCTTTTTTTCCCTAACTGCTGTCAAGACTTTTTATTCTGTTTCAATTCTGGTTTTGTTTTGTTTGTCTACAGACGTTTGACACCAGCTTTGCTAGATAGTTGATAATACTTTGACAACAGTTACAGCAGTGTTTATCTAAATAATACCCTGCTGCTGTAGGCTACTGTATCATCGTGGTGTTCTGTTTTGGTTATGCAATGTGGCTGCACCTGCTACTAGAATAAAATATTTCAAGGAGCTTGTTTCAACACCCCCAGGTGCTCCAGAGCCTCTGAAAGCAAGCAACTTGGTCCAGCTCGTTCTCTACAGTATAGTGAAAAGATCAAAAGTGACATCCCAAATAGATAACATAATGCTGTGCTAGTTTGGTGAGGCACAATAATGTCTTGTGATCATAGGCATTATTACTTCTAAGAGGCTTCTTTCCTGAGAGCGTTGCATGCAAACTTGATAACTGCCCTGTTTGTGTTTCTTTACTTGTGCTAAAGAATAGCACAGATATTTTGCTCACTTAAACATCTGTATTTGTCTGTGTGTGCTCTAATGTAGCTTCTTCTCAGGGATACGCTGAAATTCAAACAGATTGCTTTATATGAAACAGTTTAAAAGTGACTCTTTGTATTAGTTGTGTTGCCTGCTAAGAAGATAAATAACCTTTTTTCTATGTTGCTGACTTAACATAGAGTTTGCTTCCAGAAAGTACTTGCCATGTGTCAGTAGGTTTGTTTTTAGTTTTCTTGCACTTTGTGTTGTCTCTTGGGCTCTTTGCTCTCCATTCCAATTCTTTTATGCTTTATCATTGGCCTTTTCTTCTCACTCAGCAGTGTTAAGTACCCAAATGTTCTGGCTGTGCTTCAGGTTCTGATGTCTTGAGGAAAAACATTTGTTGCACATTTTGCTGAATAAACGAAGCATGCATTTCAAAAGGAACCTTGCTGTGGTGAAATAGCTAATTACAACTTACTTTATATTTGACCTTCTGCATCTTACATTATAACATGGTAATTAGAAACAATCCTCACTTATGTGGGTTTTGTTGTTGGTGGTTTTTTTTTTGTTTGTTTGTTTTGGAGAAAATTAGCTCTCATTTTCTCTAAATACAGGAGTGTCTCTGCTAGATTAGGTGAGACTAATTATGTTTTCCATTCTCCTGTAATTGGCCTGCAAAAACTGGTTAACAGTTTGCAACTTTATCAGAAGATATTGATTCCTCCTTGCACCAAGTTATTGTAACTGTAGTAGAAACTTCTGTCTAGGCAGGAACACTTTGTCCAAAGGCATGAGGAGGATATGTTGGCAATAACTTCGTCAACCTTAGGTCCTTGCTTGCAAGGAACAAGAGCAGAGTAGTCAGAATGGTTGGGTAGACCATTCCATCAACTGGAATGCTTTTTTATAAGGAAAACTAACAGTGTTTGTAACTAAGAGCTATGAAGATCATTCCCATTGCCTTTCTGACCTTTTCCTTAAATTATAAGGGTGAATTTCTGGTAATGCAACAGTCTTTTCACAGCATCATAAGTTACTCTATGTGTAGGTATGACTTCCTATTGGTCTAAGTTAATGATGTCTTCGGAGAGTATTACACCTAAACCCTAACACGTTTTTTTTAATCCCTGTTTATACTCTCAAGTTTCCATAGCTCACCCACATAGCTCTCTCTTCAGCTCTTCCACCCACTTATTCCCAGAATTACTTTAATTTAAGCCCACTCATATGTGGGCTGACTTACCTCTTCTCCCTACTTAATTTGCTCCTTTTTTAGGCTCAGTGTGAAAGAGCAACTTGATTCAGACATCTTATTTCACTGTCTGTCAGTATTAGAAAGGCAATAATGTGGCACCTGGATCTGTCTTGGCTGAACCTACAGGCATTTCTGTAAGTTTGAAGCTACTTTACAGTCTGCGAAGGGTGGGTCAAAACACACATCACAGACAGAAGTAGGCAAAGGACAAATTTCATAGAAGTAGGTATGCATTCAGGAAACCATTACAGGTTGTCCTTTTAAACTTTAGTGGGAAAGGGTATCGACAGATAATAGTCCAGTGCACATTTGCAGTATTTAGTCATTCTAAATGACTACATTTAGAATACAAAGTGGTACACAAAGATTTGGGCTGTCATTTTAAATTGCGCAGTTCTAGACCTTATATGACCAGTTGTTTATTAAATGCAGAAAAAGAAATTTTGGATTATTTTTTTCAGTCTTGAATTAATGCAACATATAAAAAGGCAGTTTATATACAAAGAAGCAGCAGGGCAATAGTAATTTACATTTCAAGAGATTGGCTGCAATTTGCAGAAAAGTACCGTAGTTTATTTTGTGTGTGTGTCTTGATTCCACTCTAAGACTTGTGTGAAGCTAGAAGGTCAGTTCAGGACACGAGGCTATAACAGTTGAATTTTGGTTATGAAATCATACGTATCTTTGAAGTGTAAGCTGCAGGTAACATGATTAAAAGCATTAATAGGAGAATAATGTATCTGCCTTAGTGAATCTGAGCCACTTTAGTATGTAGTTGTCTAGGCTTCACATGAATATCCAAGTTTAAAGAAAACTATTTTTTATTTCTTATACTTTATTACATTGGTTTTTTTTTTTCCAATTTAAATTGAAAATAATGCTTTATAATATATTTTAGATCAAAACATTAGCGTAATAATACATGCATAGGTCAACATAATTAGTATTTAAAAAATGAGATATTCTTAAAACTAATTTTTTACTCTTCCTTCCTGAAGTTTTGTGACCTCTTAAGATAAATTTTACTTTACAGTTGTATCGTGCTATGTTATCTTGCTAGATAGTACTTGAAATAGTGTACATATTTGTTTATTTAAAGATTTGTTTGCAGTAAAATGCTTCTACCAAAACCTTATTCACTGTGGTCCTGAAGTAAAAGGAAACCCCCTGTTGTTTCCCAGTGCATTGAAACTGATTACGCTGCTTCATGTAAAACTGAGGTTCTTTCACATTGGTGTGTGAG
Organism: Perdix hodgsoniae; assembly: GCA_035772895.1. NCBI lineage: Eukaryota > Metazoa > Chordata > Aves > Galliformes > Phasianidae > Perdix > Perdix hodgsoniae. The sequence goes on along the minus strand of JAPSGF010000014.1, from coordinate 12,707,743 downwards.
CTGTTGTTAACTTCAGAAAAAACAGCTGATGAAAGAATAACTTCATCTTATTTGTTACTTTATTCTTAGATTTAGGTAACTGCTATGTGCTTTGTGTTCTTTATTTAACATGATTAAAAGTGCACTGTATGGTTTTTGTTGGGACTGCAGGGAAACGGGTAATTGAGATGGCTTTATATACGAAAAGGAAATAATTGCCAATATTCTTGAATTGAATGACATTAATGAAAAACCTGCCTCTCTTGTTTTTCTTGCTTCTTGCCTGCTTTCAATCTTTGAATGCATTCTATTCGTTTTCTTGTTTATCTTTATGACTCTTTAATCCCTTTTTATAATCTTCCTCTGATGTTCCACTTAGGTTATTTTTCAATATGATTACTTTGTCTACACTTCCCACTTTATCCCAGTTTTTGCCCGTTCCCATATTATGTAGTAATTTTTATTCCCTCCTCCTGATGTTACAAAGTAAACCAACATTGCTTTAAAGGTGGCATGGAGAGAATATCTTCAGAAGGGTTTATATAATTGATGTGAAGAACGTACACAAATTCTCTGGTATCTCTATATAGCTTAATGCATCACTGAATCTAGATGCTTTTTCAGATGGTATTCCATGTTGTTTTGTTACGATATCATCATATTGTACTGCTTTTTTTTTTTCCACTTAACCACTCGTGACCTTTCCACTACAGACCACTCAGGCCATCTACTGCTCAGGGATCAAAGGGACTTTGTGCATTTTCTTTCCCAGAGGAAACTCTTTAAATCTCACCTACTGAAATAGCTGCTGTTGCCATCGATCCCTTCCCTGCCTGAGAATTGTCAATGAACTCAAATAAGAGTCTTATCGCAGTACGCAAATTCTGAGGTTCTCATTTAAAATCCATCTCAATATGACAGGAAAATGCATCATTCTCTTCAGGTACTTCGCAGCCAGCACAAACAGTTCTGCAAAAGTGGTTCTGAAAGGAAGGGAACTTCAGAATGTTCTTCCCATTGGTCTTAATCAAAAGTCTAATAACATGAGCAGGTGTTGTAGAATAGAATCATGGAATATCCTGAGTTGAAAGGAGCGTCATTGAGTCCAACTCCTTTGGTGTGGAGAAAAGGTGTAGTAGACAAATTTTGTGAATGAATGGAGCAGATGACATCATAGTGGTTTGCCACTGAGATTACTTCAATTTCTATGTATTGACTGATTCTGAGATGAGACTGGCAAGAATGATACTTTTCTCTTGCTGTGATTTTTCTTTGGTTTGTAATTAAAATACTTTATTACAAAAGAAAAAAAAAGCAGAATGCCTTCTGATTTATTCAAAAAGAAATAGGAAAGAACAATTATACTTAGCAATCATTTCTGTGTTTTTTCTACCTTTTAACAAGAAGTGCAACAAAAGATGTCAACTATTTAATTTAGAAAGGATTCACATAACTTCCAGCTGTTCCAGAGGTATCTAAATATTTGATTTGAAAACCACGTGTGCCCAAACTGCAACACAGAGCAGTTTCAGTCACCCAGCTATGCAGAGATCCAAGTCTGTCTAAGCTATTTAGAGTGCTTGCAAATGAAGCTTCAGTGAATGAAAGGTCTGGTGCTTCGTAAGAGTTGCAATATGCAGAAGTCAAACAAACTGAAAGGAAAATATATAAATTTACTGTAACAATTGAAGTATTTCAGCACTACTACTGCTTTTTATAGTGACATAGAGAGTATTTTGTAGTATGTTCTTCTTTCCAAAATGGTATTGTATCGTGTAGCATTAAAACAATATAGTGGACTGTAACTACAGTGTAAATTAAACATTTGATAGAATTAATATGAAATTATATTGAAAAATAAGTTCTGTGTGTTTTCGTTTATGTTAAAGGTGAATTGTTGCAGGATAGGCTACAGAACTTTGCTTGTAACTTTTGCACTTGTGACTGACTGAAATTCATTTGTTATTTCCTCAGAGGCCTTTTTTGGCTTTTGATGGTATGAAAATACTAGGATTGTGCTGAGAAATATGGCTTCTTATGGACACATGCCATTTATCTCTTCTATTACATAGGTTTCAAGCACAACACTATCAAATTCTGTGAGATGCCTGGTTTCACCTCAAAATAATAGTGTTTCCTTATGCTTAATTTTTTTTACTTTTTTCTTTGAAAAGAAATGGGCAGGCACAGCTGGCCTGCTGTCTAAAACTGCAGTAGGAAGAAGTAGTAGATCATTTCCATTTGTATATGAATGACACTTTTTTTTTTTTACTATAGACTGTTCTGACTTTGACAAATACTATGAATTTGTGTCTAAACGAATGAAAAAATTAAATGATTAAAGGATAGATAAGCAGCTAGATTATAAGCAAATTGAAAATCTGTTATGTTACAAGCTCCTTAATGTGACGCGCTTAACATACAGCAGGTATTTTTTAGAAAGCTTTCTTAAATTCTGATTTTCTCTGTTTTTATTTCTGATTAAGAAAATCTAACTTAAAAATTTGGGAAGTAGTTATTTTTTCAACATAAAAATTTGGGAAGTAGTTAGTTTTTCAACATAGGCATTGAATCATTCCTAATTCCTTAACACTGTTTGATGCTTGTGAGCTGGTAATGCTATAGTCTAGTAAATTTTCACCATGATTCATAGTGCTCTCCTTCAGTGACAGAGCAGAATTTTATCCTTAGAGCTGTGTTGCAGCCACTTTCAACTGAAGGTAGCTTTCACTGCTGTTCATTATAATCTAATAGGACTGCTTACAAGATATTTATAGTCAGGAGTGGATACCTGCATAGTGGGGTACAGAGTTTATGCAGAGCATCTGAATAGTACTGTTTGCATACATAGCATGAGAAGATTTTGCCTTCAGTACAAGCTGGTGAATAAGATTTTAATTGAATTTCACAAATTAATTGAAGCATCAAGCTTGTGCTGAAGCGTCAGTACTTGCTGGTATGCATAAAGATCTGCAGTACTGGGTACTAATGGGGATATTTAAAAATTTGTTTTCAAGGCAATTAATCTTTAGCATATACTTGTAGTTATGAACTTCTGGGACACTGTAGACTCCAATCATTATAAAATGGATAAAGTTAACGTGCAGCTGTCTGAGTCTGGTGGTGTGTGTACTTGTGAAATGTTTCATGCGTGAAATAAAAGCACTTTGACACTGGCAAAAAATGTTCCTATTGACTTTATCCTGTCTCCAGCACACAGTTCCAATTTTAGTGTTTCCTTTGCTGCATTTTGATCTAAGTTCCCTTTCTTCTTTCTTTTATATGAAGAAATGTTGTAGTTCTGTTCCTTTATTTCCCTTCTCTCTTAAAAGAAACATGCAGCCATTTCCCATGTTACTTCTCTTTTTGCATGCTCAGCAAAGTGAACTTTCTAAAGATGTTTTGTAAATAAAATGAGCTCCAAGTCAGTAGTACTTGAATCACTGATTCTGTTCTGCACTTCTAAATTGAAACTGCTTTTTTGTTTATTTTTCATTATTATCCTCACAGCATGATAAATATCTGTTTTCAGGGTCTTTTCCAACATTGGTGATTCTTTTCATACGCATGCTTTTTCATATGCTTGCTTTCAGAACTGTAAACTTGCTTTTACTCAGAGTCTTGTGTGTCCACCTTAGCTCAATGCATCTAAATTTCCACGTGAGTTATATCTGGGTATGGTTGGAGGACTGGCCTCATCTGTCTGGGGTAAATGTCTGGCACACTTCTGAAAATAAGGTTCCTCCATCCAAATAGACCGTTATGGGCCTGGGAAAGTAGCATAATGCACAGTCTGCTTCATAATAGAGTTCAAGTTAATAATCCTAAACGTGTTTGTGCAGTAAGGCTGTCAGTAGTAAACATCAGTCATTTTATGTGTTACTTTCTGACTGAGAAATGTGGTAGTCTACTAATAAGGAGGGTCTGCCTTGGTCACTCACTATGTAATATTGCTTTCTATTATCATCATTTATAATCTATATAGGTGGAAAATGAAATCTAATATTATTTCCAGTTTTCTTAATTTAGACACTTAATATATTAGTGCAAATTTGAGTACCATTGTAATTCATTGAATTACTAATTTGACGTATTCAAGATAATGATAGTTTGGACCTGCTAGGTTTAAAAAATGGCTAGTTAGCTTAATATTTCTTTTTTTGCTTTGTTCTTATCTCTGTAGCAATGAATTCACTGTCCACTCTCCTGTGTAAGAAAGGCTAAGTGGGGAATACACTATATATCTGAGGTTTGTGTTAATGCTGCAAGTATCTAACATGAGAGTTCAGCATTTGAGCTTGTAGGAGCTGATGCATTACGTCGTCACAGGAAGGTGACTGATGTTATGAAATCGTACAGTGGGTATTTTTAGTTTGAGGCATCGTAGTGACTGAAAGAGAATGTACAGCATACAGTGTTACTGCTTCAGGTCCAGAATGTGTTGTCTGGGTGCTTTGGTGCAGCTGGGGGACTAAGGGGGGATTATATTAGTTGCTGTGTCAGGACACTAGGCAATCCACTGGAGCACCATAGGGCTGAAGTGATGTGATTTTGAATGCAAGAAGGCATTTTGTTTTTGATGAAAGTTCTGACTTTTTACTGGGTGGTACTTCTCTACATGAGGAAAGTTGAATTGCAATTCCTACCAGTCTTGTGAGATAGCACTAAGCAATTTCTACGAGCTTGTGGATTCAAATGATAAAAGTATGCCCCTAAATATAGGAGTTCTTTGAATGTGGGAGTAGACTATGGTAAAGCTGAGATATTTCTGAGTGTGATGCTGCTCTTTAAATCTAGTGTGATATTCCTTTTATGTTCAGTTTAGAGGGATGATTCTCTCTGGGTATCTTGTGAAATGATTGATTTTATCCCTGTGACCATTTTATGAGGCTTTTATTGAATTACAATTGTTATCTTTTCCACTTTCACAGAGGAGGAAGTAAGGAACAAGTAGTTTAAGTAACCTGCACAAGGCAAATCTGAATCAAAGCAGCTAGTGGCAGCTAGCAGTCCTTAGCCCAAGTGCCTTCCAGATTGAGAGATGCTTGTTTTCTTCTAGCAGCAGAATGCTATTTCTGAATTTTGTTTGGAAGTGATGTGTGTTTTTGGAGCACTGAGTGCTCCAACTGTACCCCACCTTCTGATGGGGTTATAGTGTATGGTAGCATCTAGTAAGAAGCATCTATTCTTTTGCTTTGGAGTAGAACTGCAGCTTATTTCCACTTTCCTTGTATGAAGGAATGGGATTAAGGCATCAAAGATCAGGCAAAAGAAACAATACAAGTAATATAAGTGCTGCCAGGATCACAACAGAGGTCCAGCGATGATGGTTTAAAACTCCCCACAACTTGTTATATATTAAATATTCATCTTTGCCTATAGTGATATGTATTTGGATAATTCCTTGTCCCTTCTTGACAGATTGGTAGGAGAAGCAAGATACTTTGCAGTGTACTGTCCATTTGTCTCAGGTCTCCACAATTGAAAGTGTTCAGCTATGCCACTTTGCTTACCATATAGAGAGGCCTGTAGATTTTGTGAGAAGGGGGCTGAAAACTGGCCTTCAGTTTACTGGGTTATTAGGTTTAAAAGCTGCGAGAAAGCAGCAAAAAGGGGTGGTAGGGCATCTTGACATGGGCAAGGAGCATGAGAACTTCAGGGGAGGGTGTAGGCTAACAGCATCTTGGCAGGGGAAGGCATCACTGTGACACAAGCACCACGGTAACGCTTAAAGCTATTCTGTATGTAATAAAACTATACGTTTCTTTTTGTTGTTGTTCAATTTCTTTGTCTGTTATCTATAGTAAGTGCAGTAAGCAAGGCCAGTAGTAATCTATATCTCCATGTGATTGTCAGCAAACAGGAATCCATCAGAAGTTGAGACTGAATTCTTGTTCTTCCAACCAGTGTTCCTGCATTACTGCACAGAAGATTATAGCAGAGCAACATAAACCCTTTTTCTTGTGGCATTTTCTATAGTTTTCCCCTCTTCTCCTTCTTCCTTTTTTTTTTTTTTTTGATGATGATAATGCTTTACCCCTGCCACGCATCCCTGGTTAACAGCAGAGAAACAGTGGATTTAGATTGGCCCTGTAGGTATGTTTAGCTTATGCAGTGTTGCTGTAGTCAGCCACAGATTTTATGAGAATGCTTGTCTGTTTATAGTATTACTTAGCTCATGGTAGATTTCAGTACCCTACATTTCATACTGATTTGCCAAGAAAAAATATTTGCAAGCAATGCTATATTTGTCCCATGTTTCTGCAGTGCATTCATCAACTACTGATTTTTTTTTCTAAGCGTATGGCATGGGGAGACATTTAACAAAGCGTACATACGGCCTGAATTGCTGTATTTTGTGGTTACATTTATTCATCTATTGTTAATTAGAGGGCATGGCATTGTCTGTGACTTCAAAAATTCCTATACGGATAACTTGTGTATTGTTTTGCTGTGATATGACATTGAATATAGAAGAAAACATAAGTAAAATAAAAAAAATAAACAAAAGTAAATGGCACTGGCAGATCTTTATCACATTGGCATGAAATCAAAATTGGAGGATTTGGCTATTCTATGTCTAGTCAGTCATGAGTAATAAAAAGTAGTTTTGTTTTACATTAATTATTTTCTTAAAAATATGTATATGCCAGTGATTCAGAATTCAAGCAAAAAGGAATTACAAATGTTCCTGAACAATGATAGCTGAAATACAGTGCTGTATATGAGCTTTCAGTTTGATAAATACTTACTTATGAGATCATAAATACTTTGAGGTACAAAAGGTTAATGTAGTGTGAAAGGCTGTAAAACACAGCAAGCAACCTGCTAGATCATAATGATGCATTAGTACCTTTCAGTATGAGTGCTCGTGGTTATAAAATGTTTGAGTTGAATTTATTCTGTAATACAGGAATGTAAAGCTGGAGTATCTTCTCTGTGTAGTTGTACTTATCTTTGTGCATTTATTTATCTTCGTGTCTCCCTCTCAGCAGTGGCTGTCCTCTGCTTAGAAGTGCGCTCTGACTGAAAATGATGAACTAAAAAAAAAAGAAAAAGAAAAATGCAGAGCATGCAGATCTTTTTGGCTAATTTAATTTCTGAAGAGCGTAGGTCATAGGTGCACTTGTGTACTCAAAGTAAATTATGAAGTAATACCTGGTAGTTTTTTGACTGCTGTATGTTAATAGGTTTCTCTGAGATAAAGTAATAGTGCAAAAGAAAGAAAAGTGATATAAACTCTATAAAGCTGAATGTTGCCTGAAATTTATCTTTCAGGAGTAGGAGAAACACAGTGCTAAATTGACAAAGTGAGCATTTACTTTATGGTAAAATTGACTTTATCATAATAAACTATAGAACTTATCAGTCTGCTGCAGTGTATTGTTACGTCCAATATGCTGATGCAGCTGATATTTCTCATTTAATATCTACCTCTCTGGAGTGTTAATTTTCATGCCTTCCTCTTATTCTAGTATCAGAGCTTATGACAGATTAGGATAATTTTACTGTAATTAATCTTTTGAGTCAGTTCCCCTCTTTTCAATGAAGTTCTGCATCTTGGATAAGCTAGATTGAAGTAGTTAATAAAATCTGAAATCAAAGATGAAAAACTTTTATTTGCAGACTGTCGGTTGATACTTACTGTCAGGCTTCTCTGCTCTCTGGTAACAAAAGAAGCACTTCACTTTCAATTTGTGCTCTCAATGAAGTACACCTGTATCTGGAGGACATTTAATAGTTTTTGAGAATTACATAAGATGAATGTCTACAGGAAAGTATTTGATATAGACACATCCATCTCCTATTCCAGAAACCTGTTTTGTAATTATTTTTTTTTTGAATGTTGAAAATAGTCACTTTCTGTCCTTACTCAGATATAATTAAAAAGTTGTCAGCGTTTGGATTGAACAAATACGCCTTAGGTATTTCTCTGTAAGACCACATTTAAACGTGGAAAGGACATTGCGAACGGTTTCTGCTCTGATAGAATTAGCGCAGTGCAGTGGATCCTTTCCCAAATACCTGTGAGGGAGAGAACACAAAGTGGAATTTGCATCTAGTAAAAGCCGTCATAGCATCTCTGCAAACAATGTATTTCTTAATATATTTTGACAAGTTTTATTTTATTTTGGAACAGTTGTTCAAGCTACAAATCCTAATAACCAAGCCCCAGTGGATTACTCTGCCTAGTTATAGGTACATGACTCAAATTGTCAAATGCTGCTTCATGTTACAAAATACAGGATTTTGATGATGACAATAAAAAGTTACATATATTGGCAGTTTATAGTTTAGAGTAGGGTACGAGGTTTTATGTGTCGTGATTCTGGGCACAAGCTTGCTTTGGTTCTTTTGTTTTATTTTGCTGTAAGTGTCTGCATTGCATTAAAGCAGCCGTAGCTGCTCAGTCATTGCCTAGGTGTAAATTTCAATAGTACCTCTTACTTGACTTTTGAATTAAATATCTTCCTTGTGCTACAGTAATCATGGATTTTCTTAATAGAATTGCATGGGGAGCTTAATTAACCTTTTTCTTTTCTTTCCTTTTTTTTTTTTTTTTTGTTCCTAAGGAATTACCTTTTTTTTTTTTTAAATCAGTGCTGTGGTTTCTAATTTAAAGCATCTGCCCCACAATGTCTATTAGAGGTTCTTCACACAAGCAAGTCAAATGAAACAGGACTGCTCATCTTTAGCTCACAATTCATTTTCGTTCAGCTGAAACATTCACCTGGCGCTCTAATCGGGGAAGAGAAAGAGTCCTGAGTATATGCACTGATAAATATATATTCTTCATGAATTTATATAGTCTCATAACTGCAGTCATTAAAACATACTGTATGGCTATACAAATAACTGAGGGAATTTCAAGTTATGCCTACTATCTGTGAGCCTCGCGTTTGACTGCTTTCCTTTTTTTACTCTTAAAAATAATAATAAGTGAAATACTTTTAATATATTTTAATAGCTTTTGAGACATTGGGAAATTTCCAGTCTTTTGGAGCAGGTCATTTCATTATGAAGACAGAAATGAGCAGACAGTAAATCGCGGAATGGCTTGGGTTGGAAGGGACTTCAAGGATCATCAAGTTCCAACCCCCCTGCCGCAGGCAGGGCTGCTGGAAGGTTGTCATGTACAATATTACTTCCTGCAGAAGTTACAAAAGAACATGTATAAATGCCAGCTTCCCGTTATCTTTTTCTTTCATCAAGTTAGCTTAAGTATTCTCAGTTTATTATATTTCTGAATGAATTCTATTCCCAATAGCTGTTAATTATTGCCTTAGCTTACTCTCAACTTAGTGGCTGAATTCTACTGGAAAAAAAAAAAAAGACGATTCTTCATCTTCGTTCATCCTGAATTAAATCTATCAGTTTTCTTTATAAACTTTCTCATGTTCCTGGAGAAATTTATGTCTAGGGTAAGCTTGGTTGCCAGACCTTTTTTTAATTAAAAAACAACAACAACAAAACAAACAACAAAACCCACAAAAAACAGCAAATGTAATACGAGAACAAAATAGGAGAAAAATTCCGTGGCTGGAAAAGAACAAAGAAGTGCCATGGAATGATTTATTTTAAACATACTGTAGATTATCAAATACTCTTCATAGCGCTGAAGTTGAGTGTGCTTGGATGTTCCCAGATTGCTGCAGAAAATATTGTTCTTTTGACTTGGTATACATAGAAACTGGGAAACAAGTTCAGAATTAGAGCAAGGTTTCAGAAAAACAACTGAGAGCTATTTTCTGCTTTTTCTGTTATTCCATTACCTCCCACTACTCTACGTAGCTGGATTATAAGAGAGTTTTTGTTGTTGTTTTGTTGTTTGTTTTGCTTTTGTTTCTTTTTCAGTGGATGTTTGAAATATAGTGAAAAAGAATGAAAAAATTATTTGTTAAGTGCTACGACAGAGTAGATTGGGAACATGGAAAACAAGGGCTGTTATCACCATAACTGGTGTACAATAAGCTGAGCGTGTGTTGGACCTAGTGTAACAGTTTTTAGTGCTTTCTAATTTATTTCCTTTTTTCTTTTTGATTAGCAGGAAATAATAAAGCAGACATCAGTTGTAGTTGAAGGAATCTGGTGAGCATTACTGCTTATGGTTAAAAATACTTGATGCAAACGTTTTTATAGAGGATCTTCAATTGTGTCACACAGTGTCAAGAGAAATCGTGGAAAGGACATTATAACATAGAAATTAGGAACTAACATCTGAAGCAGTAATCAAAATTGAATACCAAAAAACAAATTTCCTTAATACATATTAATTGATTTACATAGTTATCCCACTATACACTCACACATCTACAAAATATGCAATATATATACATAAAGAGAGAGCATAAGAGATTAATATAGAAACCTTAGTTATATAAATGGGATTTAATGGGAAAACAGAATAAATGTATATACTGTTATATATAATCAGCATATACTGAGGAAAGTGATCATGCTGAGTGCCTTCCTGTAGCATATTAATCCATCATTCTGAGGAGCATCTTGTTTATTTGGGTTACAGCCATCAGATGCTGGATGTGATAGAGTGAATATGGGAGAACATGATGTACAGTCCTTGTTTGCTGACAGTATACAGAAAGCTTATTCTCCTGCAATTTCCAACAAAAGAGAAGGCTTTATATGTTCCTGTGTTCAAAGAGTTTGTTTCTGCTTTGCACAAAGTCACTGAAACCATGGCTCTCAGTATGTATAACATAGTTTGTATACCTCAGGAAAGTGTCTGGGCACACTTAGTACATCTCTGACATTCCTGCAAGATCATCAGTTGCATAAATGTTGAGTACTTCGTAGAACTGTGAAGATTTTTGTGAAACTCTAACCATACTTACCTTGATAGTCAAAAACATGGGCGATGTCTTCGTTTTTATTAATATATATATATTGTCTAAAAAGATACTCTAACAGACATAGATGAAAATAAATACGTTTGGAAGGTATGGTGGAGGAAAGAATGAAAGTGTCTTTACAAATGCATGTTATATGCAGCATAAAAATAAATGGAAAGAGATTAATTGTAACCCTTTCTGAACTTTTGAAAGGATATACAGAAGACTTCAAGAGGTAATTCTGCTACATTTCAGAAAGATCACAGCACTCATTTGTGGTAATGGAGAACACTTGGTGCAGATTGGAGCAGAGAAGGATAGGAAATCAGCAAAGGTAGAGGTTTAGGAGGTTTTTTCCATTTTTTGAATTAACTGATGTCAGATACTGAATCATAGTAGCCATTTGTATGACTGCATTTATCAAGGCTGGTATTTAAAAAATATATTTTTTCAAAAGAAATTCAAAGTAATTTATTCCAAAAATAGTCTGTGAAGAGAATGCAAGATAGGCCCAAATAACTGCAGTAGGTGTCTATGAAGATATTAGGAATATTATCTGAATCTTTTGTTGCGAATTGTTTCATAGTAGTAACAACCAAACTGATTTTTTTCTCACTTATTTAGACTAAAGTTCTGTTTCTAATATAGCTCCAAATTTCATCATTATTGTTTTCAATGTGCAGCATACCCATGATATCCATAGCAAGCCTTTTTGTTCAGTTACTAAAATACTTATTTCAGAGATGATGTGGCTTAGAGACTACATACTGTGTTCTTCTGCTTCACGTGCACCCTCAACAGATTCATGAAATCAGTTGAAATTGGAGCAGCATTCTCAATGCTGCAGGGTTGGACAGGTGCAAATGGGGAACCACTGAAAGAAAGTGAATTCACCACTGAAAGGAGGACATGCATTTCATCTACAGAAACTCTATTGCTGATGACTATTCAAAGGAGAAGAATCCATATAATGTGCTAATAGTAAATTAAAAACATAAGTATATTGATTAAAGTGAGTAGCTGTGAGTCAGAAAAGTGGCCTGTTATGTAAGAATAAAAACACATTATTATATTGCATACAGGCAAGGAAGCACTAATTTCTGTCAAGAATCTTTTGCCATCTAAATGGAGATTTTGTTTATTTGCCTTTCCCTTTTAAAATATTCTTCCTTAACCTGCTATTTTCTTAAGCTTTATGACTTAATCCTCCTCAGGGCCCAGTTATTGCCATTAGACCTTACAGGTCTCGCTCAGTCCTCTTCCCCCTCCTCGCCACAGCCCAGCTGTGCCGCTCTGCTGCTGTGCCCACAGCACATGGGGCCTGCTGCTGGATTTTAACCTGCTGACTGACATCCCATTGTAACCTTGGGTCAGCCCCAAAACTCTGTACCTGTCCAATGACGATTGGGACCTGCCCTTCCCTGAATATCATGACTGGACATGGTCTTGGTTTGCTGTCAAGCCAACCAGCATCCACAGAGAAGGCTGATCAGGACTGTATCCAGTTGGACATCAAATACTTCTAAGGATGGAGACTCCACAGATGCTCTGGAAAAGTTGTTCTAGTGTCAGATCACTCTCACAAGATTATTTTTTTTCCAAAAAAATCCAAGTATCCAAACAGAATGTCCTGTATTTCAGCCTTTGTCTATTCATTCTTGTCCTGTCACTGGACCAGAACTGAACAAAGTACTGCAAATGTGGTTTCAGCAGTGCTCTTAATGTAGCTCATGATTCTGGTGGCCACTTTTATGCAAGGACACATGGATGAGTTGAATTCCAATTGCTTTCCAGGGCTCCCACGCCTTTTTCAGTACAGCTACATTTCAGTTCCTTGGTCCCCAGCCTGCTCTGGTGCATAGAGGTGTTCCTGCCCAGATGTGGTACTTTAGATTTCATTGTGTTGAATTTCATGAAATTTTTCTTTGCCCATTTCTGCACACTATTAAGGTCTGCACAGTCGTGTAGTGTGGAAGTTACTCCTTCCAGGTTTGTATCATCATTGGATCAAACTGAAACATAGATTTCATCTGAACAACAGAAAAGTGGTTGTTTTTTTAATATATATTTTTTTTAATTGTGGGGGTGACTGAATGCTGTCAGGCTGTCCAGAGAGAGGCTGTACTTTGCCATCTTTGAATGACTCAAAAGCCAGCTGAACATTGGCCTGGGCAGCCTGCTTGAGCATGGGGTTGGACCTCTGCCATGCCATGCTTTTATGATCTGCAAACATCACTGCTAAACTTGAATCCCTTTTCTGTGATTAAGATGAAACTCCTCTGTAATAACACCCGAGAGGGCACAGATATAACATTCTCTACTGATTCCTATAAATAGCAAAGCTGTTTGAGACTATTATGGCTGATGGCTTCTCTGAACAGGTGTTAGGTGAAAATAGGTAGATCTTTTGGTTGCAACATGACAGGATAGGAGAGAACCAAACAAAACCAATATGAAATATAGCTATTTTTTTCAAGGGATGTTCATAAACTCTAGAATTATGTATATGCTTGAAAAATTACTATCTTGCCTAGCAATAGAACTGCCTTTTGTTAAATCAGTGTGCGATATCTCTGCATAAAGATGTGATGTAGGAAGTGGCTTTTTGTGATATTGGAAACCCTCAAATTCTTCTGGGCTGTTTAAAGGTTCAGGAATTGACTCCTTGTCCAAAAACATGCAAGTGAGCAAATGGAAAGTCGCAGCAGGAATTCAGGATAGGTGAGGGGTCAGACAATGAACAGCTTTTATCATGTTGTCACGTTTTCTTTCTTTTCATGAGCTTGCACTGCAGCAATCAGCCATTCTCGCACAGTGTGAAACTCTATTCTCACAAGTTCACTCAGCAGTTGGTTGTGTCAACACTGCTCTTACAAAAGAGAGTTCACATGTATAGCATACGTCTAGTTCAGGGGAGAATTTCAGAAAATAGAGTACGTTTATTCCAGCTGAAGGTAAACATTGCTTTCTGAACAACTCTTCATAGTTAAATCTGCAAATGTTCTAACTAGAGATGCTTCATGTCTGTCTTTTAAAGCAAATGTCTCCTGAAGCAATATACTCTAGTATTTACTTAATGATTTTCCATTTAGACAAACAATGTCAAACATTACAGCCTTCCTAGGATAGGACCATGACTTTACACAAGCTAGCATCACTAACTTCAAAAGACATTTTTTTCTAGAGTCCGTTCCTAGAAGAAAAAAATTAATGAGCTTACTGTAGCTTTTCAGCCTTTTATAAAATTAATTTGTGTGGGATAATATTTCTAAGAATTATTAAACTAATTTAAATATTTAAAGAAAGAATCTCATTCTGTTACACAACGGTGATGTGTGAACTAATGACCACACATAAAAGTATAGTCAGCTTCCTCTGTATGTCTTTATGAATCATTTCATCAGGTATTAAGGTAATAAGCGAGGTGGAGATGAAAACTTATTTAGGGAATATTTAGTACCCTATCGGTACTGCCTGAGTGCTTCTCCACTCCTGTTCCATGTAACTTATCCTTGTAACTCTAATCCCTGAAGTCTTTCTTTGTGGCTTCAGTAAGTGTCCATTTCCTAACTGGTTAAAGTAATCTGAGATTAATCTCAAGGTAAACTGCTGTAAAAAGGAGAAGGACTTCAGCTTTCCCTCACCCACCATCAGTAGTGAGTTAAACAGCCCACTGTCTACTTTTATGAAGTGTTAATTTTCAGTTGGATTGATAAATCTGACCTAATATTTGATATGTATGAGCACTGAAGACAAGGGAGATAGAAGGGACCTGTATCCAAAGGTAGTACGAAAGGCAGAACTCGCCATGTAGCCACATTCAGCTTTCTGTTTCTTTTTAGGTCCATAAGAGAAAACAAGCTGCATTGTGAGAGAGATCCGAGAGGTGAACTTAGGTCATAATTTGTGGGTGAAAATGACACAAGCAAGTAATTATTAGCATTGGAAATATTGATAGCTTTTTGCTCATGTTGCTGATTTTCAGATGTACAAGCCTGTGCAATATGAAGCTGTGCTTCATTTAAATGATTAAAAAACTTTTAAGCAACTCTAGTCAAGATTTCTCTGTTTATTTCCATGATGTTTTCATACATTTTCATTTGTTGTCTCTCTTATGTGAGCCTTTCAAGTATTGAAAGAAAATTATCTTTAAGCACTTTGTTTCTGCTATGGAAGTCCTTTGAAAGGGCTACAAGAATTACATCAGAAGTAATATTATTATGACTAATAGGTGAAAGAGATGTAACTAAATTAATTGAACGTTTCTTTGTGTCTGTATAATACTGTTTAAGACATCTACGGTGAATTAAGTTAATTATTTTGTCCTTTGACCAGTAAAACATTTCTTAGTGTCTTTTTAATTTTTTTTTTAAGGATAAAAGCTAGGAATTTCTTTTTAAATTATCTTGTGACAATGTCACAATAATTTCATTTTTGTAGATGTAGAATGAACTTATAAGAATGTGCTTAGAGCGTATGACCTTCTTAGTTAATGGATACGGGAAGTAACTGATAAGAGAATGATTTTGTTAATTGCTGTTGTGGATGTGATCTGGATGTGATCAGTAGGCAGTCAGAAATATTTACACAATTAATACATAAATGTATTAAAGCAACCTACAATGATTTCTTCTCCCGTTCCAATTTAATGATGTGTTGATGTCGTGTTGATGTCATCTTGATGTCCTTAACTTGAACTCAGTGAGCCCTTAGTTACTCAAAGCTCTACTAAAATCAATCATAAATATTCTTTTGAAAATCATATCCACTCTTTATATTGGTAAGTTTTGTCTAAGTTTTGAGACAACACATTCAGAATCCACAACATACATGGATTCTGGTGATTCCCCTTCTAGTGTGATTGATATGCTATTCTTCAATATTCATCCAAATATTTTAGAAGAAAAATGATGGCCTCACAATATGGGCATCATGCAGTTTGTAAGGAATGCATTCCATATTTTTAAGAAAGATAGATGGAGAAATAATTAACATAGTCAAGTAATTAACGAATCTCTGGCTCACCTGCAGTACCAGAAGCTATGTTTTTGTTCCTATGTGTTTTCAGAATTAATGATCGCTTATATGTGCTCCTAGCTTTCTATGCATAAGCTATCACAATAACAACAGTACTTTCTTGTAGCCTGTGGTATCAGCATCCAGAATGCAGGCATCTAGAAATGAAAGAAGTAATCTCTGTTGTAGAAGCTCTAACTTCTGTTAGAGCTTGCTGGTCTCTTCAGCTTCACTGGGTTCACCAAAACACAGTATGGCTTGAGAGCTACAAGTGTGCTTCGTATTTTATCTCAACTTTTAAAGCGTATATTATGAACACAAGAAACCAGTGAACATTAACATACTTCTATCAATAGTGAAATGGAATAAGGAACTGCACTTATACACTAATAGACTGAACAGCAACCGGTGTTATTGTTTGGTGCTCTGGAGATCGGGCTAGGCAGTCTCATAGAACGGGGACTTTCCTGCTCTGTTTATTTCTTTGCAGATCTGCCAAAGGAATTATTCTGACTTGTTTTCATTGGGTGCTTTGGATAATCAAGTGTTCTTGTAAAAGAGAACAGGAACTTTATACCATTTGTAATATGGAAAGTTATGTAGAAAATAATGGGAACGGTGAAATTCTTCTATTGAGTATTATGCTGAAGTTCTCACACAGCAGAATGAAAAAGGAATTTAATTACTAGAAATAAGGGTCAGAGTTCACGGCACTGTTTTTAAGTGTGAGGGTGTCTAAAACCAAGATTTCCTACAGTTTAGAAAAAAAAAAGTTCACTGGAAATTTAGCAATATTGACAACTCATCCTTACATATTTCGTTGTGCATGATGGCAAGTCAACATCTATGTGCACTTTTCATTAGGTCAGCACAAAAAACAATGCATTGCAGTCTACCGAAATGAAATATTAATGGGATGTGTGGCATGATTTGCATGCCTTGCATTACGTGATACTTAAATATATATATGTATTTTTACCTTTAAAAAAAGTTTAGAAAAATAATCTCTCCTTGTCCTGAAAAGCAAACAAACAAACAAAAAAACTGTTGAACTTCAGTCATGAGCAGTGCAGCTGACAAAAAAAATCCCTAATACTTTTCCCGGCAATGTTTATGCCACTACTAATAATAATGAAAAAAGATAATGATAAGTTTCTTTTAATGTGTATATCTTTATGTAAAAATTTAAGTTCAAACATCTCTCTATGTAAGTAACTTTTTACACATATTGTTTTGCTTTCTGGGAAGCACGTTCTGAGGATGGATCCTTAAGAATATGAGTTCTTCAAAAATGTTGATTAATCAAATCTACTTAAGAAAAGAAGATATAAGCCTATCCAGGTTTGTCAATACACTATTGGCAGTGTGCTTGAGAAATTCTATTTTCAGAAAGTCCTAAATTCAGTTATAAATTATCTTTGCTGACTTTTTTAATAGAACGGAAACTTTTCAAAATCTGGACCCTTCTTAAATGGAAAATGTGCAATATTATAAAAATAGTATAAAAAGGACTTACTATGCATGATTTTTTTTCTTTGTACACATTCAGTATGGTTACAGTTTTGCTCAGGATGCATATATATTTTTTTCTGTTGAACTTTTCTCGATTGCTTTTTTATCAAGTTTACAAATCAAATCAAACAGGTATATTGCAGAGCTCTCTGATATTATTTTCTGCGCTTATAGCACAATGTATTGAATTATATTTGCTCATGTACTGCTGCTGCTATTCTCTCCAGATTGAGAGAGAATGACTGGGGGGGCTGTAAATTCACTTGGCTTCCAGCGCTACTGGTTAAATCAAGAGCCTTATTCAGGCTAGAGAAGAGACAGAGCAAGTGTTCATTACACAAATCAATTTGGTCAAAAGTACAGCACAGTGGGTACTCAACCATTGCTCACATAATATTGTCAACGTAATCAAATAATGCCTCTCAAAGACATTCACAAGCTCTTTCTCTCTGAGAAATAACTTGATTGGTGTAGTAGGGAAATACAGGTGGCTGTTTTGAGGATTTTTTTTTTTATTTTACTTAATGATTTTTTTTTAATATAAATTCGTGTAGCACTTTATCCTTATGTGAGCATGTTTATATACGAGAAACTCAGCTTATACTAAGATAGATGATGATTATGTTTTTAAAAATGCTCTTTTGCCTTTGTTCTCTTTCTTCATTTTCTGGAAATATTTTATCGTCTGCTAGTACTAGAATTAGGATTTTCTCATTCTAAACTTTAGGTGAGTTTTAAAAATATGCAAATATTCTATATTTATTTACAGATTATTGGAAAATGATCAAGGCTTGGTGAAATTTTCTTATTCTAATCTAGTAGGTTTTCTTTGTGACCAAGAGGAATAGTACATTTATGTCTTTTTACTCTATGTTCTGTATAACCTTAAAAAAAAAAAAAAATTAAATTGAGGTTAAGGGCCACATTCATTCAGAAGTGGCATGCAAACAGCTCTTACAGGACAGTTTTTAGATGCATTTAAAGGAGAGTTTATGGGTGTAGGATTTTATGTACACCACCATTTTTATTCTGAAAAATGAAGATTAGTCAATGAACAGGAACAAGGGGAAATATATTGCATGCTTAGGTTAATAGCAGTCAGGCCTGAGCCTTAAAAAAAAACAAAAAAAAAGGCGGTGGTGGTAATGTGGGATAATAATTTCTCAAAATAAGATTGGGGAGAACTGGTAACACTTGGATGGCTGCAGGAAAACCCAGCCTGCCATGTTCTCTTAGAATGGATAAAATGTGTTTCTAATTGATTTTAAGAGCCTGACTCAGTGTTAAGTCTTTTAAGAACTTGTGTGAAGTCCTTTAAGAATTTGACTCCATTACAAACTCAGTGTAAAGAAGAAGGCGGCTGCAGGAATTTCTAGTAGAACACAAAACCTTCTTAGATTGAGGTCAGTTTTAAATTTCACTGCTTCATTTAGTGTATGCATATTAGTGCATGGTGATTGGTGTAATGTGCATATACTAAATCCTTTAAATACGCTAATTCCCATTAACTGACTGAGGAACACTCGCTGGCTCTCCTATGCTTAGAGAGGTTCCGTAGAAGGTGACAAATGAACTTCACTCACTGAAGATGTTTAGTTCTAAAACTGAACTAAAGAGACAAAGAAAAAAAAAAGTATTTGAGTTTATTTACAAAGCATAAGTTTTTATTTGAGCTGTCTTTGTGACAGATTTATTTTAAATAAAAACACATGTTTTTATTTAAACTATCTTACATTACATTTAAAGCAGTTTCTGGAACACCTTCTTTTTATTTGGGTTGTTTACCTATACGAATGCTTTTGATTGTAATTTATCCTAACACTAGGATGGAGTATCTGACTGAAGTAAGGGAATTTCATCTGAATTTATTTCTGCATATGTGAGAATTTGTCTTTCTATTTCTGTATTCTCTACTTAGAAATTTCATCATAATTTTTAAGATCTCCTTTAATTAAGTTCTTGAATATTTTTATTATTGTGAATACATGGTGAAATAGGAACCAGGAGCCAGTATGTTGATTTGACCAGAACTGTCAAGTGACATGGTAGCCCTGGGAGGTGGTATAATCAGAGAGGAAAAAACAAATGTGTAAAAGAAAATTCTAGAAAAGATGTGTAATTATTGATGATGCTTGAGACTTAGAGGACATTTTTACATGAGATTTAACTTGCATTAACTTCAGAAACTGTTTTCTGCATGCAGACTAGTGAAAGATTTTTGTGTGTCATTTTCCCTTTTTCCCAGATTTTGAACTGACAGAATTACTGGAAATAGCATAGTGAAGCATCATATGCAAGGCCATCTTGCTTTTACTGTTCTAGTATTTTTTATATCTTTTTTTATTAACATTTATATATTCAGTGACTTGATTTGATAGTTTCGGTGATAAATATTAATGTAATTCTGTATTTAGGTAGTACTATGAACATACCCATTTCATGTAACTTGGCTAGCTCTAGAAGCAGGTATCAGGATGTTAGCTTCTTCAGGGATTAGATATATATCCTCATTTTTTGTGGTAAATAGTTTCTCTTCAATATTTATGAGATGGTAACGTAACACATCATTTTTATTAAAACAGATACGCATGTAGAATAACGTTGAAGAGAGGTCAAGAGAGAAGTCAACTATTGAAGAGATCTTGGAAAGAATAGTAATGGCATGATACTGGGTCATAAGACATGGAAGATTATTCTCTGGAATGACAAATTAAAATAGACATATTTCTGGGCTGAGATGTAGGAATGCCTCACTATTTTCTCTGAACGTTGTCCATATCTAAATTAAATTTTATCCAGATTAAACTTGTTTAGCTCATATATGTCAATTGAAGTAGAAATCTTTATGGAAAATTGAGCATCTCAATTCTGTATGTGCCTGCAAATGCAATCAACAGTAGTTAAATGGTACAAGTTTCAGCAACCTATTTTAACGTTTATGGCATAAAACGATGCTGGAAAGCTGCAATTATGTATTAGTAAATATCCAGAGTGAATGTTTCTTAGATAATTTTTGTTTTTATCACTGTCTGTCATATTATAGCTAGTAGGATGCCAAATTTTTCATCCTGTGGTTCCCTCCAGGCAATACTCATCAATAACTTGCTAAAATGTCTGTTTATCAGGACTTTTAAATTAGAAATGTGTTCCTAGTAGAACCAGGAAAAAAAAAAAATGCAGAGAATTCGTGAAAGTGACCTTTTTGGGAAGATGACAAATGACATAAATCTCAGAGCTGAAAACGAACCTCATACAGTGCTGACTGACATATATAGAAAAAAGCAGTAATTTTCAATGATGCTGAGAACCTGCAGTTACCATTGATTTCTTTTAGCACAAAGGGTCTGTATTATGTCTGCTTTAACACCCAAGTGGATTTGTAACTTTACTCCTTGGTTTAACTGATTACAAAAACAACTTATTTTCTAATGATTTGAACTGTCACAAACTAGATTTTTTTCTATACATATATCTTTGATATACGATATTATGTGATTCTAGAAATGCTTAGGAACTTTGCAATCTTAAATCTCATGCCTTAGGCTCTGCAGATTTTTTACTGTGAAAAATTTTCATCAATATCCAGCCGATAAGATTCAGTGGATGAGATCTTCAGTGGGCAAATGGAGATATTGTTCATATACGTTTTTCATGACTACTAGGGATTTCAGGTAATTTGGCACATCTTGCATCTAGGCTGTAAGTTGAGAATGTACTAGTCATAAGTTTTGTGGCTGAATATGTAGGAAGGAACCAGGAGATAGGTTCTCCAAAAGAGTATCTTAGCCAGGATGGAGAAACTGTAGGTGATGGATGGAGACACTCTTTGAGAGCTATTGTAAAATTCAGTCTTGGTGCAAAGGGTAACTAACACTGCCTGTCTCCTCTGCACGATTGCTCTCCGTAGAAGTCAGCCTTAGCCAAGTGATTATTAACATGATTTCCCAAGTGTCAGAGAAACATATCTATATCAAAAAGGGAGGAAGCCAGATAGAGAATCTTCAAGTAAATTAGTTGGGTTTTGTTTTCCCAATTGACTGCTTCTAATTAGATCTGTTCTGTATTTAAAGATTAAACTGATGATTTTTGGGGGCCATTAATGCCTGTCGGTCTCTGTTATCTTCTGGAGAATAAGTAGAAGTATTGGAGACTAGAGTATAGTAAACATGCTTTTTGAAAGAATGAAAAGATAAATGTTGGTTATGTAGGCTAAGGGTATGTGCCATCATCTGAGTTTCAATCCTTTGAAAATACTCGAAGTTAATACATGCTTTATTTTTAACTCTTCAAATTACAAGAATAATAGCCATCAGCATAGTCTTTTTTTTTTTTTTTTTTTTTTTTTCTTTGTGGGGAGGGTGGCTTCTAAAAAAAGAAAAAGGCCTTGTGGGCAAAGGAAAAGCCATAGATGTTAAATTTCACTTACCTTAAGGCTTTAACACTGTTGCACAAGATGTGCTTATTTTTAAGTTGGGAAATACAATAAATATGCAACCACAAATAGGCAGAGTGCTACACTAGAAAATGTATTTAAGTATCTCATTATCAAAATATGAAGATTTATTAAAAGGAATCGTTAAGGGGTTCATGGTGACTCAGTGTTGTTCAGTAGTTTCATTAGCAATCTGAATGATGGAGTGTGCACTTATTAAATTTTAAAGGAAAGCAAACTGGAAAGGACAGCAAGTACATTGCAAGACAGGATTGGAATTCAAAATGATGTCGATAAACTGAAGGTATTGTCTGAAAAAATAACATGGTATTCAAAAACAAGAATGTGACATGTTCACACAGGATCAGGAATCTACGCCAGTACGGCACAAAATATCACTGTATAGCAAATCAACTACAAGGTATAAATGAATATGAATGTAATCCTGTTGAGGGGGGGCAAACAAAAGGAAAGAAATACTGAAAAATAGCATACATAGGGGAAAAGGAAGGACCACCTTGATGCATAACAGAAATCTATTGTGAAAATATCTGATGCTGTCCTTATGATTCAAGCAACAAATGTTAAGGCCTAAAATAAAATACTGTGTGAGATATTAGGCACCAGCTAAAAGGATGTGGACCAAATGGACAAGTCAGAGAATGTTTTAGAATGTGGTACCAAGGAGGATAGAATAAAACCATTGCCATAGTTGTCATGCAAAAGATGCAACTAAGGGGAATAGTCCCAATTACTCCACTATACATATGGTATATAAAAGAAGAAAATGTTTTTGACCGTCCAGTAAGATGATAAGAAAAGAGAAATAATGGAATAGCTGCTTGTGGAGCATCTGCCACTGGAAGATTGTAAGAGCAGGTTTGACCCACCAAGTCTACCAAGACATTCTCGCAAATGCTAATTTTACCTCCAACATAATGAGGAGTAAATGAATCCTACAATTCTAATTCTAATCAAGAAATTCTGAGCAGGTTTATTATTTACTATTCCTTGAGGCTATTGGCCTATGAACATCATAGTGCTATTGCCTCATGTGGAGTTCGGGGTATTGAACAAATAGAAGAACATAGTAACCACACTTTTACAAGGGAAACCTCTTGCCACTAAGTGCCTCTGAGTTCTGTCTGAGCATTGTCCTTCCAAATGATCTTCAACAACATTTGCTGAGATAGCATGGTGTTTTGATGCACACAAGAAGGCTGTGACTGACTGAAACAAGATCTATGGCTGTGATGATAATGATGGATTTCCGTATGAACAGCAAGAGCTTGAATGTTTTCTACTGACTGATGAGCAGTGGTTTTGACTATATCTTTTTTGAAAGATACATTTCAAGAAGTAAACGTCAAACAGCCTGGCATAGCTGGACCACGTGGATACATGATAAATGTGTAACTGTGTTTTTAGTCAGTTGTATTATGCGATGATTACAGTTGATATTTAAAACCATCTTCTAAGCTAGCTCTATAGGATTAGTTAAAAAAAAAAAAATAAAATTCTTTTGTGATAGTTTTAGAAGATACTTGCCTAAAGGCTCTGATGCAGGCTCCACCCCTTCCAGCAGCACAGGTGAATTGCCTTCACCTGTGCTCCCATGGCTGACTCATTGCTCACCTCACATGATCAATCAGAGGTTCAGGCTGTGACTCAGCAGTTCCTATACGCATACTAATTTACTTGATTGAATTAGGAAAGGTATTATAAGAGAATGGATCTTTAAAGACATTTGCAGGTATGAATCGTAGATTATAACAACTTTCTAAACTTTCTGATTTTGATTCCCTATTACCCTAACTCTTAGATGCTCTTCATTGGAAATTTTAGTTTTCTGTAGAAGGGTAAAATAAAAAAGAAACACCTGGAGAATAAGAGTACCTGGGTGTGCCCACTGCACCAATAATTTCCAGCTTCTTCATTTTAGTATTGTCTTCACAAGCCTCACTGCTTTGTGTTGATGATACTTCTGTTAAATTTTTCAGTACAGAAGTTGCTCCTGACATTTAGTATGTTGATAGTGCATAATTCAGCCCTTCTACTCCTTGTTTCTCATCATTTTTATTAATACAATGAATAGAAATTACTTTTTCCAATTTGCATTTATACAGTAAGCTGATTATATAATTTCTTCCCAGGGCAAGCCTTTGTTCATGAAGTTGAACAGCACCTTCACAATTCTTTAGCTATCTTCAGATTAATCTAATTGACCTTAAATTCTTTGCAAGTGTTTTACTTCATGTATTTTCCAGTCCTGCATTTGCTACCTGCTCTTGTGCAGCAAGTTTCTATCATATTTCTTTCCTTTTAAGGCCTGAATGCGGAAAGTAATCTTTGCTGATTTTATGGATGGAATAGCTTCCTAAAACTCAAACTCTGAATTTTTGAGTTGATTTTAGATGCTGTATTAAAGATTACTGGGGAATCTTTTTTTTTTTTTTTTTTCAACAACTGTATTCCTGCTTTATTGTTTAAATCATGAGAAATACTTAAGGATGAGCTGTTTAGTTTCTTTGGTTTTGCCCGTGAGTTCAGGCAGCAGCAGATCAAAACATACATGTTTTAGACTTACACTTGGATCACTTGAAAATTGGTCTTTAGAGTACCTTATTGTTTGATTTTGTGTGTGAGTAGCATTGCATGGTGTGGAAGCAGACATCACTGGTGAACTGGTGCTTCTAAAAAAAAAATAAAAAAAAATGGGGATATCAGCCATTGCTACTGGTGCAGGTGCAAATCTGTTTCCTTTGGAAAATCCTTACTCCATTTAGCTATTGGCATTCAGCAGTTGGCAGAAATATACTGTAAATTGGATCACAGCAGAAAAACCACAATGAAATAAACCCTTGAAATTCCTTCCCTGTTTATTAACTGGGTTCACTTCAGTGGGCTGTTTGTTATTGCATGCTTGAACTGAAGGGAGAGGAACTGCAGTACAACGATGAGGCATTTTTGTGAGAAAAGAAAATATGCGTTGAGCCTCAATGAGGACTGTGAGCTTTATGCAATATTGTTTTCGTAAATACACAAATAAGCATTGTTGCTATAAGAGCAGACCTGCTGTTCACTAATCACTCGTTCTCATTTCTGTCCTGATCTCTTACACGTGGAGTATCCTCAAATAGAAATACAGTGTAGTTTCATGGCAGACTGATATAAACTGCACCCAGCCTGTTCCTATCCACAGTTGTCTGAGCTATTGATGTTCCTCACACTGAAAAAGGGCACTGATTCTTTCTGAATGAGAAGAATTTAGAAAACAAAATCTGTGATCTTTCACTCCCCCTCTTGCCCTTGTAAACATTACCCTTTCCTGTCCCCTTGCTAAGTTGCTTTGCACCTCCTTTGCTTTTCTAATTTGTCCCAAATTAAGAACTAATTCTTTGAGGAGATTAGTTACTATAGTGAGATTGAGACCTCTGATTCAGACATCAAAGCTGGATACTTATGGATACACTTAAGAGCACCTGCATTATTTAAGCACATATTGTAAAATGTTAACAGTTGATAATAAAAGTCATCAATGTTGAAAAAAATTAAAAATAAAATTATTTTAAAGGATTATTCCTTAGAAAGAACTGTTCAACTTATATTCAGAGCGTAGTGCTGAAATTGCTAGTTTACATGGAGGTATAGTTTATCCGGTCTTCTCTTCAGATACCGTTATCTATCTTACAGTGAAACGCACTCACATTTCTTAAATGAAATCATATCAAGGAATTCGGCTGTAGGAGCAAGGATAAGAGTATATGCATTGTACTTTCAGAGCTGAAGATTCAGTTTAAATTCCCCTGTCTAAAATAACTAGATTTTCAAGGTCTTTAATGAAAAGATAGCAAATGACCTAGAAGAAAAGATCTCAGAAAATCTCTGTGCAACAAATCACCATACAACAGTAGTTTATTTTTCTTGATGGTTATTAAAGCAGTAATAATGGCATAGAAATATGAACAATACAGGAAATTGTGTATGTTAGTACTCGGAGAACAGTTGTTTTTCATAGGGATGATGATGTTGAACTTCATTAAGTTTATATGTAGTCATCGCTGATGTAAGTGGTGTCTTCTCTTTTAGTTATTTTACCTCCTTCCTAGTAGGCTTATTGATACGAAAACTATGGTAAGGTTCATTTTATTTAACCATTTTACTTTCCTTAAACGGCTGTCCATTAAATTAAATTTGATACCAGCAGGAAACGGGAGATGACTTTTTTTTCTACATTAAAAAGTCAAATTTAAACTGAACATTAGAACACAAAGGAAAAAATGAATATTTGGAAGAAGAACATGATCAGAAGAAAGAGGAAGCATGGAGAAAATAGAGTGACACTTGTAAGATGATCCTTGTACTTTCATTAGTCTACTTTTTTCCTGTTCCTCCTTTTTTTAACTACCACAGCAGAAGCAAATAACTGTGATGATTTTACAGACCTGTACAAAATCTATTTCTACTGAATGTGTGCTCTACACACTATGATGAATAAGACATTGCGTGATATCATTGAAGAATGCAACCCATACATTTCTGTCATATACTGGTAGACTAGTGTTGTTTAGTTTTGTATTTCGAATAACTGTTTCTGTTTTTCCTAATCCCTCTAAGGGTTTATCACTCTGTTAAACTGTAATGCAGAGCAGCGTCCATCTTTTATAAAGCGGCATTTTAAAACTAGGAAACATTATCCCTGTAAGAAGTACTGTCCTATGTTCTTATTGTTCTTACTCTGGCGAGAAAGAAAATCAGTAAAATCTCCACTGGTTATACTTTTGTTCCTTTTCACAACTCAACTCAAGGCTTTTTTCATGATGGCGTCCATTTATCTGGACAAAATGACTCTCTGGTACCTATTAGCACTGCTTATGAAATGGCAACTCGGATGTGATGTGTTACTTACCTCCTGTGTAGAAATCCCAGTGGCCTTGGAATGAAAGCACTAATCTTGTTTGATAGTCTGTAGCTTGCTGCTGTAAATACACTGTTATTTGGACATGGAGTGTCAACAGCCTTGTAATATAGGGAGATGTTATTTTAAAAAAGCTAAGAAAATCAGCACTGAAAATAATACCCTTCATTTTATTTGACTTATTCAAAATGCGTATTAAAAATGTCACCAAATGCATATACTGAGAATGATACAGAAAAGGATTTGATTTTCATTCCAAATTCTGTTATCTCTCAGCACCTTTGCCTGACTGGATTTAAGTCCCTTTCAGTACATTTGGAGAATTTAAGCCCGCCACTTTATTTACATTAAAATGCAGAAGCGCTTGCAGCGTGCTTTACATTGTTTTGTTTTACCCTTCTAGCAGACAGAAGATGCAGCACAGACCGATGGTCAGCAACAGACGCAATCTTCTGAAAACACAGAAAACAAATCACAGCCAAAACGGCTTCACGTCTCAAATATACCATTCAGATTCCGTGATCCAGATCTTAGACAAATGTTTGGTGTAAGTACTAATGCTTTGTCTATGCTCTTCTACGTTTGAATTGCAAGAAATACTTTATATTACCGGCAATGTTGACAGAGATATCTGTGATTTAAACTGCTTAACCATTTTCAGTGGAGATTCTCTTTTCATTTAGTCGTATCCAAACATCTGATTTGTCAGTCATAGTTGGGGAAAAAAAGCTTCTAATTTCATCATATGTACAGATTAGTGTATGCAATTTATTTTGTGATTTTCCATTTTGTTCAGAAACAGCTTCCTACATTTTATTCCAAAATAGCTACCGAGATTGGCTAAAAATATTCAATGTGTACATACTCCTGCTGTACTCATCTGGATTTATATGCTTGATTTATTGATTTTTGGACAGTGTAATATAAAGTAATCAATGTTTCACCTCAAGAGAACTGAATCTCTAAACAGTAAGACATGGGCTGGTTTTAAGCAGGAAGTCCAGGCATAGGAATCATTGCCTATTCCCATAGGTGTTATAGACCTGTAGGCTTCTGAACTTTTTGACATTGTATTTCTCTAAGTCTCTCAATTTTTGCTTTTGCTCAGGCCATCAGCTACCTTCATGTGCATTGGCTGTTTCACACGTCTCATACGTGCCATCAGTTCTAGGCTCATAACCATGGAGAGGTTAGACCTGGTTTCTTCTCCCTGCTCCAAGAACTATTAGGTTTATTTTTGAAAACTTATTAAGTAAAATCTGGAAATAGTACTTGAGCAGCTATTAGAACACAAATTTTCCTTTTCCAAACAAGTACTCCCAAGCATTTGTGTATCTCTTGCTTTCTTCTTTCTGACTCACTAAAACTTATATCTCTTATGTGTTAGAGTTCATGTTACATAGCGCAACATAAAGTACATAGGTTGCTCCAAAAGCAATGCCTTCTATTTATTTAAATGGAAACTACAACAGCTACAAATAACATAATTGCACTATTTGAAAGAGCAAATTATCAGATGCCAAACGCTATTTTTTTTAACATAGTCACTACAATTAGCTATGCATTTTCTCCAGTGATGAAAGAGAGCCCACTTGCTGCAATCAAAAAAATATGCACACTGTTTTTGCAGTAGATGTTTTTTTTTTCACTAGGGAAATGTTGTCCACACAGCACATCTTTCATTGGTACAAACAAATATAAGTCAGAAGGTACCAAATCTGGGCTATATGGTGGATGTAGGACAGTTCAGCCAAGACTGGCAATGTGTTCCAAGGTCTATAAACCGGCATGGGGCCTGGAGTTGCTGCGTTGCAAGAAAAAGGTTATCTTCTTTTCTGGTCTGATTCTGTAAGCCCTTGTCAGGATCATGATGTACCAGTCAAAATTGATGGTTTGTCCAGGTTCCATGAAAACCAGAAGATAACCCTTTTCCTGTCACAAAAGACAACGCACATCACTTTATCCACTGGAAGCTCTGTCTTGAACAACTTCTTCAGTGGGGAATTTACGTGTCGCTACTCACTGTGGACTGCTGTTTCGATTTCGGCTTATAGTGGTGACACTGCATCTCACTACCAATAATGATGCAATACGTGAAACATTCACCTTCAGCCTTGTACTGGTTCAACAGGTCTTGAAAAACTTGTGTACGGTATTCTTTCTGTTCCTGCATGAGCATTTACGGGATGATAAAAACTTGGTGATATTTCAACCTTGCCACCATTTGCAATGCACTGAAGCCAGTATTCAGCCCCATACACAGTTCTCAGGTTGTACTATATCAATTTGCCTAGATGAGCTGGCCACGATGTTCTTCATTTTGTGGGTTGATAGCCATGTATAGCAGTCCAGAACGTGGCTTGTCTTTCACATAACTCTCTCTCCACTGCTGAAATGTACCACTCACTGCCTCACTTTGCTACATCCACTATTTGGTCTCCATAAATGTTCAGCAAGTATTAATAAATGTTAGTGGGTGCCTTTTTTTTTTTTTTTTTTTTTTTTGCATGAAGGGTTTCAGTGGCACATATTTGCTTTATATACACTTCCATGTCAGATGCCATTTTGTCAGAGTCCCTCTCTGTTGCCATCTGTCACGATGCATCAAAATGTCACAGAATACTGATGGGAAGGTTCAACTTCTGCTGCCCTTCCACCAAAATTTATTGTGGGCCAACACAGTAAAATAGGAGGCATTACTTTAGGAGCAGCCCTCATACTACCTGCCGTTATCTTTCTCTAGATCTCTTGTGTTTGGCTCACACTTAAATTCTCCTCGTGTCTTTTTGCGTGTGTTAAGATGCTCCTAGTATTTGTTTGTATGAAATAAAGTAATTGTTCCCTAGGAAAAAAAATCCTGTTATGGAATTAAGAAATCGTGGTGTCTGTGTTCCTGTGTCTGAATTGCTGCAAGTAACTTCCCTTTAATCCTCTAGAAATTAACACTATAGAGGGGGGAAAAAATATTTAACTTAAACTGAGTAAAACAGATGGATTTTATTTGAAAGTACGTTTAAAAAAAGTAGCTTAGGAATTTTACTTATTTATATTTATAAATAATAACAATTGCATTTCTTCTCAATATTTCTGTGTCTTGGTTCTCGAGATAGGGGGGTGGCTGGAGTTTTCCAGTTTTAGAATGACTTAGAAAACTTTTAGCTTCTGATGTGATGGAAAAATGAAATTTCTGCAAGTGTGAGAGTAATGAAATATCCAAAGTGAAATGATAATGCTGCATCTTGATTGTGTTACGCACATGGCAGATTATTTTTTTTTTTTATATTCACATGAACACTGCAAAGGAATTGTTTAAACAGCCATTGTCTGCTTATATGCTAAAATAGCAGTTAAAATGTTAGTTTTCTAGATTGTGAATACAAGAACATAAAATAAGCCAAGGGATAATAAATGATGAATGATTTTTGTAACTAAGATGAAACTGCTTATGAAGTAAAGAAGTGCTATCCTTTCTGTCCTGTGATTGTTGTATCTTAAAAAACTGCAGTAGTCGTTGATTTCTGCAGTTCCTTGCACTGCTGATAGATTGTTCTTCATTTGTCTGCCTCTCATTTCTGCTTTTTTGTTTAATCATTGTATATGTTATTTACTTGTGTTAATGTTAATCAATAGAGCATGTTAATGACATAAGAAAGAAAACAGAAATGACCCACTGATGTATCCGAGTGTCACATCCCAAAAATGTGCCATCTACAAAAGTACTCTAACTAAATGTTGTGTGAGTCAAATATTTGGTCAGGTTTTGTGTGCATGAGTAATGCCTAGATGACTGTTTTATTGGAA
The DNA here is from genome assembly GCA_035772895.1 of Perdix hodgsoniae. NCBI lineage: Eukaryota > Metazoa > Chordata > Aves > Galliformes > Phasianidae > Perdix > Perdix hodgsoniae. The sequence goes on along the minus strand of JAPSGF010000014.1, from coordinate 12,677,235 downwards.
GATCAATGGAATTAAGAGTTAATATTATAATAAAGTGCCCTACTGAGGGGGAAAATTCCTCAAGACGTAATTATCCATTCTAGCTTGCCAAATTACATTTTAGGAAGACAAGAGTTACGTAGGGAATAGAGGGATATCCCTTTTCAGCAACGGTGAGGAGAAATCCTCACACCCTTGAAGGTAGTGATAAAATTCCCAGTTGGTTCCATCCTGTTCTTGCAAAGCACAAACATGTTCTGGAAAGAACACAGAAACACAAGTTCTTTAGAGAATGCGCTGACCAGAGGGTGACAGTGTTCATCCACCATTAATCTTGTCTTCCTAGTGATATTTTATCATACTACAATCAAATTAACCCAATAGGATATTACATTTTTAAAAAATCGTTGTTAGCAATTGAACAGGATGAATCACCAGGAAGTAACCTACTATCTGAAAAGAAAAGCAACAGTAATGAAAGAAATCCCAGGCTCGCAATTCACTGTGTTTACAGTTCAGTGATGACTGTAAGAACATCTGAATAAATTTTATATAAATGAATATACGGTATCGTAGTGACATGATGTACCCGATTTGATGGTATTGACTACTCTTCAGTGTGTCTTTTCTAGTGCTTGACTATCCTTGATTTTATTATTTTATAGCCATTAAAATCTTTAACTTTTTGATACAGTGCATCAATTTCTGCAACAAACATTTGTATTACTAATGATAGACCTGATTCAATTATCTTTTTTTCATGTAACTTTTCTATTTCTTTGCAGCAATTTGGTAAAATCTTAGATGTTGAAATTATTTTTAATGAGCGAGGCTCAAAGGTAAGCAGTTTAATTCACCCAAAGATTTTTTTTTTTAGTTTGTTGAATATACTTTTAACGAATAAAAGGAAACAACTGCACTAATGTAAAAAATAATAAGTAAGATCTGAAACTCTACGTTATTGAAAAGCGCATTCTGATTTAGTTTGCTAAGCAGAAAGAAAATCATTGGACTCATTTTATATATTTTAAAAAAGGTAACTTTTACTAGTTCAAACTGTTATTTGTTTTATGGGAATGTTGATATCTGTTTTCTTTATTATTCAATTATCGTTACCATGTGTATTTTGTAAGATGAGTCCATACGTAAAGATATTTTTAGCTGAGTTTGTGTTAGTGTAGTTTTTTTCCTATTGAAATGAAAGATAATGATACCTATTAACTATCTTGTTCAGTAATCAAGTGAGAAAATATGATCGTTTCAGATTATTTAAGTGCAGATGTTTTCCTCTTTAGTAAAAGCTTAGTACACCAACCCTTTGAATGTTTAATCATTTATTTGAATAAAAGAGGTTCTCATTATACTGAAAACATTTTAATTTTTTTTTCTGAAATTTACTTTGCCTTCAATTCAAACAGTATACTCTATATTTAGAAATCAGTCAAAATAGAACAATTATGCCTGCATCATCTTCATTACCTGGTTCCAAGCAGTAGCCAATTTCACAGTATGCTTCACCTATGATATCAGCTGTGATATAAGAGTTTATGTGTAAGGCATACGCGTGCTATCTTTTTCCTTTTTCTCCCATGTTAGAAAATTGTCATGTTTGACTGCTAATGTTTCAGTCTGCCAGCAACTCATATGTGATTTATTAGTAGTAATTGTTTTCCATTATTCTGTAATCTTTCATCATTTAAGATGAAACGTATATCATAAATTTCTCTTAAATCAAATACATTCTAATTTTTTTTTTCCTTTCATGCTTCACTATTTAATTTCTATATTTAAGGTTATCCCTCCTCTCATCCTTCCTCTTTCTTTAATAGAATACTTACAATTTTCTGGTCCATATTCCGGAATTATTCTGACATTCATTAATTAGTTCCCTCGCCTACCACTCCAGACCCAATTTGAACACTTAACTGTTTCTTCACTAAGCAACCAAAACTTATGGAAATTAATGGCTTTTTCAAGTTGGCGACGATCTCCTATGTTGGCTGAAATGTATCATCATTACATTATGAAAGTTGCTTAGTTTTTGCAAAGATGTTGATTGTGCAGAACCTGTTCCTACCAGATAGTTTTATAAATTTCATATGACATCCTGTACTTGCCACCTTCAATTGATTCTGGGTGGAAATGAATAGAATTTGTAGTAGGTTATTCCTTTGTTCAGCCATTAAATCGTGCATACACACAGGACTTTCAGCCTATACGGTTGCATCAGACAGCATACATTTGTCTTTTGGGGAGGTGGGGAATATTTCTAAACTGAGGGTTTTTGCTACTGATCCTTACAGTTGTGAAAACACGTCAATAACGAAAACATGTCATGAACAAGAAGAATATGTTTGGGTTTCATCTGATCACTTCAAGTTCTTCTGTAGGATTTAAGATCCATCTGATTAAAGTCTGTTCCTAGCAGTGCTTATCTATATTCTTCTAAAAATTCAATCCCACTGAATCTGAAAGGGCTACTGAGTGATCTCAGTAAGTTTGAGTACAAAAGCTAACTGCTGTATATCAGTGTTCTAGCTATCTATACTACATGTATATTGGCATAAATCTCTTGGTGTGTATGTATTAGTATACAGTTGCTCTATATTACAGCAACAGCTATTCCTCAAATAACAGCTCCGATGCATCTCCTAAAATAAAACAGAAATTTGTCTTGTATAGACTTGACTATTTTTAAATCATTTGAGAGACTTAAAAATAAAGTGAAGAAATTTACATTGCTGGTTAGTAAAATATATAATATGGTAAGCCAAGTTAACTGTTGAATTGGCTGCATGTGACATGCATGCTAATATGTTTGGCCACCTATTTAAATATGGGATGAACAAATGTTTTGTTGCCGGCTGAGTTTCTTGATAATCTAGGTAAAACTACACATTTGCATAAAAAATGAAATCTTAATTTCAGTAGTGTTAGTTATAAGAAAACATTGAAAAAAATACAGTGTGTATTTATTTCAGAATCTTTGAAGATCTTGTCTTACGTTGTCTTGTAGCTCCACTATTTTATCTCTTTCCAATTTGTTAATATAATCACATTTTTCTTTCCGTTCAGTTATTTGAAAAAAACTAACTGGCAGGACTGTGAGCTAGAGAGAATGATTCTAAATTTCGTAAATGGCTCCCCTTTGGAGAGGGGGGTGGTTCTTTAGCAAGGATGTAGAAAAGCAAAGAAGATGTATGGAACTGTGTGGAAATAGGTTTGCTCCATTGCTAACTTCAGCAGCAGTTTCTTTTGTGAAGTTTTTTTAGTGGTCTTGTAAATTATAAGCTTTTTGAAAGAACGTTGACAAGGTCAGAGTTGTGGGGTAGCAATAATGAGGAAATAAATATTTAGAGCTTAAAGTAAGGTCTATGCAGGTATCTAAAAGGTAGGGATTAATATTGAGGAAGCGTATTCACCTTCATTTGAGAGCCGCTTTTTTTTTTTTAATAATAATGTGTTCATTGTTTTGTGATCGTCTTAAAATTGCAGAGGGTATGGTGGAGAAAATATGTGCTTTGATGTGGTCTGAGAATGCTGATGGAGCCCTTGCAGACTCAGTCTTCAATGTCGCTTTAAAAGGAAGAAAAGTAAAAATAAATAAAAAATAAGAAGAGCAATGTTCTGTATGTTTAAACTGCTTTGGGGAGAATGGGATAGAAAGTGCTACTGTATGGAAATCTCTTCCTATGTTATAAACTGCTGGCATCCATCAGTATAGTCTTTTAGTAGGCAAAATGAGGCAAACGATCCTGACAGTTTGTCCAAATTGTTTTGTCCATGCATTATTTTTGTAGTTCATGTCCATCATTTTCCTCTGTGTTTTATGTGTTAATACTTAGTGTTGCCTTAGCTATCTATTTGTAATGAAAAGGATAAGTATCCTCCTTTTGTCCACTTTTTTCACTCACCATATAAATAATAGGTAGAACTTCAGAAAGTAAATAATTGAATACTGACTCCCCAAATTCAGTGAACATTCTATGGAATGATGATGAGAGGGAAGATAAAGCTTGAGGAGATGTCACAGAATCACAGAATGGCTTGGCTTGGAAGGGACCTCAAGGATCATCAAGCTCCAATCCCCCTGCTGCATGCAAGGCTGCCAACCTCGATATGATAGATATGATGCATGGCTTATTGTTGAGCAACAAAACAAAAGCAAACCTTACGTAATGCTGAAGAAAAAGGTTGTAGTAGGACTTCAAATAAATACAGGAATGCTTTAATTAAAAATATGGGCATGTACAACTTGCAGGTCTTTGTAATTATGAAACATTCAGGGTTATAGAATTTTGAGTTTATTCAAGAAAGCTTGCAAAGGCATTGTAGTGCTGACGTAACAATTACTTCAAAGGGTTGGTGTATGTTTCTAAAATGTTTAATGATGTCTGACTTTGAAAAGTATTTTCAACATTTTTACATGAAATATTTGTAAACAATGCTTAGTTTAACTTAGCATAAGAAAAATAATTTTAGTAGGATTGGAAATGTTTGCTTAGCCTAATGTTATAAAGTGAAGTATTTGTCCTGGGGAGAATTTCATATTACTTGAGTGTTCTCCTGTCTCATTAACATGGGATTCTGGAGTACTACCAGTTGCATGTGGGAAATAAAATATAGAAATAGTAAATTAATCGGTTAAAGTTATTCAAAGCGTTTTCATTTTTATTCCTTTACCAGAGTTTATGTTTCTATTCACATCATGTGATTTTATTTGATCTGTTAATACAAGGAAGTTTTATTCTTTGTTCTGAAATACTTTTGTTGGTGGTTTACTTTTCTTTTCTTTTCTTTTTTTTTCTTTTTGTTTTTATAAAAAAATAAGTAAAGGCTGTGTAGTTTGGAAACAGTTTAAGTTACCCTAGTGTTGCATGGGAACAGTGTTTCTTATGATCACAACAGCATGATTAAGTAGGCAATGTTTTAGAGTATATTGACATTCAGTGTTGAATTTTGTGCACATGTTTTTTATTTTTTTGAGATATCTGCATGCTGTTAAAATGTGATTCATTTTCTTTTCTCATTAGTTCTTTTTATTTTTTCTATGTGAAGACATTGTAATTTCTTTTGATTTAATTTTCTTATTGTTAGATTTATTTTCCTCCGTAGTGACACATAGAAAGGTATTTTTGGTATCATTCTTCGAATTTCTCAGAGGGTATTATGTAATTGATAACAGAAAAAATTTGTTCACATTTGTCGCTTATTTATTGCACATCTCAATACAATTATAATTTTTCTAATTTGCATGTTACAGAAATGAAGCAAGGACAAGAAAATATTAAATTAAAGAGAGAGAACATAAGCAAACAAGTGGTCGTTGACTGAAATAATAATGTGCATGTTGTTTTCCCCCCTTCTCCCTCCTGCATGCAGGGATTTGGTTTCGTAACTTTCGAAAATAGTGCTGATGCGGACAGGGCGAGGGAGAAATTACACGGCACCGTGGTAGAGGGCCGTAAAATCGAGGTGCATGTTCAAAATATTTTCCTTTTCATCTTTTTTATAAATGTCTGCTTCACTCTCATTTGTTGTTTCAGATGCATCATTGGTGTCTTCTGTGTGCTCCCCTTTCCCCTTCCCATTGTTTATATATATATTTATATATAAAGAGAGAGAATCTGGCCTTACTTGGGTTTTTTATTATTATTTCTTTTGTAATTATTATTATTATTATCATTATTGCTGAAAGGTGGAATTGGAGAGAAAGAAAAAAAAGCTTTAATATTTTGAAGTTATTATTTTGGATATTTTGTGAATCAATGGGTGCAGTAGATTCCCAATAAAAATCAGCCAACAACAACAAAAATTGAGAACAACAACAAAAAAAAAACTGTGTGACAGACAAAACAAAAACAAACAAAAGGTTGTTTTTTTGATTTTGATTTTGGTTTTGGTTTTGTTTTTTTATTTTTTTATTTTTTTCTGCAGGGTTGATGCAGGATCCACAGTGGCTTTCAAAAAAATTCAGATTGGAAAAGAAGCATCCAAAAGATGTACAAGAAAAAGAAACAAAGGCAGACTAGAGATTGTCTGATTTTAAGATTTCGTTTTTATTGAAACCATCAGGCTCCTTTGGCTAGATGGCCTGAGCCATTTGTATCTATTAAAGAAACAATACAAACTCATTTTAGTACCACTGGATCCCCTTCAATACTGCCTCAGTCGTATTTGTTAGAATTAAAAAAAAAAATTAAAAAAAATTACCAATTGAAAATGCTGTCGTCTTTTGAGTAAGATGTTGCATATTTTGCCTTTTCATTTTCCCCCTTCGACGGTAGCGCTTAGGGCCCTCACCAAACTCTCAGTAACCATGGTAACTGTATACATACCCATGCTGGCGATGGTGCTGAATGGTAAGTGGAGAAGTCCATCTGCCGTTTCACGTATTTAGCGCTGATATACCACGTGAATTTTTTTGACTTGTTGTATTAAGTTTTCTTGATGCTACATTTTTTTCTATATTGGTACGCCTGTAATTGAGTGTACGTTTTAAGCAAGCCTTGGAGGCACTGATTGGATTGAGGATATGACTTCGTGCACATCTTACTCAGATTGTTAACTCCATATTGTGTTAAATAATGCACCCTCTTTTTATCCTTTTGTTAGCTGTGATTTTAAAGCTTGAATGATTTTGTTAATTCTTGCAATGAAAAAGGCTCTTGTTCCAAGTGTTGAATGCTAGATGTTGCTTTTCCAATGGTACTTCTCTTCTAAAGGGTTATGTTGCACACTGCTAAAATTCGTTTGTCCCTTTTTTTGACATTTTCTTTGTTTCCTTGTACCTTGTCTATTTCCCTTCTACTCCACTGCATGTTCCTTCATATAATCTTTTTTTCTGTTTTGAATATTTATTGTATCAGTGTTATCATGGAATACAAGCATGCTCTTAAGTCTTAAATTATGCAGTACCTTTTAATTTGCTTTTAATGTCTTTTTATTAAAGTTTAAATGATATGACTTTGCTTTATTGAAATGATTTGTAAGTTAAAATGGTTATGAAAGTAAATGTAATTATAAATAGTATGATTTTGTTATGCACCTGTTGCCTTCTATAAATTAAATTGCATTTTATTTTTTACATGACTAATAGCAATGATAATGCATGCATTTAATATTACCACAGGCCATCCTTGTAACCCTCTCTAATCCAGTGTTCTATGTGCTTAGGTAAATAATGCAACAGCACGTGTAATGACAAATAAAAAGACCGTCAACCCTTACACGAATGGTAAGTGCATGATATCTCACTGCGTGGTTTTTATGTCAGTGCATGTGAAACCTAACTCTTCTGGTGGATGGATGGACTCATATACAGATGAAGTGTCCCACTCTGCATCCTTTGCATCTCCTTGGGCTCACGCTTTATCCAGCAACCCAGAAAGAAAACACATTATGGCTGGGCTTAATTTCCATCCTTGTGAACTTCCATTAATTCACAGGGATGGGCATAACATGGAGCATTTTGCCTGTCTGGAATCTGCAAGTTTAACAACAGTGGCTTTTATATAGGGAAAATATACCCAGTAGCATTATTCTTTCTAGCTTTGTGTGGTGTTAATGTTGCAACAAACAAACTGATCAAAGGATTCAGGTTTTCTTGGATGGTGGAGGAAGAATGCCTCTGTCGGGCATGAGATCCTTTATAGTACTGAGTCACATATCTGAGCAAAGATATTTCTTTTGTCTTCCTTATGCGCTTTGTTAAATGTAAAGGGCAACTTGCAATCGAATGCTGACTCCAGCCTTTCTTCCATGGAGTAATCTAAATTCTCAGTTGCTTAAAAAAGTTATTCTAATATTGATGTAAAAAGTTAATAATAAAAATGTAACCTATGGATATTCCAGGTGTTTGGAGACAAAACATTTTGAAACTGTTTTATTTGACAACGTTTTATCATATGCTCCAGAAGTTATTTGCATTTGCTAGTTCAGAAAATGCTAACAAGTTCCTAACTCATCGTCAAACAATAATACATCAATTGAAGTTAATTGCAATTACGTTTTCCAGTTTTACTAGAATGTGTAGCTGTAATTATTTGCTTTCCAATTTAATTTAGCTTTTCCCATCCAGTAGAAAGCAGATGAAATCTGCATATACATCAATAACAATTTCCACATTTAGCTTAGACTCTGTTTTAAAATATAATTAATCTTATTTTCTGTATTTGAGCATTTATTACTGAGATTTTTTTAAAAACCATGGAAAACGATTTCATTTTTTTATTTAAAGAGTCATATTTTTTTCTTAATGTGGTAAAAATAAAGTGACAGTTTTCATTTGACATGCAATAATTGAACAAGTTATAATGATATGGAGAAGAAAAGTCTTGAAATTCCTAATGATTTTTCAGAAAGTATTTTCTTCTTCATTTTGTATGTAAATGTGTAACTTGCCAAACGATGCAGATGGGAAATCTCCTTCGTTATTACTGACTTTAAAACATCTCAGTGAATCTAACAAGAGACATGAAGCTTGACTGGATCACAAAGCAAGATTTTGTTCCAATAAGAAGCTATATTAAATTTATGCGTATGATAGGTGCTATGAACTTAGCCTGCCGTATTGTAATGATAAAAAAAAAAAAGTAGATTTTATATCAATGATGATGTATGTTTTTGTGTGCATATTATGCTAAAGCTAAAATGCTTATCAGTAGCACATTACTCATCAACATATCTAGAGGTGGTGGATGGTCATGCTGGAAATGAGATTTTAGGAATCTGATTTTAAGGAAGATTCACCTTTGTGTTCTGCACTGACGGGTTACTTGTGTCATACATTGTCATTTATTTATATCCAAAGCTAGATAAATTGCTGCTTAGTGTTTCCCACTTGCACTGTTTTGTGTCCGTGATTCTCCAGACTGTCCTATCTGATGAGATCTCCAGCAGAATGGGGAAGCATCCTCCTAAATGCTTTTTTGCAAATCTATACATTCAAGGGTGCATATACATGCAGGATGTTCTTTTCTGATATTCACCTTTTGATGGGTGGTTATATAACAGACTAGTTTTAGTTCATAGATATATATTTTTATAACTTTTGTTATTGTCTCAAGTCCCCTGAAGTAAATCGACTAGCAGAACCATGTTCTTCTAGCACAGTTGTTGCAAATGACAGAGAATGAAGTGTAGAGTACGTTCCATTCAGTTTAAACAGTGTTTCTGTTATTCATTATCCTGTCATTTTGAGATCCCAGTTCTTTACTCTCTTGTCAGGAATTAACCATTGCTATAGCTGAATATTAAAGGTCACTCTTGTTTTTAAAAATGAAAAATAAAGGTAATTTTTCTGTGAGCCTTCTGTGAGCCTAGTATCTGAAAGATAGTTCTGAGAAAGATAGCCAGAAACTTTTTCTTTAAATGTGTCTTTCTTCTGAACCACTTCTTTATTAGTAGGTGGCTTCATTTTTTCAAAGTCTATGTGGTGACTGACACGTTGTTGGCACATATGGTTAAATGAAAACATGTAAGGCCTTAATGTTTATTGGAATTTAAAAATAAGATGCACTCCATTTTGCCTTTCATTCCTGGGTATTGATGGTTGCTTGATAACTGGGCTCATATTGTTAATATGATTGCTAAAGGCAACAGACCTGAAAGCAAAAAAAAAATCTCAACTTTTTTTTTTTAATTATTTTTTTTTTTATGTATATATATGTGGCTTCATTCAGATAAGCTCTTTGTTCTTACGTGCTAGGTAGTTTTTGAGATAAATATGCTTTCTGTTGACTTTGGACAATTCCTGGAATGATCAGTTCGTAAATGGTCAGTTTCTAGTGGGACTTTTTGGTGTGTTTGTTCACAGGTGAGATGATTTTGGATGTACTTCAGAGATAGAACTGTATTTTCATTGTGCATTAATTCAGTGTCAAGAGTTCTAATTGTTGGCAAAAACACTTGATGAATTTTAGATGTTCCAACCTATCCTGCTCATGGTTGTAATTTCTAGATTTTTTTTTTAAGCATTCTTCTGATGCTCATGTTGCATCAGTTCAGGTTGCTCTTCCAAAGTCATGGAGAATAGAGAATTATGTGCAAATAGATTTGAGAGAACCTCAGCAATGAAACACGGCACAGAGATTAGATGAGGAATATTTGCAGTACCTTGTATGTGAGACTTCTGTTAATCCAAACTTAGATTCAAAATCAGAACTAGTGACAATTAGTTCAGTTAATTTCCCTCTCGCTTCACTTTCCTTTTGTTCTGGATGCAAACAGGAAGAAAGCAAACAGTGTCTCAGGGCTTCTTTCCCACCAAAGCATTCCTCAGGCAATGCACACCTGTCTGCTCTAAAAAGCGAAAACAATCCTTTCTGTGTTGCTGTGCTCCACTTCCTAACAAAGCTTGTTCTAATGTGCAATATGTAATTATTTCCTTGGCTTTATCACATTTAATCTGTACTTTTTTTAGATGACTGCATAGGGTCATCTTACAGGTTCCCGGCAAGTTCCTACAATATTGCTGTCTTTAGCATCACATACACTTTGAACACAGGCCCTGTTTCTACAGCAAAGCTGTGTACTCTCTGTACCTGGAAGAGCAGCATCACGTGTAAGGACTCAACAGCAATTCTGTGGAGTGCTGCCTGAACAGATGGCACAGAACATCTCTTGGTTCTGGCTTGCTTGTAGGCCAGCTGTAGGACAGTGGTTATTTAAAGCAAAGGCACTGGCTACATTGGCCATTGTAAGAGGTTGGCAGAACATGACTGGAGCATTTTCATATAAGCCAGCTATTTCATCATAATATGCCACCTGTACACACAGGTTGTATAGCCATTTCTGATATATGACTGTGTAGTGCCATTTCAGTGCAGTCTGAAGTACAAATTCAATTTGGGAAAAAAAGTGTCTCTGGCATTTGACTGGGTTCACACAGTGCAGTTATCTTTTCTGTCACGGTGGACTGTTCTTTACAGTGCCTACAGTTTCATTTTTTATCTAAAGTAGAATGAAAATGCTCATTTTATTGCCTTGTAATATACACTAATGCACGCTTAGCAGAAGTATCCTGTGTCCAGCAAATGAGCTGTTTTGGCCTCACTAGTTTGTAACTGGATATTTAAAGCAATGAAAAAGAACTGATCTACTCTGTTATTACATGATACAGCGACACCTGAACTAGTTCTGTGGTAATTGCGTAACTTAAAGCAACAAGACCATGGTTACCGTGCATTTCAACTAAGCTAGTTGACCTGATAATTTGCTCTACTACTACTGGTAATACTGAAATATCCAGATAATGATTTATTTCATTTCTTGTTTCCATACTTGAGAATCAGAATATTCTGATATTAAAGATCAGTGATCTAAGACATCTATAAAACTTTTATTAAAATGACCTTGAATACATTTTATGTATGTTTCTATTAAAAAAACAAAAACAAAAAAAATTATTATTATCAGTAATTGCAATATTAACTCTGTTATGTTTTTATGTTTGCTGCAGGCTGGAAATTAAATCCAGTTGTTGGTGCAGTTTATAGTCCGGAATTCTATGCAGGTAAGTATAAAACTGCAGTTGTCCGTGCTGTGTTTTATTTAAACATGTATAAGTACAGACTGAACATCTGGTGTGAGGTTTGGCTTCTTTGTTTAACTTATTCTCCCTGCTAGTCGTTTGCAGATTTACTAAGAAGGTTCTGACAGTTACCTGGGAATACTGAAGTTTATGTAGAAGATATGAGTAGCTTTTCTTGGATAGCAAAACACGAACTGCATTATTGAAGAGTTACATGAGATTTTTTTAGTTGTTTTATACTTTATTTTATATTTCATTCATTTATTTTTATATTTCAGTAGAGACATTTGGTATCATGAATTACTTGAGCATAGACAACAACAAAAAATATCTATCTGTAAATATGCAAATATATATTTAAAATACAGATATTCATGAATTATGAACTTCATTCCTAATTTTTTCTTGAACATTTTTCTTTAAATTTTATATTTAGTTAATCAGTCTTTTAAAATGTTTGTATTTGTAATATATATTATTTCTCAAGATTTCATTAAGACAATTCTAATCCTGGGTACAACTTGGAGTTGATGAGATTTAGCCTTTTCCTTTTTCCATTGCGAGCAAGCAATTTGTAAATATACTGCAGCAACAGCACTGAAAATGTGGGTGTTCACCAAAATCAATTTGATTATAGAAGAATTTGAATCCCACCGATAGCCTGTAGAAAATCCAAAAATGACATTTTTTTTTCTTTAACTAATAGTTTATAACTTAGGAAGAAATCCCTGTAGCTCCAGATGTTTCTAATAGGTTGTATAGTTGTTTTTCTTTAGGTTCCCAAATCACATAAAATGTTCCATGAATTTCATGGGAAGCACTGGGAAACTTTGTTTTCCATTTTGGTTTTTTAGTTGTTTGTGCCTGGGTGGGTATGCACTTTTCTGGTGAAAAGGATAACATTTCAGTTCATATTTTAAAACACAAAAATGTTAATCCATTGTCACGCATATAGATAATGAAAAATAAAGAAGTAATTGCACAATACATTTGTTACAGCAAGTTGAAACAAGGGAAGTTTCCAATAGGTATTAGGCAAATGTTTTTCACTAACGGTGGTTTAGCATGCAAAGAGGTTGCCTACAGATGCTAGGGGACCTCCATCCTTTTTGATACTTAAGCCTCCACTGAATAAAGCTGAAACTGGTTAGTTCAGGGAACTTCAAGAGAGAAAAAGTGTATAGAACTGCTGTTATAAACAAATTCTTATTTTAAAGAAGTTGCCTGTAATACATGCAGTGGCAACTATTGAAATAGATAAGCAATAAAAATTGGGGCATTGCGTTATGAAAGAATAATAAAAACACTAAGCTGGTATTCATGGAAGAGCAATATTTGGTGCAGACAGAATTTGTTTCCTTCTTTGATGTATGCCTACATTGAAAACAAGTATTTAACATTGATCTTGTTTGAGCAGTTGGTGAACCAACCCTGAACCTGCATAAATTAGAAAGTCAGAGTTATTAGTCATTTTATATAAATGACTTTGTGTTAATGACAAATATAATAATATTCCCATAGTACAGTAATCAATTTTCTAATACGTATGCAGAATTAACAGTCTGACTTATAATTGTCTCATGAAGTAGGGCATGAAGAGTTCACATAGTTTGTAAATTAAAATCAATATTTTCAATCTCTCCTGAAGGTAATTTTCTTAATTTACTGGATTTTTTTTCTAACATTTATTTTTTCTTTTAATTATAAAATGGCAGGTTATTGATTTTTTTTTTTTTTTTTTTTTGTATAACCTCCTAAAGTCCCAAGTGCATTTTTATTGCCAACGCAAGGGAGGTGTTTGCCCTTCTTAATGAGAATCTTTAATTACCATTAGAAGAGTATTAATTTAATTTTATGAATTATGGCATGCACTCTACCACACCTATGCAGAAAGTTCTATCCAGGATACTTAATGTATTTCAGTATTTTTTCTGTGTACATATACAGGCATTTTTATTTTGCGTATTTTCTGTAATGACCGAAATAAACTTTTGTTTCATAAGTGTTTAAACATTACTTTAAGCAGTTTAGATTAAAACAAGCAAACAAACAAAAACAAACAAAAAAACCTGTGCACCACTCTTAAAGTCATTAGAAAATGAAACAGTTCTTGTATGCTGTAATGGAATGCTGTGGCGTATCTTTGTTTATGCATCCACCCACCTTACCTGGAAAAGAAGCAGTTTCATTTTTGAAGATTTTAAATTTAGAAATGTGATTTTTAAGATGGTCAAAGTTACAGTTATTTGGTTTAATTATTGTCTCGAACACTGTCATGTTGAAGTGCTACCATCTATTCCACAGTCAGTGCAAGAAATTTCTTTTGCTCTAATAAATGATGAAAAATTTGGCCAGTTCTGAATTAAAGATGAAATATTTGCAGAGAAACTGTTGATTTAAAGTACCTTTAATCTTCATAAATAAGTAAAAAAAAAAAACTCAGAAGGTTATACAAAGCTGTCAAGATGGCACTGATGAATGGCAAATTCACCCATTTCTCAATTGCTGGTGAAGACACACGCCGCAAGGCTTAACCGTATTGTACATCATATCTGCCAACTCATTTCTGTGATTAAATATTCCATCAGTGTGGGCTATAAGGCAGTAAAGCTTAACAAGATTCATAAGATGCACCACTTGAATACACATAACTCACTTCCTTGGAAAAAGAGCACCCCGCATGCAAAGGAAAATTAGAATTGAGTTAAATTACTCCATAAGACAAGATCAATAGAGAAAGGAAAAGATCCCCTAATGCAATGCAAATCTAAGATATAGTTATGTCCTGACAACTTGAAGCAGACAATTAAAGTCAAATAGGGAGGAACACAATGTAAATCAAATCTAAAACCTTGAAGATAATGGTAAACAGTAGGACCAGTGACATGATCGTTACAGCTTTGCTTTTTTTCTCTGAGTGTACACTTCTGTAAAATACCTTTTTGAGGGAACATATGAAAGATAAATACAGAGACTATAAGATAAATGGCAGATACACAATAGGTGCAGTGTAAGTAGACTACTACTTATGGTCTATATACTATATATTTAGAAATACTATTTTTTTTTTCCTGAGTAGCCCTCCAAAGACTATTTTTCTGACTTTAAAATGCCCGTCATGTAATAAATTAGAACACTGCAAGCACACGGATATTCATGCTGTGTGGTACCATTAATGGAGATTAACAGTAAGATGTTCACAAAGTGCCATTTGAAAGCTGTGGTTGTAATTCAGAGGCCCAGTAAGACTCCCTCACAGCTGCTGACTCTGGGTGTACAAGGGCCTGGCTCACAGGCATGCCTTCAACCCTTCTCAAGGTCCATGGTAATGTCCTAAAATGACATTTCATAGAAAGCAAAATAACTGTTATTTGTACCATTTCAAAGAATTCCACTTTTCAATATGGACTTGCTGTAATCAATAGGTAGTTTTTAAAATTTCCTGTACCTCCAAAGAGTCTCCTTTAAGTAAATAAAAGGATACTATTAAAGGTGCTTTTTATCTTTATGAGAATGAAATATTAATGAAGTTATCATTTCCATTCCCACATATTTCTACCGGAAAACTATTTATCAAGTTGTTAGGAAGGTCTTAATGAAGAAATTTGTATGAAGCACCATGTGGTTCATTTCACAAGGTCTCTGTATAAACTGGGACAGATTTTTCATTTATTTATGTATCCATCCAATTTTAAATCGATCCCATAGTGAAATATAATTGTGTTGTGTTAAGCATGCATCTGTTATCCACCCTTGCATGCTCATCTGTGATTGACAAACAGACATTTTCAGACTGATTTCTTTATTAGGAGCACTTTCTTACATGAAGGTGTTGCATTCTGTATAAAACAAATTCCATATGCTTAGATTTGAATTTGGCCATTGGCTTAAATAGGTTTTTTTTCAAATAAACATCTTCTCAACGTTGTTAACTAAAATGTTTAAATGATTTTTTAAATACCTAAAAATTAAATAATTATCCCCCTGCGAGTTCTGTATAGATGTTCCTTTTCAAAGTGTAAAACAAATCTGTAATGTTTCAAAAATCATGTTAGAATACCATTGTATAACTGGTGACATCCTAGTCAGATAAACACCAGCGGTGACAGTTAATGTTTGTCTGAAATTTCTGTGAAGCTGTTGCAAGTCATTATAGTCAGAATTCTAGTCTGTGAAAAATTAATAAAGTCAGGAGAAAATGGAATTCAGCATCAGTACTAGCTATTTTCAAACAAAAGTTATTCTAGAATTTAATTATGCCTTATGCTGAAAAATAAAACTAATGCCTTTATTTTTTTGAAGTATTAGTTTCATTATTTGGTTATACATTAAAATTTGGAGCAAGGTTAATCGATGCAGATTCATCATTCTACTGAAGTTCGTATATTTTAAAATGAAAATCAGGTACTGTCAGTACTACTCTTTTAAACAATGGTCTATTTGGATATATATTTGAAAACATAGTATACAGTTCGGTTTTGATGATATTGCTATTTGATCACTAACAGAAATTACATATGCGTGATTATTTCATGGTAAATCTTGATCTGCAGATAGATCTTTAAACAGCAGGAAGAGTCGTATCAGTAGCTACTGAATGTAGATGAATACTTTGAGAATATAAAGCAGTACCAAAAGCTGATAGAACTGCCATGGGTGCAAAGCACACAGCTGAGGCAGGGAAGGCAAGTGATGAATTGTCGCATTAGATGCTCTGGAATGGAGAAAATCTGTAGAAATAAAATAATATATAGAAGTCTGTGCAAGTAGGTATTGTGAGAAAGGAAGTAGGACCAGAATGAATGATAGCAAATGTTCTCTAATGCCTGTTCCTCCTGTATGTTAAGATTTTTTTTATTATTATTATTTTTTAATAGAAACAGAGTAAGATTTCCTCAGTGGTAGTTCTATCAGGTCACATGTATGAAAATTTCTTGCTTGCTTTAGGTAAACTTGTTTGTTTTTTAGTATCTAATCCAAAATGATTTCTTTGCTATGAAAGCGGTGAGGTGCTGGAACAGCTGCCCAGAGAGGCTGTGGATGCCCCGTCCATCCCTAGAGGACTTCAAGGCCAGGTTGGATGGGGCCCTGGGCAGCCTGGTCTAGTATTAAATGAGGAGGTTGGTGGCCCTGCATGTGGCAGGGGGGTTGGAGATTCATGATCCTTGAGGTCTCTTCCAACCCGAGCCATTCTGTGGCTCTGTGATTCTGTGAAATAAAGTAATGTGTGTAGGGTAGGCTGGGAATGACAAACTGATGTGCATGAATAAGCCTGAATTCTACTTAACACCTGTGAGTTGATGGATGAATACAGGACCGGCTATAATCATAATCAAATATGTAATTATGACTACAGCTTAATTGTTTTAGTACTTTATTCTAGGAAGATCAGTGAGTATTAAAAGGATGTTGTAACTAGTTCATGAAGGGAAATACGTGGACTGTTAATATATACACAGAAACTGTCCTGAGCTGCACGTAGCTGAAACTAGAACAAATGTATTCCATTTGCTGTGTTCTTGAGTTTTGCTTTGGGTTGCACACTTTTGATTGTTTTGAAAAAAATACTCTTTTAATTGTATGCAAGATGTTAAAATGCTACCTAAATGACAGCATGATAGTTGAGGCTACAGGGACAGCATGAAATTCATGCTACTGTTTGGAGTATTCGCATTTTTTGAGGTATATCTGTTATCCCCATTTGCCACGTATTGGCTTAGGATTGTACAGAATACAAGTGAAATAGATTCAGATAGCAAGAAACTGTTCTGGAAGAACTGTATTAGAAGCTCCACGTGCACACCTGATGTCATGTGCTCTGTAAGGGGGTGTAAAAATTTGAATCAGACTGGCTTTAGACACCTTTGAACCATGTGTGGTGGAGCTGTTGGCTTCAGGGGACAAGGTTAAGCCTAGTCCAGTGCAGCCCTCTAGACCATACCTGTCCACCCTGCTAGTTTTATGTTTTAATTGTCCTTTTTTTTGTATTTTTTTAATAAAAAAATATTACAAATAAAAGAGTTTTGTTACTTTTATATACACTTTTTTATTTGGCCTCAGACAATTCCTCTTCCCTCAATGTGGTTCATACAAACCAAACTGTGTGGTGTAGCTTTGGAGACTGGATATAAACCATCTGTTAATAGCTACTGCCACTGTTGTACCGATTAGTAAACAGTACAGAGTTTGCCTTGTTGTGCACTTCCTGGACCTGAAGCCTTGGCTCCCGGATACAGAGAGGTTTTCTCTTGAAATTAAACTTGATACTGTAGTTCAAATACCAATCATGGTTCCATGCAAAGAGTACAGTCTTAAAAATCTCTCAGAGGGTAATTTAAGACAAACTACAAGTTAATCGGTAAAACTCTTGTTTGTTCAGAACTGAGTGGGATGTGTGCAATATTAGATAACGTTGTAAATTAATAAAAATCAGAGGAATACATCCCTGTGATTAAAAGGATAACAAAGTTAGAGGAATCCATGAGTTAGAATGGACAGTCAGGCAGACAGACAATTTTGAAATGTAACGTAATAAAGTAATATATGAAATGTGAAGTTAATACAGTTAAGTGGAGTGAAAAACAACTCTGATGCGTTTTAAACCTTGATTACATTTGACAATTAATGCTAAAGCAGTTTAAGATTATGTTGAATCGTATTCCAAACATATAGCTAAATGCTTCTCTTTTCTGTCTTGCAATTTCTTCTCATTTTGGGGCATCAGATCACAGAATCCCCAGTACATTTACATTTCAATTGAATTTCATATTGAGGGTACTGAAATTTCAGTTGTTTATTTATCTGCAGAGCTGTCTGAGGCAAAGTTATATTCTTCAGCAGGACACAATCACTGTGTCAGATTTTCTTTGTGAAAATATTTTGGGGAAAATCCCCAAGCATAGAACTGGCTATAGTAAAAAGTGAGTGTTTGGGAAAGTTTGGCTATATTGCTTTACCTTGTTGTAATGGTTTTTTTCAAGCTCATAAAATTCTGAAATCTGACTAAGCTGGTGAAATAATAAGCTAACAAAATTCAGGATTATACCTAGTGATTCATTTTCTTTCTCCTTTATATTCTCAGCTATAGCTTGTCATTCAGAGTTTTTAGTATAAAAGAGCACCCATCAGGGTAAGCAAATAGAACTGAGAAATTAGTAGTTTGCATCTCTACATCTAATTGCATTAGATTTGCATTTCTGTCTTATCGATTTATTCAAATAGGTAATTCACACAGAAAATAGTGTTTTGATGCAGTATGAGAGGATAAAGCATAAACACATCTACTTGTAATCCCTCCAGGGCTATGGAAACTGTAGTATTCATACTTGTGCAGAAGGGCTTCAGTTTCATTTGTTTGTGATTTAATTCTTATTACAATCCCTACTGATAAGGTTATCAACAGAATATAAGTTCATTTCTTTATTCTCAAGTATCTCATTTCAAGAAGAGTGTAATATCAGCTCAGAATTTGTATTTATAGTTCAGAATTTCTCTTGTGTTTTTTTCTTCAAAGTTGCAAGCGAACCCAGATGAGTTTCAAAGAGCCAACACCAACCATAATTTATATATGTTTTAGTCTGCTAGGGGGGAATAGAAAGATAAGGAGTAAAGATCTGATTTTCAGAGGTCCTGAACAGCTTCAGTGGGACATATCTCTCTGTGTAGAATGTCAGTCTTGTATGTACATGAACATGAACATACTTGCCTGGAAAATTGCACTTATGGGCAGAAGAGACAGTACTACTGCTTTTATATGATTACACAGTGCACTTCCAGCTTTAGATTTTTATTTATTTATTTATTTATTTGTGACAGTATGTGAATAAAGGTTTACATCCAGATATGAATGTTAAAAATTCACTAACAAACATAGGGAAACTCTCTGGTGTTGCTAGGTATTTTGGTACAACCAAAAGCTGAGTTTGTGTGTATCTCCCCTTTGATTACAACACAAGGAATGCATGTGGCTGATTAAGCTTTTTTTTTTTTTTTTGAATTGTATTTGGAAAGGGCAGTTTATTGTGTTTGCTTTACATTGCAGAGTGGAAATATTACAAAAAAAATGTGCAAAATATAGCCCATCTTTGTTAGTCAGCATGTCAAACAAAAAATAGCAACAGGTCAGTCATAATGTTTGTTTCTAAGTTGGCATTACTTTGCCTCAGACCAAAAATGCTATGACACAATCTATGGGTAATCTATTCCTCCTTAGTGCCTCAGTAGCGCATGTTCCTTTCATTATTTCATTGATAAAGATTTAAAACAATGTTGTGGGGCAGGAAAAGGATGCTGGCATGGGAGCAGGGCTTGAATGAATTTGCCACTTGACAGATTCCATTCTATTTGTAAAGCTTTTTCCAGCCTAAGACACTACAGTACGTAGTGGTAAGTGATCTAAACAGCTTGTTTGGCATGTCAGGTCCTGGGAAAGGAGAGCTAAAGATTATGTATGGACTATATGTGCTACAGAAGGGAGAGGTGAGGAGAAGGGGAATTGACAGAGTCTCAGATAAAATTCTTAGCAGAGCTGCAAACCTTGTTGCTTATCTGGTTTTTGCTTAGGTGGCGTAGGAAACATAGGCCCAGTATATGACTGGGCAATGAATATGAGTAACAGGAAAGAGAGGTCCATTTCCCCAAAGCAAGGAGTAATTGGAAGAATGACTGATGAATAACGTTTGTTGTGAAATGCACTGCTGTTCCCTGAGTCATTGCCTAATTTTATTGAGTATTTTGGTGACGATCTGAGAGATCGTAATAAAGAAACATGCACTGTGCTCAGAAAAGTGATGGAAGGAAACTGGAACAGAATTTCTGCATGAAGAGATTCCGTAAAATGTCTCAGAACAACACTGCCCCCCCAATTTTTTTTTTTCCTGTTTTTAAAAAGTTTTATCAGATTCTACACAGATCAAGGGATGTATTACATAAATATTAGAGTATGTATAGAATACCAGTTCTGTGTAGTTCTCATCAGAAGGCAAGTAGGTATACATCGGTCATTCATAATTGAATGTATTTCAGGTCTGCTGTTAGAATGTAATTCAGATAGTGATTTGGACTTTGAAAACTCACCTTTCATCACCAACTACTTTAGATTCTCCTTCCTGCCAATAAATTTTCATGTTTAAATGAAATTCCGTGTATAACTTTGAGGCAGTTAACGATAACTTTTGTTTTAGATAACAAAAAATTGGAATAAAGGGTTATAGGAAGTGTTCTTGAATGTTCCTAGTTTATTTCTGCAAATGGAAGTATTTAAATAATCAACACAGGCATCCAGGAATGGTCATGCTAAAATCTGAAGGAGGAATATTCTGTTTACAGAAAGTTCACTAGTAACCAATGACATTCAAGAATCGCTTTTTTGTAAACATACTTAAAAGTGTACTAATGCCACGGAATTTGACTGCTGGTAATGAAGGGCTAAGCTAACACTTACCAACTAGTATATACGAAGCTCTTCAAACTCCTTAGTCAGATGGAATAATGGATGCTAACATTTATATTTATATTTATATTATTGAATATATATATTTATTTATATTTATATTATTGAATAACAGTGGCCTTTTTAGTTAGGTCTTCCTTATCCATTTCTGTGGAGTATTTGAAATAACTCATCAATGAACAGTGTTTCTTTGCAGCACAAAAGTAATGCTACTTGTGGCTGGAAAGGCCTAATTATACTTTTAAAACAGCAAATCAGGTGCTGACATATGGCTTGTTTATGAGGTCTCTGATAACTAACAAACATGCTGACATGTTTGTGAGAGATACAGCCTCAAAGTTTCTTCAGATGTTGTACATTGAAGAGAAATGAAAACTATAGGTATAATAGACATCATTGCAAGTACAGGAATACCACTGATTGCAGAAGGAAAACAGGGACCAGAATGATTGAGAACCAGCACAGGAACTAAATTGATCTATATACTACCCAGCTGTATTGAAAGAAAGGAAAAATGAAATAAAGATTGTTGTAAAGTAAAGATATAAAAAGCAATGCAGCTTTTATATTAGAGCTATAAATTAACATTCTATGATAACGCAGATAAAATATGATACAAATATTCTTTTTTACATTTTAGCGACCAACCTGGTGCTTGGTTGCCAAAAGCAGGAAGGCAGTCCTATTGGTAAGAGTAGAATAAATGTGTATAATGAAGAGCTTCTTTATCAACGGAGCTGAGTGTGCAACAGATAAGAATGGTGTAATCTTCACAAAATCTCCTGGTATGCAGTAACCTTAGTTTTTGTATTGCAAGTTCTCGTTTTACTTACATGTGCACAAATACTCAATGGAGACCAGCCCTGAATATCAACTTAATTTCAGCCACTGAAAATGCTTGTGTTCTTGCACTTGTGTTATGTTTTTGCCCTGGATGATCATGGAGTACTATTCTATCCTCTTCTTTTTTGTTACTCTCTAAAGATTCTTATATAGTAAATAATAGCTCTGTAAACAGGAAATTTTTGGCTTGGGAGCAGATGTAATAAAGGTAGTGGTAGCTGATGCACTGTGACCTCAGGTTCTTGGTCATTGTTTATGAAATTTATACAATTGTTAGTGAAGGTTTCTGAAAGTTCTGTCTTCTTTATGTGACAAAAGACAGCTATTCCCATGGTCAGGGTCTTGTTACATTATTGACTTTGTTTGCTTCAGCACCATATTTAAAATATATATATATATATTTAAATTTTTCTTCTAAAAATGTTGTCTCAATTTATACTTCCTCAAAGGATGCCAGATTCTGCCTGTTGTGCAAACTCGTTTAAGCTTATTTTTATTTTTACTTACACTTTATCTTTACTTATCTTTACTTATTTTTATCTTTACTTTTAAATTGTCTGTACTGCTGGTTACAGAGTGGTTCCAGTCTGACCAAGAAACTATTTCTTGTCAGAACTGATCCCTTATCAATTTCTGGGAAGTCCTTCCATTGTTGGTGGTTTCATGGTCAGTCTAATTACTCCTGAGCTAGTTGAGAGTTCACAAAATACTGTGAACTTTGCAGTAGTTCTTGTATGAGTAAGTAGTCTGTGGGTTATTATATTTACATTTCTGCTTATGCTCTATGGATTAATTTGTATAAGTCTCGAGAATTGGAACTATACAAAAAAACCTTAGTTTTGAAAAGTATGAAAAAATGAGATAATTACTTTTAGTTCGAAATTTTAGAATAACTAAAATATTTTTAGTTTAGTTTTATCTTTGAATGATTTGGAACTGAATTTTTAGCATCTTGAAAATATTAATGATTTCAAAAAATTCTTCTCACTGCTCTGAATATTTTTAGAGTAATTATTTCCTCAAAATAACTATAATTCTTAAAGGATCTAATCAAGCTGTATATTCTTAGTCTTGGGCTGTAGGAGAAAACATTGAAGTGTGAGCTTGGGAAGTACATTTTTGTGCTTGCTGCCTGCTGTTAAGTCAAGGATGAGTGATGCACCTGTCCTGGGGGGTTATATGCAGTTTTATTATGCGCTGCCAACGCGGCCTGCTCCAGCACAGCTTCCTGCTTCTGTGTGCAGGACAGCCCGTGGCTCTCCTACCATAACACCTAGCAGCCAGGCTGCCCCAGCTTCCTTTCTACCACAGGTCTGTCCAAAGCTCTGCTCTGAGCCACAGTGTGCCTCTGGCGAATGCACTCTTCAAATATGTATGCTATTTTATTTTTTTTTCTTGAGCCTTTTGACAGAGACAGTCAGGAGAGGCTTTCAGCTGATGATCTCCAAAATCCCATACCACCAGTCACATGTGACCAAATATATAAATGCTCATAATAGAAGGAAGTGAAAAAGCAGTTCAGATGCTTCTTAATGAGAAAGTGTCAGCTCGTAGTATGCTGCTAAAGAAGGGACTGCAGAATTAAGAATGAACTCTTGCATGACCATAATTTTTTTTTAAGTTAATCAGCTCCACAATATTATTAAATTATAGTTTGAAAAGAAATATTAATAACTTTATGTTAAAATCCTCTTTGTTTAAAGAATCTTCATTCTATCATGGCAGAATTCAGTACTCTAGAGGAAAAAAAGCATTTTTTTTTCATTAGGAAATTCACTGATTGTTTTCATGTTCTGAGGTTTTCACAGGAGTATTTATTGAAAATAGTTTGATCTTTACCCTGTTCTACTAATAAAAATTTAAGTATTTTTAATACAAAAAATGAGAAGCAGAAGTTATTTTTTCTCGCAAAACTAGATTAAAAGCTCCACATTTTTTTCCAAAAAAATTAATTATGGTGACTTAACTGATAATTGTATGTACAAATTCAAAGGGAGAATGTCCAAATATAATTACAAGATCTGGTAGCATGGATGAAAAAAAGCACCCGTTTTAAAACATTTCATTATAAATAAACCTAGAGAAAGGAAATTTGGACTCTCATGTGATCGCAACAGAGAAATTTTAATAAGAATAATAAAATCTCTGGCTGCACACCATGGATAAAGCAAAGTTTTAATTTGTTGGTTAATATATGTGAAATATAATCCTCAATTTTTGAAAACTATTAGCATTCTGTACTTGCTAAGTATACTTGAAGTTATTATACTTAAATTATTTTTAAAACATAATGAAAATTACTGTTTTTGATGGTTCCTTCCCTTTTTTTCATTTCACTCCGCTGGGTGAACTCATTTATACCTTCAGTTCATATTTTCAGGCCTCTGTAGAAGCACACATTTTGAAGCATCTATATGGTGTTAAATACATCCATACTCCAGTGTTTCCTAGTGTTGATCATCTGCCAGTCTGAAAACTGGGATTGCCATTGGAATCTCTAATCTCTACAGGTGTATGTTCCTTTATTTCACGACTTCCAGTAATACAGATAATTCTTTCTTAATAGCTAAAGAGCCACTCATGTAAGACAAAACAAACAGAAGGCCTTGTTTTGCACTTAAGACTAGTATTGAATGGCTGAAAAAAATAGCAAAACATGCACACACACACACAAAAAGTATCTCCAAAGTCCATTAAGGAAGTTTATACTATGGTCTGAGAATTTGAAAGCACAAAGTTTCATGAGATTTCCAGTGCTCCCACACTTACCTAAGTTGCTGCAATTAGCAGATTTTTTTTTTTTTTCATTATTCTGCATATTTACAGCTCATTTGACAGCTGCAAGTGACAGTTTAATAAAGGGTTAATGATAGAAAAGTATTTGCAAACTTGTTTTTGAAATAAATCAGGTGTGGTAACTGCATGTAGTTTGAGGGTTGCTCTTGCTAGTTCAACCACTTCTGATCTGTTGAGTTACTTTGCCTCCAAGTCAGTCATGACTTCTCTTAATTATCTCAGAAATTTTCAGGTTTTTTTATTCATATTAATTTTCCAAATTAATATATTTGGAGCTATGCGTTTTGCACATTCTGACAGCTTAAAGTACATCAGTGTATGTTCATACATTAGTGTATTGTATACATATATGTAAAGTATCTGCAAAAACCGATGTGTCACAGCCTGCTCCTCCTGGAGGTGTGCAGGTGGAGAGGTTTTTTCCTACCACGAAGAATTACGTTAAACAATTTTTATTCATCTAAGAATGCTAGGGTATAACCACAGAGAAAGATGCTGAAATAGCAAGGTATTTGATTTAAATTTGTTAAAACAAAGGCAAAACAATTATAAACTTTGTTGATTTCTTGAAAATGAAAATACATCAAAGTATAAATCATGTTTTAAATTGATTTATTATTATTATTATTTTCCCTTTTTTTGATGGTTTTCTTTCTTCTGTTTTGTTCTTAATCCTCAATTCACCTCGTATAGTGGAACATAGAATACGTTTAAGTATTTCTTATTCATGCAAAGAACACTGAAATCTTTACATGTAGAGTCATATTTTGGTTTCTCTCACACCAGTGCTAATTTAAGTAATATAACTGAGATCATGCTTGGTCTGTACATATGAGCTTTGCAGTCTGATTTATCTGCTGTGTTTGCTCGGTAGCCTCTCATCTCAGCCAGAGTTTGGGGATGAGAAGCAGTGCTTGGTGGGGGAGCTTTGCAGAAACTCACAGCTTCCTCCTGAGGCTTTGGAGATGCAGGACAGAGAGGGAGAGAGCAGCTGCAGCAGGGAGAGGGACCTGGATGTGCTGCTAACGAACACAGCCTGCGCCAGTTTCCCTATGTGACAAAAAGGGCATTTGGATTTGGGGGGATGTCTGTGTTTTGCCTTTTCCAATGTAAAATTTTACATGCTTACTGGGGCTCTTTCTGTTTGGTGAAATTAAAGGACATTAAGGGCCTCTGCTTCACTGCACTGCTTCAGTTATGCCTTTATTTCTGTTTTGAGATGAAACTGAGGTTTAGTTTGAGTGTTCCAAAACCAGATACCACTTTCTCTCTCTCTCTTGTAGGCAGGGTGCTGCTGTGCCAGGCAAACCAGGAGGGATCTCCCGTGTACAGTGCCCCCAGTTCACTAGTATACACATCCACAAGTAAGCTAGTGTTAATGGCTGTTATTTTTTTCCTGTTTTGTGACAAAGGACATTATTATGAATTAAGCCCCATTATACTGTAAATTTTCCGACTAGCTCTTGTTAAGGTAAATGTGGTATTTGTGAACATTTGTAAGTAAGTAATGTTAAAGGATCATTCAATGTTTTTACTTGCATCTTTGTCCTAAAAGAATATTTTATGGGAGACAAGAAAAAAGAAAAGACCCTATATTGGACTGTTCTACAAAAATGTTCAAAAGGTCTACATTAACAGTGACTATTTTTTTAATTGTTACTATTTTTTTTTTATTTTTATTTTTTTTAATCTAGGACTGTTCTGCATTCTGTATTTTCTGCAGAAGATGAAGTTGTGTTGCTTTTTCTTACTTGGCCACAACTTTTATTTAATAAACCAGAAGTCTCATAACATGCCAGTGCTTGTCTGTGTCAAGAAATAAAAATAAATATGATGTTTTCTTTTTGGGGGGTGAGGGAAGGAAAAAGACTGTGCAATGGTTATTTTGGATAATAAGAATGTGCCATAAGAAAAATAATGAAGAGATGGTTAGACAAAACTGGCTGCCATCAGCCAATATTTATGTACAGAACTTTGGAGTATCAATGCCTTCTCTACAATTCTGATGCAGATGTAGATCCAAATCATGAGAATGTTTTTGTACCACTGATGCCCATTCCAAAATCTTGTCAGATGAACAGGTGTCTAGCCACATGACGTAGGAACAGTTGTGCTTGTTAATAGATGAAACAGTGCGAGTAGCCAAATATGAGGAAATCACTATTTTTTATGTAGTGACCTTTTAAATTATCCATGGAAGCAAGAATTGCTGATCAACAGTCAAAAAGAACATCTTTTGCTTATTGCAGTACAAAAGTTTCTTCTTCCCTGCTGCTTGCTGAATTAAGGCAAAGAGAAGTGTTTGCTATGTGTTCTTAGCAGTTGTCTGTAAGTAAGTGTCTGATTTAGCAGCATTATGGTATGTAATCCTTATGAAGAATGTATTCAAAATACAATCCTGCTCTTTTAAGGCACTAAAGACTTTACAAAACAATTAATTTATTTTATTAATTAGAACCAGGAATAAGAACAAAGGAGTTCCATAGTGGCCATCTCTACAGTGATATAACTTTCTTCTATCAAAGGCTATGAACAGTATCACCTCTGGAGCTGCTGCATTTACAGGACAAATATGGAATCTACTTTTAAATCATAGTAAATAGCAAAATACATTAAATGTTTTAAATCAGAGCTGAACTTATCAGTTGAATCTCCGTATGTTTCTGGATGCTCCAAGAATATTTTGTATTGTCACATTGTCCAAACAGAAATTATTTTTATCACAGTAGTAACACAGGGATGAAATACGTACTGCATAGATCAATAGGGGATTCATCCCTACAGTGTATCTTCAGTATATTTAATTGTTAGTGTTATTCCTTTTTGATTGAAATACCCCAGGCATCTGAGATTCGTTTTACAGAAAACTATCCAATCATTTCATTCTTTTCACTGTTAGGGAGCTTCTATGGGAGGAGAGGGGCAGTGTTTTTTATTTTCTGTAATATACTCTAAATAAAGTTTAGGATCTAAAGTTTTCCTAGTTGTTCCTATTAACTCACTGTGTTATATCCTAGCAAATTTATTTCTGGGGCTGCTGTTTACATCTTACAGTATTTCCAGTATTATTAAATCCCTGCATAGCCATTGTAGAGCTAGCTGAGATCTAGACTTCACTGTTTACATTATTTCTCATGAGTCAATTCCTTTGAAAAATCTATTTTGCAATGGTGCTCCTTGAATAATGATATACTAACAAACACCTGTTTATTTTCCATTATGCCAAATATATAAGTAAACAGACTTTGCCTATCTGTCTCCCACTGGGCAATATGTAATATACAGTTTCATAATAGAGATTGCCAGTAGTCCTTGCAGTAGAAATTATTACACTTTGTTGAATTTGTGTGTCTGCAAGTCATATTTTCTGTTTTATTCATTTAATAGTATTTCATATTGCCAAAATGTGTTTTTTCCCCCCACAGGTCCACAACTCCTGCTAATAATGAAATTTTTACAATTACTAATCTTTGTTATTATATTTTCATTTCTTCTAATTAGACAAGTTTCAATAAAGATGTAAAATAGTTCAAATTCAATAGGATTGAATTGAGTGAATCTTCAGTTTTCTCTCATTTTCATTCTTTTGATATTTTAATGATCCTCTGTGCTACATTTTTGATGCATATTTTTGACAGAGAATTGAAATCTAATAAATCAATATTAACATCTAGGAGATTAATATTTTTACTATTACTATTCCATGTAGACAATAGAATGGCAGCCTTCATATTTGAATAATTTATTAATCATTTATACTGTTATTTTCTGTATTGTTACTGCATTTTTCAGAACGACTTACAGTTGAAGAATTAAGAAGTTTAACATTTATAAACATTTGAATGGAAGGGAAAGAGTCAGCTGAGATTTTTTAAGCTGAAAGGTTTGGATCTCATTAAATGCGAATGGAACTTGAGAATTTTCAAATATTTGGAAAAGGGTGCATCCCCACTTTTAGCAACATTGCCATATTTAACTTGACTGTATGTGTTTTGTTTAAAAAATTGTTACCTAAATAATGAGTGGCCGAAGCATGATGGTAAAATGTTTCTTTCTTAACTTGACTAGCTTTATTTCTCAGTTTCTTGATTCTTAGTTGTATTGGTCACTAGCAGTTTGTGATGGCTCTGAGCACTTCCACCCCATTTCTTGGCTGGCCAGAAAGAGTGTATTTCTTCAAACAGCCCTTTCTCTTCTGGTGTTTTACTTGCCAAGGAAATATTTTATGTATCACCTCGTACGTTTCCCAGTCCAGTGATTAGTTACACCTCTGAACATGTCAGGAGATGGTAACATGGCTCTGCTTCCTCCCATCACTTCTGGTCTTTTGCATAATACAGAAAGAAATGAGCTGTTTCTCTGCAAGCAGTGGAACAAATCAGTAGCTATAGTCTCTCATGCCTCATCCGTTCTCTTACATTGGAGCAGAAGACAGGACCTGGATCATTTTTTCACTTGCACATCTATTCTAAGAATAAATAATTGTTTTATGTAGAAAGCATAGTTTCAGGTTTCATGAGGCAGATGCGTTCATGTCTCTTGGGGCATACTGAGATAATCCAAGTAAGGAAACTCAGGTTCTCTTCTTGGCTGCTCTTGGTTCCCATAGCAGTGTGGATCTGAGAGGAAAACTATTAGTTACTTCACTAAATTTCTTCTCCATCATCCTAATGAAGAATGAAGAAAGTCCAGAGAAGGACGTAGACAAGTTCCTGGGATTAGAGTACACCAGGTCCTGATGAAGAATGCAGTGTCAGGAAGCTTCCTGTAGGCTCTCAGTATCTCACTGCTGCTAAACTGAAACTTAGCAAATCAAGGAGCTTGACTGCATGTACTAACGGTGTCATTTTCCTTCTTCGGACTCATTGCTTCCATGAAAAAAATCTAAATCCTGAAGAAAAAAATAAAAATTGTATCCAGTGTTCAGTGATAATGAAGAAAATGTTGGAAATATCCAAAATGAAGCTTGAGCATAAGATCCACAACAATACTAACACCAACACCCTGCTGGGCTAAAGGAAGATTAAAAAATAAAATAAAATTCTGTTACCAAGTATCTGTATTGCTGTTCAAGGGCAATAGTATAGTTGGGTATGTATGGTGAAAAGAAAAATAAGCTATATATATATATATATCTTTTTTTAATCTTATTTTTATAATGTGGAAAACATGAATGAAATGTTAATTAGAGCCAAATAACGGTACAGAAGAAAACCACAAAATGACAGTGTTATTCAGAGTGGAAGGGCCACTTTGCTCAGAGCACCTCTAAGGATGGTGCCTGGACAACTTTTCTGGGTTATCTGTTTCAATGCCTGAATGTTTTAACAGGGAAAAACTTTCAACCTGTTTCCAATAGAAATCTTTCAAGTTATATTCATTGCCACTTGTCTTCTGTCTGGGCGCCTCTCTGAATTGTCTGACTTTCAATAATGTTCCCTACGCTTTAATGAAAAGGACATCTGATGGTAGAAAACCTCTTTGTGTTCTGCAGTAGCTAATCAGCATAGTTAGGATCACTAAGCACCATGAGTTGGTTAAGGAAGCAGCTATGCATCACATTATTCAAACGCTTGCAGTTGTGCATATGCAGGTTTCATGGAAAGCAATGAGCGATTATGAAATCTAATAAAATTTCAGTGACACTTCAATGTCTCTAGATCAAAACTTTTTGATCTTTGTAACTTTTAGACTTTATTGTAGTGCCATCTAAAAATAAAGATACTTGAGCCATCAGGTGTGTAACTACTATGATATTTTTCCAAGCATGAATGAGAGGACAGTTCACTGCACTGATGAATAGCTAACATATGGTAAAACAGTAAATTGCTATATGCCTTTATGATTCACAGATGAGTGTCTGTATTTCCTAAATGTTTTGCATGCCCAGAAAAAGGAATTGTCTCGACTTCAATAAAAGTATGAGTTAAACTGATGTAGGTTTGGGATTACATTTTCTAAATATTACATTTGCTTCATAATCAGCATATATTTGGACACCAATATACATATGTTCTTTGTTCCACAAGTGTTATATTTGTTTGTTTGTTTGATTGATTGTTTGTTTTGAATACAAATAAACAAGTAGCTCATATTATAAAGAGAAGAAAAATTACAAAAATGCAGGAAGAAGACATTCATTTATTCAATTTTACCACGCTCAAGAGCAAATAAAGTTGCTACCCTACTTTTTAATTGATTTAATTGATTAAATTTTAATTGATTCAAATTTTGCAGGAAGTGCTGGTATAATCCAGAAAATATGATTGCGGTGGTGCAAATGCTTGTAAATCTGTCCCACGTTGTTCTCCTTCTCTAATTGTAATTGTGTGATAAAAGTTCCATCAGTTTCTGTAATTAACCTAATGGTCTAAATGAATTTCCAGATCACTGGTTATTCATTTCAATATAGAAAATGCCATTATATTGAGTTTAATTAATACAAAGCGAGTTCACAATCCATTGTATCATTAGAATACAATTTTACTCTTTTAACTGTTTTAATTATGAACATTTTTTTCTTGTTTTATTTGTCCCACATATGGATTTGGTTTTTTTGTTCTCTAATTATCCTCTTTTCTAACACTTACGATTGAAGTATTTTAAGCCCATTGCTCTTTGGGTTCTCATCCTCAATATCTCAGTGCAGATATTTTTTATATTTATTTTTCAACTATTTTTTAAACAGAATTCAGTCAGTGCTAAGTTCATAATCCCATGATACGCCCTAGAACATCTTATTTGACTAGATACTCCCTTCACAGAAATACATATGACAGATAAGCACTCACAAGAGATTACTTCTGCTTTCCGTCAGACAAATATTAAAACAATAAACTGTGTTGCCCTGGGATTTTGGCTTCTCGGCAACCAGAAAACAGCAAGGCATAGATGAGAAGTTTTTGAAAAGTGGGAAGGAATTTCTTTTAGAAAACTCCCTGGAAACCTTCGGTCCTGTAGTTTTGTTGTTATGTTTTTGTTTACAAAAATAATATTTTGAACACTTAAGTTATTTTCAGCGAGTCATTCTGTTACTTTAATGCATGCATTAGAAATGTTCCTAAGTTGTCCCAGTAATGCTTCTGATTCAGAGTTATTCACTAGGTACTAGTGTAGAAGGAATTTATTATCTTAGATAATAAATTACATTCAATGTTTGGAATCTTGCTTCTGCATATATACTCAGTATTAAAATGACTTATGATATATGATCAACATATTTACTTTTAAAACACATTTTTCTTTCCTGTGGATGCTGTATTTCATAGGTGTATAGTTGAGGACATTTTCATATGTGTGTAATAGATAAGAAAATCATAAAGACTAAGTGTAAATATTGCATCTACTAGTAGGATTTACTCCATTTGAGTATTCATTATGTTTTAGAGTTGGAATTAAGTAAAGCCTGCTTTCTCAATATTTCTTTTGATTGTCCTTGCTTAAAGTAGTCTAGTTGGCAATTGAATACTAGTGAACTAGTGAAAAAAAGCTCATTGAAACTATTTTCCTGCTTTTTTGAAAAACATTCCAGATTTTATTTTACTGTGGCATTGCAAATAGGCTTCGACATTTATATTATATTCTGTGATATTTACAGTAACAAGGAGATTACACAGGGAAAAGAAATTTTCAGAAGGTCGTTTGAAATGTCCTTCTGAGCAGAATCTCCAGTAGAAATATTCAATTTGTTATTTTTTGTCAGATTTTATCTCCTGTTGATATGTAATTACATGCAAATAGTAATGTAATGATGATCCTGTTATGACATTATTCTCCTGAGATTCCAAGATGCCAAAGTTTAGGTGCTCTGACAGTTGATATATCCATTTCAAGGTTTTGTTTGTAAGATGTGGTTGACCATATTTCATCCAAATGGACATAAACTTTATAATGGTAGCTGTTTTGATTTCATCATAGTTTATACTAATTTATTTATTGTGATCTTTTAATATGCATCCTAAATTAATTAATTAACCTTATAAAGTGAAAAGAACCACCAGAAGTAGTATTGAAGATGCCTTTCTTGGTCTCTGTTTTAAAATACTGTTTAGTGCATTTACATGAAAGAATAAACAAAGAAGGTGCCAATAGTAAGTAGAAAGAGAAGTTTCCTAATTGCTTTCCATGTTTCTCAGTCCCCTGCTCAAGTATAGAAGTGTAAAAGGATGAAAAGTCATACATCACTTCCAGAGAAAAATGTGAACGTCAGCTCTTATTGAAATATCTTCAGAAGGTTTTAGTCCATTGTATTAAACCAGGGGTCACGTATTGAATAAAGTTGCATAAATCTGAATGCAGTGTAACTATATGCAGGAAATGATTCAAGGTTCAGTTGACCTCAGTTGTCATATGTGATGTTCATTCTGTGTAATGAGAACAGGGGTTTTATTTTATTTTTTGTTTGTTTGTTTTGTATTTGAAAGGCCTGTTTCTCTTTCCAAATTAGCATGACTGTTTTTATAATATTGATTTGGAGTGGAATTGCTCTAAATATAATCACTTGATTCCAAAATCAAATGAATTATGTCATACTCTTAGTGTTCTACAACACTTGGATTTTGCAATCCTTTTTCAAGCTTTTTCTCTTTAGTAAAAGCGACTCTCAGAGTCCCTCATGATCATGAAACTCAGCATTTGTGCTGTAGTGGAGACAGGCGACAGCAGTTCCACTTATGTCATATGTAAAGTTTTCTAATCAGATTGTAAAGCCATAATGATTGTGTTTACTTTTAACATCACAAATATAACATAATTTGGGTTGTTTATTCTATAAAGCCTTTTATGTTTCAAAATAAAACGTTTTAGGAGCAGTTAAGCTTATTTATCCAGGCACTTTCAGCTTTCCTATAGGAAAACAATTTGTTTCTTCTGAAAGGATTTTCATTTATACAGGCTGCTGTTTATTTGAAAGTAATCTGCTCCAAAGGAAAAAACAGTATTTAATTTGAACCTAAGCCAGCAGTTGAAACATGGATTAATATTTACTGTAAAATATTCACAGAAATGTCTGTGAAGCACACTGCTAAAATATGCAAGAAAGCAGTAAAAATACAGAATACAGGTCTCACTGACTGTCATTTCTTTAGCTGAGGAATTCAGTAACCCTTCAAACAAAGTGTATCATTCACATGCCAAATAGGTACTGCACGTAGAGAGGTAGTTCCTCTGTATTTCTAATAAAAGGAGATAGAATCTGTACTGAGCTTACAGATAAATGTTGCAGGAAGTGTAGCTGCACATAATAGATCAGTGCTCAATATAAATACAGCTAATTACAATGAAATTATTTTACTATAAAGAGTTACAGCAAGTGGTGTAGTAGGTCCCAAGAAATTTTAATAAGTCATTCTGTTCAGAAGTCAGAATGGTAAATTCTTTTGCAGATATGCAGTTCCCTCTAGAAGGAACAATTAGTCATATAAACTTTCAATCTACTGTGGTGATGGTGGTTGCATCTTCTGAGAATCTTAAAAAAAAGAAACGTTTAAAGATAGTACAGGAGGACAGTAGTAATGTTTTATGCAATGGATTATAACCGATACTTTGTCAGTTAATCAGATTAATGACTAATAACTGATAACTAATCAGATATTTCAGTTTGTACAACAAAATTATTCTTCTCAGAATTGCCAGTGAGCTCTGTCTTCAGTGACTGCTGCTAGTGTTTCATTCCCCTTTCTTGTGAGATGCATATATGCTATATAATGCTTACTAAATACCATTTATTAACTTCTGACAATAGCTAAGATGAAACTCAGGCAAATGTTTAGGCTGGGGTGAAAAATGCATTTTCTGAACCTCTTTGAAAGCTCTGAGTACCCTTCTGCTTCCTGATAAAAATCTGCCTCTGTTTACCCATCTTGACCTTCCTTGTCTGTGTGGTTGTGTGGTTGCTGCTTCTTTTTAAAAGCAGCTTACTTTACTAGCTGAGAAAACCATTTCAGTGGGCATTAGTATCTGGTTTGCTTCCTGTGCCTGTTTTTCTTAGTGCTTTTACAGGTGTCTGTTTCTTCCAGTCAGCAAAATAATGTAAGCAGCATTGAATGGATTCTTTAAACTGCTTTTCTTGGTGTTATATTACAGCCGTGTTTCAGATCAGCTTCCGCTGTAATTCTAACATCTTGGGTTTTTGTTGTTGTTGTTGTTGTTTGTTTTTATTGGTAGCAGTGCCTGAAATTCTTGTTATGACATTTTCTGGGTTCTGCATCATTCTGTATTGCTATTCTGTAGCTGTTTTTAGGAAAGCTGTCTATTTATCCTCCATCAGGATTTTAAATGGTGTCTGATAAGTCATCACTGAGATGTATTGTGTTTACCCACCATATTTGTAAATATAGAGTGTATTTTATTCTTTCAAATTTATTTTTTGGTGCCTTGTTCTTTGTATTCATTTTTGTGTGGATCTGTTTAGTGATGATGCAGTCTGTATAAACAGGTACACTTAAGAGTACTGTAATGATATGGGCATACTGAATTGTATGCCACTGATGGTTAGTTGTGTTTTTTTGGTTTTTTTTAATTTATATCACATTCCACACTTGGGTCATGGAAAATATAACATTTTTCATATTAAACTGCAGATTTTCTCTTTGTCCTCTTCTTCGAATATTACAGATGTTGCTTGACCAAAAGCAGTTGGGAATCCATTTCCTGTTAATGGAGATATGGCACTTGGTCACTGGCAGTACTTGTGCTTTATCTATCAGGACAATAGGGCACCTAGGACAGTGAGAAATATATTTTGTGCTTTTTTTCTTTGCAACATGATCTATGACATTATTTTACATGATGTATTTGGTTTTGAGTCCTGTTTGCAGGCTTCCAAAGTTTCCTTAGCTTTCTGTTCTAGATTCTGC
The DNA here is from genome assembly GCA_035772895.1 of Perdix hodgsoniae. Classification (NCBI taxonomy): domain Eukaryota; kingdom Metazoa; phylum Chordata; class Aves; order Galliformes; family Phasianidae; genus Perdix; species Perdix hodgsoniae. The sequence continues at coordinate 12,641,777 of JAPSGF010000014.1, read as the reverse complement.
CCTATTTATTTTCAGTAGCTAGGGAAACATGACTGACAATACATCTCTCAGTCAGCTGGAAAGTTGTTCATTTATAGATTTCATTTTACCCTGTCTGATCTGGTTTCAAAAAAGTATTACGTTAGTGTCACTCTGTTTCTTATACTGTTTAATACTTGTTATTAAATCATGTATCTTAATACTATGTTTTATACAACAAAATTCTTCCTCAACCTGAATTTCATATATAGTAAATATTTTTAATATATTACTATTTTTAATATATATATGATTGTTTGCATTTGAGTTTTTGTTTTTGTTTTGCTCATACTTGCAGAATTGTTAAGGTTGGAAAAGACCTCTAAAATCTCCTACTCCAACCGTCAACCCATCCCCACCATGCCTACTTGCTGTGTCCCTCAGTACTACATCTTCCCTTTTCTTGAGCGCCTCCAGGGATGGTGACTCCATCATCTCCCGGGGCAGCTTGTCCCAGTGCCTCACCCTTCTTCTAGGATGAATTTTTTCCTTATATCCAACCTGAACTGACTTTCATAAACAAATGAGAATTTTTTTTCATCTCCGTAGTAGTGCTGTTGTTGATCTAATTTCCCACAACTTTTTACTTTGTCCTGGAAATGCTATTTATGAAAACATAGGGGATCTTGCAGATGTCAGTAATCAGGAACATAAGACAAATTGTTGATCACTTTGATCATCTACATATGCAGATTGTTCTTTAACCATGTCCAGACAGCTTTTGAAGATCTCCAAGGATCAAGATTCTAGAACCACTCTGGATAATCTGTTCCAGTGCTCAGTCATCCTCAACATATAGAAGTTCATGCATAAAGATGGCAGTGTACAGATTTTGCCATTAAGATTTTGTTCCGGGGGTTATAAATTCCTGACATACAAAGGTGTCAATATATGTAGAAACCAATGGCAGTTTATTTGCAGGTTAGAGATGTGGAATGGGGGGGGAAAAAGAAAGAGAGAACAGTACTATATGTATTTAAAAGAATTAAAAGGAAATCTAGGTTTATATTCAGTATGTGCGAGTCATTGTTGGTGTAATAGACCTGTCTGGAAGCAAATTTGAGTTAAAGTAATCAAATATTAAGTCTTGTTGGAACATTTTGTTGTCCTCATAACATTTAACCTAAGATTAAGCACATTAAATAAGAAGTTGCTCTTTTTGCTGAAGTATACTCTGCATATATTTTGAGTGCATTTGTTTGCGTTGATTATTATGTGTGGAAAAAAAACTTAACAAATCTTATTTTTCGTATATCCGAGGATGAAATAATTGAACGAAAAAGTGTCTTAAAGCAGCTGCAATACCAAGTATCTCTAGAAATATTTGTTATCTTTCAGGGCACACTTCATTATTATTAAAAAAAAAAAAAAAAGTCACAAAATGTATGTGAAATTTTGGGCTAATTCAGATTTGTCTGGAAACTTAATGCAGTAGTGTTGAATAAAAGGATTCAATTACAGTGTGCAGTGTTTTGTAAGAAACTGTCTTACATAAAAAGTTAATTAATCAGAGCTGTGTCAATTTCCTTGTGCCATGTCAATTTGTAGCAAGGTAATTAATCACTAATCGCCCAGCATGCAGCAAACTAAGGGACGATCCATGAGTCATTTATTGTTGTGGGTTTTTTTCAAAATAAATAGTACACAGAGCCATGAAGAAACACATCTTGCCTTTCATAATATTTTTATCAACAGTTTTGCATGTTGTAATAGACTGCAGTAACAAGCAGCTGTAGTTCAATGGAATATGAATATTAAAGAAACAAATGAGAGCAGATTTATAGGACATTGCTTTTCTGTTATGTCAGTTTTGAGATTACACTGAGCAAATGAACAGTGAAAAATTACTCTTCCATGTGGAGAATGGTGATTAGACTTGTACATTAATTAGATATTTTTGTTTTCTTTTTCAATGCATTTCAAATGAGAATGTCCTATAAGAAATTGTTTGTCCAAAATGCAGATTTATTCATTCTTAAACAACAGTGTTTAATACTGACATGTATTTTTGTACGGGAAATCATTGTTCCACTAATTCTGAGTAGGTTTCAAAAACAAACATACGGTTTATATTTTGAATGAAAGAAATAGAAGGGACTGGTCACGCCTGTATTTGATATATATGGTAAATTTCTTTTGAATTCAGTTAATTCACAATTGGATCCCGGGGATAATAATCACACAGAAATGACAGGTGAAAAAAGTGCAGGTTTAGGGTGTTTATTTTGATACTAAACAATGTGAACTTTCTAAAGAGTTTTTTGAACTTTGAAATATATGCATACATACATATATATAATTTTTAAAACTGTCTTATTTTACAAACTGTGATAATGGAGCTTTTACTTGCAAGGCAGTTTTGACTGTGTATTTAAATGCAAAATTCTACAAGTATTCTCTGTAACGGTTTTTATAATTCTTAAAGAGAATGCCAATTAAAACTACTTAGTACTACTAATATCACTGGAAACTACCACTACATCAGGAAAAATTCCTGATTCTCTCTCAGCAATCTCAGATAATTTGATATAGATCATTCTCCTCTTTGTTTTTAATTTATTGTCCCACACTTTTGAAGTGTGTCCTCAACAAGGATCTTTCTAAACTATGGTAATAATATAAATGTGTGTTCCTTCATTTCTAACAGTTAAACTATCTTGCAGTAAATTAGCTATGAACCAATTCCAACACGATGTAGCATTAAAACTCTTCGACATAAAACACTGGAAAATTCTTGATAGCAGATGACCTTATGATTTGTGCGGAGCAGGAGAGATTAGGAGTGATGAGGGGTAGATTCATTCATCCATTTTGATGGCACACCTTTCTTGAGGCATATGGCACATTCATACAAATTCAAACCACAGCACAAATGCAAAGAATAATTGCCCATTAAAATGGCCATATATTTTTACGGCTTTGATACAAAATCTGCCCCCTGTTGTTTTTTACATCTGCTACTCTTTCATCCATCCCAAAGCTTTAAAACTTTAATACACAGTATGTAACCCTTAAGTATTATTTTACCAGGCTATGTTTCTCCTTTTCAGAACTCAAGCTTTATCAATGCTCAGTCTTTGTTTTCCAGTGTTTATGTGGAGATGCAGTGTCTAGAAAGTCAATTCTCTATCTGTCATTTTTATTTAGTAGAATATGAACAAAACCAAAGCTTATATGTTTTGGGAGAAAATAGGATTTTAATAAATTTAATTTGTGAACACAAAGGCAATTGGCATGAAAGGAATCTATGCCTCATACCTATATTTCTTTTCTACATGAGATTGTTATTTACCTAAATTTTACCCACGTTTTAACAAGTCCTGTTAATCCCAAAAGGCTTTTTATTTCAGAAACTTAGCATTGTGCTGACCAAATTTAATACTTAAGATCTAAACTGAAGTTTGATGAAGGAAGTACCATGACAGCGTTTCCATGTTTACAACATATGCAGACTTTTTTGGACAATTCTCAGTGTAATAATATAAGTGATTGGTTTTTTTGGTTCTTTTTTTTTTTTTTTTTTAATCTTAAGTGTAGAACAAATACATTTAAATAACAGAAGTTACCAAATTAGCATTCTTTTTTTCTTTTTTTCTTTCTTTCCTTTTTTTTTTTTTTTCCATTAGGGCTGTAATAAAAGATTATTTGTATGCTTTTTGGTAATTATACCAGGCAACAAACAAGTGCTTTTACTCTTTTTCATTAGAAAAAGAAAAATTATATTTCCATTGCATTAACTGCTTTTATGTTGTTTCAGTTGCAGTGCCATTCACATTTGAACAGCATAATAACCAACTATAGAACTGATAGGCCCTAGTAGACGAGAAAGTAAATTGCCTCTTTGGCTTATATTTGATTATATGAAGTCCTCAGAGATGTGGGTTTTGTGTTGTTGTTGTTGTTGTTTTCTATTTGTTTCTTTCTTTGTTTAACCTCATATTGTTACCAATAACGAGCAGTTGGAGAAATTTCCCTTTTTCCCCATCTCAGATCAGAATTCCAGTCATCAAATTACTTTGATAAATTTAAGCTACTTTTATTTAGAAGGGGACTCTGATGCTTCCTAGCTGATAGTCAAACACATTTTCTATGCCATTATATTAGCATTTTCAGTGACTGAGTTTCAGTAGTTTGGCACAGAGGCACTAAGGAAGGTTGACCTACAAACTGGAAGTCATTAAATCCTTACCTCTCCTGACTGATATATTCATTACTTTGGGGGCAGGTTGATGCCGCTTAATGCTTCCTGATGGGAAAGACCTTCTCATAAAATTGTTTTTATTAAGTCCATTATTCAGTTGTGTTCCAGTGGTGTTACTTCTGGTTATTTGGGGGTTGAGGATATTAAAAAGTTGGTAGCAAAATAAATTCTGTGGTTATTGCATGCTCCTAACCACCTGATATCTCAGATGGGATAAAGCAGCATCATTTTTTTTTACTGAATTCAAATCTAGGCTGACATGATCTTACCAATTACTATACCTCTGGCAATAATTACAGTCTTTAATAATGTGTCTGTAATTAGAAGGCATGTTTTCACATGCTCTATCAGGATGACCCAAGTCATTTCTGGGGGATGGATGTAATTCTACTTCCTATGAGATCGCTTTCTGTAAGACATTGCAACACCATTCAGGGTTCCATGTTTCTCAGATTTATTTTCCATTATGACTTATCTTCTTTGTGACAGAATTGCAGATATTGTTCTAAATTTTACTTGTTGCTGTAAGATTTTATAGAGTTTCGTTTTACTCTAGATGTGTTATGTTTTGTGATTTTCTTAAGGAGTCAGTGACTATGAGATGAGTATAGCATAACTGTGGAACTAATTCAGGCTTTCCATTCTAATACAATGTAGAAAAAAATCAGATTCCTTGAAAATGGTAGAAATCCCCTTCTGGTCTTAGCATCTCTCATAAATGTTTGCAAAATTACTGCTGTTGTTGTGCATGTGTGCTCACGTGAGTGTGAAAGCTATATTAATAGTATAATTAAAAGTAAAGGAGAAATAAAAAAGCATTAGCCACTATTACTTTTTTCATCTGAAATGAAGAGACAGGTCCGTTATTTATACACCTTCTACTCTACATAAAGAAATGGAAGAACTGATTTCAAACAGTGCATTTTACAGAAGCAAAACTGTCTGGGACCCTGACTGTTTCTTGTTTTTTTTTTTTCTGAAAGATTAACTACTTACTGCTTGAAACATAGCTAAACACGTTAACTGCTAAGAACTGACTGCTGAAACAGATCTTAAGAGTAGAGGGTCTCAGATTATGTGTAAATCCACAGGGTTGTTAAATCCCCATTTGATTGCTTGAGTTTAGAATTTCTCGAGTTGGTTTATTTTTCTTTACAGCTGCTTCTGTTACTCTGTAGAAGTGTGTTTTCAGTATGTAAAGAACTGTGGAAGCACACGCAAGCAAAGAAGTTATCCAAACTGCTCAAAGCTTATCAGACTTCATTCATTCTTGTTAGTGGCATTTAAGTCAGATCAATTTCTCTTATTCTTGGCAGTTCCAAAACGTCCCTAAAACTACATTTATTAAAAGTAGCTACAGAATACTAGGCTTTAGGCTTATTATTTAAGATGTGTACAATTTCAGGTGTGATTTCACAGCCAGAGTGAGAGGGACCGGCTAGTCCGTATAAGGTGTAGCATTACGGCAATAATGAAGTCACCATTATTACAGTATTTTCCTTTACATTTCATCTAATAACATTTACAAGTTGAAAATTTTTTGTCTTTATTTCAAATTCAAGGTTATTTTTAAAATTTAACAGATGAGAGACAAATGTGAAATGAAAACATATTTTGGACCTGAAAAAACTGTTTTAGTCATCATTTCCTTCTTTTGCTTCTATAGGGTTTTATAAAGCAGTATTAATGTATCTCTTTATTTACATGCTGTAAATAATTCAGTACATTGAAGCATAACTAAAGAAACCTGAGTGCCATCAGAGCTGGATTTAATTTTCTGTGTCTCGCTGATGAATTGGTTCCAAAAAGATGTGTTTTAACAGTAGCCAGCAATATGTGTCTGAAGAAGAAAAGAATAATGAAGTATTCGTTAAAAAAAAAAAAAAAAAGAAAAGAAAATAGGAAGTTTCATTTTTTTCTTTTTTTTTTAATTAAAATATTTGTGAAGAGAGGAGTTTTAAAGATATTTTACAGAAAATGAATAAAATTTACCACTGTATTACTATTCTATTTCTGATGAAAATATGTTGTTATGTGTGAAATGTTAATTAATGTTTACAGCTACTTGCAATGACAATATAAAATTGTCTGAGTCAGTTTCTTCTTTATATATCTAATTTGTTTCTATTAGGTCTGAATATTTTCTGAATTCACATATTTACAAACTATTCAGCTTTTTCCTTTGAAGAAATAGTATGTATCATCATAAACATGATATACCTCCCAGATTCTGAGGAAGCTCTGGATCTTTTTTTCCCCTTGATATACAACTGAGACCTATTAGTAATCAAATTTTTGAAAACTGAAGCTCTGTTACATTTGTAGAATCATCAAATTATTTAGATTGAAAGGGGATTGTTGGAGGTCACCTGGTCTAGTATTTCATACTTGCTCAAAGCGGGGTGAACTTGGAAGAAAGATCCAGAAATTTCTCTAGTGCTATAAATTTGAGCCTGGGCTGAGTGTTTCTGGCTTCAATCATCACTTTTTAGAGGTGTTGCCTACAACAAACAGCACTGTTTTTATTAATGAGTTTCTTCCAGGGAAATCAGAGCTACGTGTGTTAATGCCATCTAAATTCCCAGCTTGCTGGGAATGCAAAGATTTTATGTAAGACAATGAGGCCTCTGGTTGAATGACTAATAATTTACTTAACAATATCCCCCTCATCCAGTTAAAGATCATGCTTTAATATAGGCACAAACATACTGCTACACTGCAAGTCTTTTACCTAGTTTTAAAACACCGTATTGATCTGAATATTTTGTATTTCTCTTCTTTTCTGTGCAGTGCCAGGATTTCCCTACCCTGCTGCAACTGCAGCTGCTGCGTACAGAGGTGCCCACCTAAGAGGCCGAGGTCGCACAGTGTACAACACGTTTCGTGCAGCAGCACCCCCCCCTCCAATTCCAGCCTACGGCGGGTAAGGAGATCAGCCTCTTTTACCTAACACCGTGAATTTCCAAAGGCTGCAAACTGTTTGTTACTGTGGTGCATGCTGGTCGTGTCTCACTGCAGAAACCAACACAGCATGCAACCAATCCAAGAATTGGAAGTGGTGCACCTTGCACAGAGTATTGAAAAATGACTGTAATTTGTACTGCCATGGTTGGTGGCCTCAAGCATTTGAGGTGTCACATATTGTTATGTAAATGTTCTTAGAGACTGAATGCTCTGAACAGAGAAATTGTTTCAGCTAAAGATGTGTTTTTGATGATTGCAAACATCTGGTTATCAAGGAGGTTGGATCAAGTAACTTCTTTTTCTTCAAATCATCCACTGAAAGTTGTCTCTGTACCTAAAGGCTGAGTGTCTTTTTGTTTTCTGTTTTGTTTTGTAATTTTTTTTTTTTTTAATTACAATTTCATTTTTTCTAGTTGATATTTTAGTCAAGATAGAAATGTGGACTGCTTCTTAAGGGTCACATGCTTTCTGGTACACATTTGTTTAAATTACACCTTAACATTTCACTGTTAGTGACCTACCTTTACTAAAAGCAACAATTAAAGAACAAAGGAGAGAAATCCATTGCAATCATTTTTAGATACTCAATTTGATCTTCTGTTATTCAGAAGTGTAAAAGCGTGGTATATTTCTGAGGGAAAGAAGGGAAAAACAAACTGTGGTAGCTTTATAAATGCTGACAGAATGGTTTTGTATGATGTCTGTAGTCTTTAAAAGCCCTAGCAGTGTCGAAACATTTTCAGCTATTAAGAAATTAGTAAGTTTGGTAAATCAGTAAACATGGAATGTCCCTGGGTAAAATAGTATTTTGTGGTAACAGTTTGTAGTAGGTATGTCGGTACTTCTCTGTAGAGCAACCAGATCTTTCTGGGAAAGGGAAAGGAAGGTTTGGAAAGTCGTGGAGCGAGGATGGTTTCTCTCTGCCCTCACCAAAATAATGCCGCACAGCTCATCTGCTCTGCCTTTTGCTATCCTCTTGTAAGGAACCTTGCAGCACAATATGATGCTGAGACCCTCTCCTCCTACTTAATTATAGCAGAACACGGGTGCCTTTCACTAGTCCCTCATCTCCAGACTTCCCTTGAATTCTGCTGAGAAAAGCTGGTTGAAGATATTCAAGGCTAATTTGGGCTTAAGCTTTTCTATATTGTCAAAGCACAATAAAATAATTATGTGGCTCACAGTGCTCCAGATTTAAGGAGATGCCTGAAATATGGTTGACTGAGACATAAGGTCTAGAACTACAATAATAGACCAAAGTAATACAAAATGAGGCACAGGATCTATATCACAGCGCTGTTGTAGTGTTGGAATCTGGTCATGTCAATAATGTTTATTCCTGCTATATTAAGGACATACTGGTGTGTTTCCAGTTGCATTACTTTGTTTAGATCTCCTACCAGCCTTTTACAAGTAAACTGACTGAATCTGTCTCTGGTTGGAAGCAGTTTCTTATGAAGCCTTTATTTGATTAAGCTAGAAGTCATGTCTTTCCTTTTAGTCAGGTTTACAAAAGTGTAGTCAGTCAGCCATTCAGCTAAATTTTCCAAGATATCTGGGACACGCTCTTTGACCATTAATTAATGCTGGGCAGTACCCCTAAGAGAAATAAGCTATTTGAAAAATAAATATGAAAGTGATAACTCAATGCCAGGTTACTGTTTAGTGTTTTTTTTTAAGTGAACTACATATTTTTTTCTTTATAGATAGTATAATAAACTAAGTAATACTATTCAACTTAAGGGAGGAAGACACCATGGTTTTTGAAAAAGAATGTTTGAGTTACCTTTGGGCAAGTATGGCATTTCACCCAAGCACCCTACTGTTGCCTAGACTGTCTGTTTTAGAGATAGTCCAGGTATTTGTCCATGGCAAAGAAGGGAACAAGTTTAGAATGCCTTACAGGACTGATTTCCTGTACCTGGATCCTAAGTTATGTATCCTGATACCTGGGTGTCTAAGTTATGAAATGGGTACTGCAGCTATGAAATCAACACACTTACATGTACTACGTACTGCAAGCACATATACATTCATAATTTTCCTTTGTGCTTTTAAGGCTTTACCTGTTTACCAATGTAATTTATAGGCCTTTAGTTTAAGAAGCCACATAAACGTGGTCTGTGTGTGTGTGTGTTTGATACACCTATATGTTCATAGTTTAGTTAGCACAGTGACTCAGCAAGAAGAATTAAATTTCTGAGTCTAATAAAAATAAATCCTCATGAACAGTACTGCTTAATTCCAACATTTTAGAGATTAAATTAGATGTAAACATTGTGAAATCCTGTTGAAAGTTAATAGGTGCATCAGCATGAATCTGCGGGTCTGACAGTTAGGTTGGACAGATCTCATGTGCCTTCATGATCTGCCCTTAAGGAGCCACGCATTGAATCAGGAGAGGTTAGATCATTATGTTGGCACAATGGCCTTAAGCTTTCTGAGCTTAGTCACCAGTCATCTAGGATTCTACTTTGCCATCCAATACATTGTCTAATAAATCCAGTATGTATTAGAAACAGTCTGACTGCAATTTTTTTCAATTGATAAGCTAAATAGAATTACAAAAATTGATTAGGTTGGAAGGCACCTTAAAGATCATCTAGTTCCAACCCCTTGCCATGGAAAAGAATATCACTCATCAGATCAGCCCCAGGGACCCATCCAGCCTAGCTGTGAGCACCTGCTGGGACAGGACATTCACATTTCTGGGGGCAGCCTGTGCCAGGTCCTCAACTCCCTCTGACTAAATAATCTCCTCCTGACATCTAAATCTCACATTTTATTTTAAAACTGTCCCTCTTCTTGCTATTTGTGTGTATTAAAAAGTCTCCCTCCTGTTTATAAGCTCTCTTTAAGCAGTAGAAGGCCACAGTGAGGTCTCCCTGGAGCATTCTCCAGGCTGAACCATTCCAGCCCCTTTAGCTTTTCCTTGTAGGAAGGGTAGCCCAGCTTGAAGGGTGCTCAGGCACCAAAAGCCACAGCACAGCAGCCTTGTGGCCCTTCCAAAAGCTCTCCATGTGGCTCCCCGCTCTGTCAGGCCTGCTACAGGCATGCTGGCACCAGCCCAACTGCACAGGGAAACTGTTGGCCGCAGCCATCTTGTCCACATTTAGATGGGTTTGAGTTCAGAGATGAGTCAGGTTTATTTTTCCTTCCACCTATGGTTTAAAATAGCGCATTGATTTCTGATACATAAATTTACATCTTCTGTGATTTGTGGATCAGCACAGACCCTAGTAGTTTTGTTGCACTGGTCTGCAGTTGGATAGATAATGCTTTATTCTGAAATAATTTCTTTGGCCTGGTGTATCATCTACTAGTAACTTCCTTGATACAGCAGCCCTATTCGGAATTTCTTTTCGATGCTTTGTTCTGTGCTCACTCATTATGTATTCCAACTTACCAAAAAGGCCAAAAGGCAGAAGGAATCCTTGATCAATGAAAACAAACTGTAAGCATGTTGTTTTCGGTTTCAATGCAAGTAAGAGTCAGGGACAATTACAGAGAAAATAAAGAGATCATAGAGAATGAACCAAGTTACGAAAGGAAGCAAACAACATAGAACATCATTTGTTGATAAGAAAAATGCAAAAACTCCTTGTCTGTTGTTTTGCAATTAATTTAGCAGCAAGCTTTCATTTTTTTTCACTCAAGGAAGTAGCACTGCTTACGGCCAAGCAATCAGTTTGATGCGAAAATATTTTCAATGATTAAAAAAATTGTTGCCCCATGCATTTATTTTTAAATAATGATATTTAAATTTACAGTAAAACTCCACAACATACAGTTAAAAAATACAATTTCCTTTTTAAAAAGTACCTACCTGTGAATGTAGAATGTTAAGCTGATTTGAAAGGATTTTTTTTTTCATTTTCTTTTATTTCTTTAATCGTTGACAGCTTACATGGAATGAAATATATTAAGTGATTTGAAATAATCTTTTGTGCATTGATTTGTTTATGTTCAAAAATTTTAGAACTGTAACAGAATCATTTTCAAATAAGAAATCAATGGCAAAGCTAGGAATGTGTGTTTTCTTACCAGTCTTACAAGCTTGATACTAGTGGTTATCTCAGCTGCACGGTCTCAAGATTCCCTACTCTGTAACAAAAACCTACTTTCTTTTCAGTTTCCCTTAAGCTGTATTTATTCTTATTTACATTCCTGTTTGATACAGTCTGATTTTTTCTTCGACTCTATATCAGCAAGGTTATGAAATGGCAATGTGTCCTGGTCTGTAAGGAAATACAGATCTCATCATTAGGCGGTACAAATTACTATGTATTCTTATGGAAAGCTCTCTTCTCACAGTTACTGAGAAACAGCAAATATGACACACTTTACTAAATCTAAGGAAAACTGGTGAATACAGCTGTATTTAGAACCATTGTTTTCTTATAAATCAAAAGACATATTACATGCTTTAAAACACGACTGTCCAGCCTTTTGGCTTTCCTGGGATGCATTGAGTGAGAAGGAACTGTCTTGGGCCTGTTGATGTTTAGGTTATTGCCAAGTGTGTCTGGGGCTGGGCCAGGCCACTCAGCAGGCAGGAAGTGTCACCATGATGGCATGAAGCAGGGGGCAGACTACAGCATGGGCTGTGCTGGGCCACATGCAGCCTATAGGCCATGGATTGGACATGTGTCACTTTAAAATTAAATAAATATGTAGTACATAATTAATTAATTCTTTAGTTGAGAGTGAGGCGTTTCAGTAATTCCTTGATATAGTCCCGTGTAACTCATTTAAAATACTTCATTTTTATCAACTTGGCATCATTTCTAATACCTTAACATACTACAATACGTAACTTGCTCTTAACCTTTTATGTGTAATCTTCTGTACCATATAATATGAAGCTTAGTTTGTGTGAGAAAATAGAACATTTACATTTCTGAAAATCTACATTGGGTGGAAGTCTTAAATTCAAGGCTATGTTACTGAAGGAAAAGAAGTGGTCATGTATGTGGTGTGAGAAGTGCATGGAGGGCAAGCCTGCCAATTCACTAGGTTGTGACTCTGAGCTATTTCTTGCTCAGGGACCTGCCTGTCTGTGTAGTTCACAGCAAAACTGGTAACTTGTTTGAGGAGAAGTTACTAACTTGATTAAAATCCTTTTATATGGTCTTTTCGGATCAGCTTTTCAGGTAGGATGATTGGAGCTCGCTCTTTCTTTGTGCTTTCTTTCAGGCTTCTCTCTGGTTATTAAGCAGTGTTTTATAGTGTTTTGTCATAGAATCATAGAATAGCCTGAGTTGGAACGAATCCACAATGCTCTCTCTAATAATTTTATGTTCTTCTTGTATTGCACTGCCAAAATTGCACCCAGTGATCGAGGTGAAGCTGCACACTGCAAGGCAGAGCAGGGCATGAGAACAGCTTGTATCAGAATCAATCAGACAAGCTTGAAACACAGACAGGCTAGTGGCAGAATGACTGGTACACAACCCCTTCACTCTGTACTCTGTTAATGAAACTATTTTTTAAAAAAGATAAAGTAAAAAAACCAACAGATCAGTGAAAAAGAAGAGTCTTGCTTTGATTTTTTCTTTCTAAAATTATTTGTTTTACTTACACATCATCCAATAACAGTTCTAGTCAATCTAAAAAATGTTCTAATCAATCAGAAGCTGCTAGAAAAAGTAGTTGTATGGCAGAGTTTGGATGCAGATAGCAGTACGTACACTGCCAAAAGGAAGGAGAAGGAAGCAGGTTTTGTTTTCTTTAGCAGACGACTAAAAGTAAACAATGTGATTTTGTAACCTATAATTGCTTTGGAACTGCTGAAACTAGTAGGTCAGCATTCTTAAAAATCATTTGCCAAATACTAAAACATGATGAGTGTGGTGTTCTATCTTTAAACAATTGCCAAGAAAAGCTAATGTCCAGCACTGTGTGTCTGCTAGTATTGCAGTTAAAATTAATGAAAAGCCCTTCTCTTCCAGCATCATTTGCCTCAAGGTCTTCAGAAGTTTAGTATGTGATGACTGTGCATCCTTCCAATGCACTCCATCTAATTCTGATGAACCTAATAGAGAAGTAGCTGCTATCTTCACTTCTGCTTCTTTTTGTGGGAGAAGAGGGAATAACGATATGTTTTTCTCTCTTTCATGTTTCTGGGTTAGAAGCATAGTAACAATCCCTTGTTATCTGAAGTTTTTTAGTTTCTGAAGAAATGCAAGAGAGAGCTCTCAACTTTTTGTATAGTCAGCCAAGGGGAAAAAAAAAGAAGAAAAAATAACGAACACACACACGCAGAGAAATATGAACTTGACTGTTTTTGAGAAGAAAAGACAGCAGTTATATGTTGCAGGATTACTTCCTGAATGTCCTACTTCTTGTTTAGTCGTGCATTATGTTAATGAACTCATGAACTCAGGGAATGAGAACTGTGGAGAATGGGCATGTGAAGTATGTCATTGTACTGTATTTAATGGCTGGAAGCTTGAAAGTCTAGTCTGATCCCATCTGCTGCGTGCAGAAAGCTTGCAGATTGATGAGTAAAATGAAGGCAAAGAATGGGGGGGGGGGGGGGGGAGGGAAAAAAATCAAAGGCCTGTATTAGAAAAAAAATCTTCTAGTAGATTGTAAGAACAAGAGATCTTGTTAAAGAAAGAGATGATGTAAAATATATTTTCATTTATAAACAGAAGAAAGTAAAAATATAATTAGATAAGGCAATATATATGGGGAGTAAGGAGAGAAATAGTACCAGATATAAAGTGGATGTAATGGCAGTAGAAATGACATTGAGATGAATGCTGAGAAAGAGAAAACCAAAATGTGGAGCAAGTATTATATATTTTTATTGTGTTATGTAATTAGAGTGCTGAAAATCTTCATTATTTGGTTTACTTTAAATAAGGTTACAATTGCATCTCTTCTGTTATTTCTTTCATGAAGAAGGCTTCATATGAAGGGTATATGAAGGAATTTCAGCAGAGATCAAAAACTGGGAAATATGTTTCAGACAGTGAAAGTGACTACAAGCAAAGTGGAGAATTTTAGTTCAGATGCTTTCTTGTAAATGTGAGGGAAGAGAAATAATGCACTATAACCATGATTCCTGTTGCCATGGCTCAAATCATAATTGTTGCCTGTTTATTCTGCTGACTGAGTTACTCCATGCACTTAATCTGATTTCCATTATTTTTGTTAACTTGTACAGATTGTTAGAATGACTGAGGGCCACATACGCTCAGCTGGTACAAAGTCACTGAACTAAGGTTTGCACACTTGAGAACTATCTTATGCCACTGACGGGTTATTCAACCCAAGTTGAAGATAGAAAAATGGCTGTGAAGACAGATGTAGTCTTCACAGAATATTATAAAGGCTGAATCTAAACTACTAAGCAGTTTGTCTTAATCAATTTACAACAAGAAATATTTTAAGACACAGGGAATGAATAAAGCAGAATTGCAAGATTGTAGTGGTTAGAAAGGGACCACTGGAGGTCATCGAGTCCAGCCCCACTGCTAAAGCAGGTTCTCTACAGTAGGTCACACAGGTAGGCATCCAAAGCAGTTAAACCCATGCAAAGTTGTTTAATTATTGGTTAGAAAACAGTTTCATATCTATGACAAAATAATTCTAGGAAATGATTGCAACATATGATGTTATTTAGATGAGTGTTTTCTTATTAGATCAAAATTTCAATTTTCTCTGTTTTTCTTAACCCTATAAAATACAACTGAATAAGTTCCCCAAATTTGTTATTTTAATGCTTCCAGGTAATGCATTAATATATCACACAGTCCCTGGGTGAAGTAATTCAGATTTCAATAACATGGCTATTTCCAGACCCTGTGCTAGTTGACAAGGAACTGAAGATTTATGTGGCTTCCAGGACAACTTTTTGAATATAAATTGTAAAAGGAGCTTGGTGAGATGGGTCCTTCTGTGGTGCATTCATTCTCTTCCCAGGCTTGAGACTTACTTGTTCTCTGTGCCCAACTTCAGAGAGAGAAAAGGGGATGATGAGTCAAGCAAATTACCCTTTGGAAAATCATATACTGAAGGAAAGAAAAGTGCAGCACAGTTCTTGATGCTTAATACTTAGTCTTTCTGTTAGAAAACATATTTGACTCCCATGATAAGATTCAGTCACAAGAGTCAACAAGTGACAGTAAATGGAAGAGAGAGTCTGAAAATATACAACAGTGTGAAGAAAGTTAAGAGAAAAAATTTCATAAGAAGTAGCAGCTCTCATATTCAACATACCATACTATGAAAGTGTAAGGAGGAAATCAGATAAAATCAGCAGATTTCTTTTCATAGTTCATGTCCTGCCTACAAATGTTATACTTATTTGCCTGTTTCTGTCTCGTCGTGTTAATACTAGCCATATTTAATGGTAGTCATGCATTTGTGTCTCATTTAGTGCTGAGTACTTCCTCTGGTATAACATTTGTTAAGCAGCTACAGAGTCGGAATTCAAAATAAGTTTCTGTCTGTACATGATTGAGCATTGTATGTAAAAGTAAGACCTAGACAAATGAACTAACCTACTCAGGATTACATCCAGCTGCATTTGGGAATTCAAAGTGTTTCAGACTATATTCATCTCTTGAGATCTCCACTACAAATTCACAAGTCACCAAGAGGAGGAAGAAAATACGTCCTGCTTTTAACACACATTCTCTCAAATTTGTTATTTTCTGAATACTAATAATGTTCAGTAATAATGGAAAATAGTATGTCTTAACATTCTGTGGTGGGTTGATCTTGGCTGACTGCCAGACCCAGCTGCTCTCCCACTCCTCAGCATAATGCAGGGAGAAAATGAGATGTAGCTCATGGATTGAGATAAGGACAGGGAGATCACTTACTAATTACCTTCATGATCAGTGAAGACTGACTTCAGGAAATTAATTCAATTGGTTACTGAATAAAATAGAGTTGGTGGTGAGAAGCAAAGACAAAAAATATAACACTAAATTGTCTGTATCTCTCTTTTCATAGTCTCAATTAAACTCCTTCATTCCATGCTTCTCTGTCTCCTAATCAAGTGGAGTGGTGTAGGGAGCTGGGAAATGGGGGACTGCAACCACTTTGTAAGATTTCCTCTCCACTTCTCCTTCATCACAGTTTCCTATTGCTCCAGTGTGGGTTCTCCATGAGCTGCAGCTTCCCTTAGGACTTACTGACATGACGTGGCATGTGCTGCTCCTCTGGGATCTCTCAAAAGTTGCAGGGGAACCTTGCATTTGTTCAGCATTTCTGTAGTTGTACTTATAGAACTTAATGATAATGGAGATAATTATTTCTGGCATTCAGTTCTGAAGCAGTTATTTTGGACTGCCTCTGATAAATCTCCAGAACTAGTAAGTAGGAAAACAGTTTGTTTCAATTTTATTTTATTTTATTTATTTTTTTTTGTTAGAAATAAAATAGGACTTCAGTTTTCCTGTTGTGCACTGATTTATTATCTGTGTTTCAGTGGTCATCTTGGGAAACATCAGAACTTCAATAAGAACGAATGATTTTTCTCTGAAGCACTGCATGAGAGTAACCCTGGGTGCTCTTTTAAGATGATACATTTTTGGATTTGTTTTTTCAGTAAACCACTTGCAAAAAGTTCTGAGCTGTATAACCACTATGGTTTGATTGTTGTTTATTTTTAAATCGCATTATTAAAAAAATAAAAACAAAAACAGAGCTTTATCTTAATTTTGTTTAGCTCTCATGCTGTGTTATTGTAAATAACATCTTGCTTTGAGTTGTTTATTGAACAGAGAAATATATAATTTTAGACTTGTTATATTAAGCCTTAAATAATTTCACACACTGTACAACAGCACTGATCTCTGTGGCATCTTTATGATGTGGAGACTGTGTTTGGCCTCTTATATGAAGGAATGTGTAATCTTGTCTAGAGATTAATTAGAAAATGGAGTACTTGTCTATGGAATGAATAAGCTGCTTTTTTTTTCTTTTTTTTTTTTTTTTTTCAAATGCATATCATTTGAAAAACAGACTTACTATATGAAATTTCTGATAATGGCCTCTGCCTGCAGTAACCTTTGCATTGTTTGCATATGGTCTGTATGTGTTCTTCATGATTGTGTAATTCTATCTTACAGTGATATGGAATGTTTTACTTCTTACACGCATATAAATGTTACACAAACATGTAATATTTTAAAAGATTACAATATAAAAACCAAAATATAGGTACACTATAAGATAAGTAATATTTTTTCTGTTAACAAAGAGTGTAGGTCAGCTATGGCATATTCTAATCTGCAGACCAAATAAATATAATACCTATAAACATAAGTAAATATCTGGACTGAACCAAAATGAGTGCTAGCTACTCTGACGTAAGTAGAGCCAGGCTTTCATACATTATGGCACCATAAATTTATCGTTGATGAAGTGTAATTCAGTTGATGTGCATGTATGCATAATTTTTATTTTCTCAAGTGAATCTGACTTAGTTACCAGTTCATGCTGGTGGCTTTTGGTCACTGACCTCAACAGATCAATTATATTTCTGACATGAAAATTCTTTTATGAATTGCAGAACAGCTTAGGCTAGCAACTTAATAACTATTATTCCAGAAAGTAATATTTCAAACTGAGAATTTTGTTGCAAATAATCTATGGAGTGCTCTCATATTTAGTTATTGAGACTGCTTGGTCTAATTCTGTATTGGAAATACCTGTTTTAAGTTGTAGATCTGCAAAATAAAACAAAATTGCTGGACTTCTATAATGTGTGTAAATAGATCTACCAGTGTTGATGTTACGTATTTCCAGTTTTATTTTGTGTAATGATTTAAACCGTCCTTGTCATATTCTATCATTTCTCCTGGAGGGTTTAGAATCTAAAATTTGAGCTAATTAAAATAAGAATTTGTTTAAGCTGAAATGAAGCAATCTTTAATTGCAGCACAATTTTACATTTTTTTCAGACAAGAAATAGTGATGTATCCAACTACAACATCACGGTAGCTTACAACTACTGGCATGTTTGCCAAAGTGGTAAAATGGCAGTGAGAAAGGCTAATACTTTTCTCATAAGAATAGAGTTAATCCACTTTAATGAGACCTGTTGTCATTATCATAAATGTGTATCAAAGCAGTACCTATGAATACTCTCATCTGTGTGTGCATTAGTTACTGAGATTTGAAGCAGTGGGTATAGAATTCCATCAATATAATTATTTCACACATTTCCCTCACCCTATAACCTTTTTTTAGTGTTGTTTTCCATCTAAGTCTTGGTGAATACCGCTTTGTTTTAGAGGGCTGACAATTACAGGACAAGAAAGTATTATTTCAGGAAATGACATTTTCTAAATGAATTAAAGCAGGTCACAAAATTGGACCACTGAAAATTTCTATAGAAAAAATGCTGCCGATATTTCAAATTGTTTTCCTTCAAAACAGGAAAAACAACTTTCTGGAAGTATTTTCCAAAAGCCATGCTTCATGTTTCACCTCTTTTTGACTACGCATTTGGCATACTTTTATGAAAAAATATATATATTCAGTACAGTTCCACTTCTGATAATTGCTACCAACCTCCTTAACCAATGTGAAGAGTGCCTTCCTTCCCCCCTCCCTCTGTTCTTGTGATAAGACTAACCTCAGCTGTGCAGGGGTTGGTGGCATTTGCATGTGGAAATGCACTAATATGGATGTTTTTCTTTGTGTGTGCATCCTTGCAGTGTTGTATACCAGGATGGATTTTATGGTGCAGACATTTATGTAAGTATTCATTGATGTGCATGCTGTCCTTGTACATTACCAGAGTCATTCTTTTTACAAGTTTGCTGCCTAGCTTGACTCTGTTTTGTCTATTTACCATCCCTTGCCTGTCAGAAGGAATTGAGAAGAATATCTCTCACATTGGAAGACCTTTCTGTTCATTACATCTATCATTGTTCAGTGGAGCTGAATTAACTCTTCAATCAAATGTTGAATAAATGCAAAAAGATGTGAAAAATATGCGCGTGCATGTATGGTTGTGTGTGGAGGAGTGTCTCCATTCAAAATTAAAGTATTAAGGGAAGTTAAATATAAAGCAGAAATATTCTTCTGCCAACCCCCAAAAGCTGTTGTTTTTTTTTGTTGTTTTGTTACTGTTGTTTTGTTGCTTTAAATCAAGGCTAGTTAAGCATTAATGATACTTGAGGTATGAAAATGCAGTATAGAGAGGTATACACTCAAGTCAGTTTAAATGTGTCTCTACTGTGTCATTTGAATAGACTTCTGTAGACTGCTCTTTTAAAATCCACATCTTTCAATTTAAATGAAATAGGTAAAGATTGCTCAAGTTGTATGAAGTGCTTATTTCTGTTACTGATAGCCCTGGATAGTAATTACCAGCTTCACATTAAAATCTATATAGCTCATTGGTCACCAATTTCATTTTAAAAGATATTTTTAAACTTCTTTTCTTACTAATATTCAAACTTACACCTTGAATATATAAAGAGAGGCTACTTACATCTGAGTATACAAGAGGTTTAAGTCTGAGGTTGAATTTCAGGCTTCTAAATTAACTTTTTCACCCCGTGTTTGCAGTTTTGTAAAAATGCATGGATATGAAATACGTTACCAGTAATAAGGTAATCTTTCACATCTGTTATTATTTTTGCAATAGCAGACTGGTCCATGTATCTTTATTTTAACAGACAACTTGCTGTATCCTAATTGTGCTTATGTTTTTCTGTCTCTATTGGGTTACAAAGAGATGGATGAGGTGAAATTGATATGAACATTAAAAATTCACTAGGTAATGCTAGGTAACATTCCTTGTGTTTATTACCAGCAAACTTTTAGAGCTATTTCCAAAGGAACAGAGTATTTTTGAATAAATTTTATATGAAAGGAAAACAGTTTGAACTTATGGAAGAAGTAGGTTTTGGTTTTTTTTGGTGTGATAAAAGGCTGATATCCATCTGATGATTAATTTGCGTAGTTGAAAAATATTTTTAAAATAAATGAATACAGTTTAAAATCCTATGTGCACTTAGAGATGATATCTGTAACATTGTTAGTGACACGTGAGAATCACTTATTTGCCAAAATACTCAGGTGTAGTAAGCCGCTTAAGTCTCACTTAAACGCATTGCTATTGAATTTTTGAGCTACATAGAATACACAGTGTTAAATTTCTTCAAGTGTTATTTCCAGTTTTCATATTTCTGCAAACTGTGATGTCCATTTTGCCCTGTTTCCCAACCAGAAAATCTAAAAGGCAACAAGAAATCTACCTTAGTATTACTTGATGTTGATAGTGTAGTTTGGAGTTAAATGTTTACGTAACAGTTCGTGGTTTTGGAAACCACTGCTGCCACAAAGCAAAGTGTCTCTTTTGGTGCTTGACAAAATGATTTCATTTTAAGGGGTCCTTCACCCTCTCAGAGTCTTGAACATTTTTCTTCCAAACAGAAAGAAATTTCAATGAGGAAGATACTGAGAAAAATTACTAATTTCTAGTGTAGTTTCAGTCTTGTTGTTTTGACTACTCAAGTGCATTAAAAATGTGATAGCTATGCTGCTGCACTTGTTTTGACTCAGTTGCAGCTTTGTACTTCTCAGTGCATTTCTTAGTTCTCTTACTGCAGCAGAATGATTGAGGAAGTTCATATAATGAAAACATTCTTGTGGAAATCTATTATTTTGCAACATTCACAGCTTCTTACCTTATAATTCACTTTTCCTTCATGTTTTTCTTTCTTCCATCCAAAACATTTTGATGGTGAAAGGAAGAGAGAACTGGTATAAACTGAAAGAAAATTAATTATGAAGTGTATTAGTTCTCAGTGCATCAGTTTGCAGCAGACGAAGTTATTTATTAAATCCCAATTGATTAAGATATAATTCTACTCAGCTTTTGATTTTAATTACTGAGATAAAGCTTTGGGGAAAAAAACAAGTGTTTTGTGGGGAAAAAAAAGAGAAATAAATAAAAGTTTAAGTATATAGGTTGTAATAGTAAATTGGAAAGGAGGCATTAAAATGATATAGAAAACAAAATCAAAGGAACACTACTAAAAGCTATACCAACAATATTTATCAACAAATATATCAAAGTAGATTTCATTCTGATGTGATTACATTGATTAGCAACAGTGGTATGGACTGTACCAAGGTAGCCTTTGTGCAAGGGAAGCTGGGAATTATACTGACTGTGTCAAAACTACAGGGTGAAACAAGAACAGAAAATAGCCAGAGTTGCTTAATACTAACCAGAGGCATAGAAGAGAATAGCAATATAAAAATAGGTGGAAAATACAGTCTAAAAATGAAAATCCAGACCCATGACTATATGTAATACAATATATTCTATATTTCGTACGGTACGATATGAAATGTAATAATGTCTCTGAAGTAGCTGAGCTATTGAATTCCTTTCTAAATGTGCCTTTAAGTAGGAAAAATAAAGGAGATGATTAGGAAGAAAGGAAGACCTTTTAAAATTAAGTATTGATTCACTAAGAGAAAAAGTCATTAAAAAAGAATTAAGGTTGCCTGCCAGCAAATACAGAAGTTCTTAGATGAAGATTGACACCTGCAAAAATAAGAAAATACACTCCACAAAATGAAACAAAAATAGTAACAGATGAAGAAATACGCAGTTAAAATGATAGTGTTCCATTATTGCTTTGCTTTGTTGCAAATCTTTTTTCTTACTATTGGCATGAAGAATGTTTTCAGAACATGTCAGTCTCTGATAAACTAAAATGTGGAAAGGCTAAGAAATAGCACAAACTTCAATTTCTCATCACCAGTTTCAGATGCGGTATTATGGTTCAATTGTGTATATTAGCCAGTCTCATTGCTCACTGTATGTTTTTTTAACTTTTTCTAAGGATTCTGGGCTTCTGATACTAAAGCTGCTAAGAGTCCAAGATAATTCATACATACATAGGTAGATAAGGATTTTTTTTTTTTCTGAGTTAATGATTGAGATTAAGGCATACTTTGTGAGCAAGGGATTGGAAAGATTATCAACAGCTAACACCATCTCCTTCAGCTCAAATGCAGAAGATGGTATTGAGGATGGAGCACCTGTCTACTTTCCAAGCAAAAAGCAGGCACTTTCATTAAAGTGTATCAATTATCTAAGCAATATTCCCTTCCTGCGTGTCCTCTGATATCCTGGAAGCCATTGTTCTGATGTGAAAAGCAGAGATATGTAGTTAGCACCAAGATCTTATCTTTTAGGTACTGAAAGTTTTTTGTGTTTTTTAAATGAAGAGATATGACAAAGAAATAAAATGAATGGAGAAATGTCTTTTTCATGGGCAAAGAAGTCCCAAGGTGTAGTCTGTGGCTCCTCCTAATGATCTATCCACAGGAATACTCCATGATTACCTTTTCACAATTTTTTCACAACTATTTATCTGAGGCAACAGATACCTCTGGGTTTACTACAAACACCTAAAAATAGAAATACGTATGCAAAATATCTCAAGAACTTGGAATGAAAGGAGGTATACAAAGTAAACACTGAGGGAAAATATTCTTGGCATTCATATAGAATATTAACTGTTATTAATAGAAAAAAAGTAATAGAAAATAGGCATCACTTTGAGTTATATGATTTAGATGTGTTTACAAATAACTCTGTCAGTGCATCTGAGATCAATATAAAAATTTCATTATTTCAGGAGAAAGTGCAGACGTACGTGGTATTGTAAATTGTGAATGTGTAACATTTTTATGGAAATTATACTCAGTACATATACAGATTTTATTTAAAAATTGGGATGTATTTTATTGTAAATTCATTTTCATTTTATCGTATCCAAAATTTCTGCAAACACAGCTAGAACTGATGAGGATTTCTCTGTAACAACTGACTAGTGATCTTGCACTGATCTCACAATTCTTACAATTTCTCTGAGCCATGGAGATGTATGGAACATTGAAAGGAAACTATTTAATAAGTAGTTTGGGGGAACTTCTCCAAATTCCACGCTTTCATCTTTTTTTCCATCCCTACGTCCATCCTTTCTTTACTCATTGAAATCATTGCATTTCTGTTTCTTTATAGAGCATTATTGCAAGAGCCTGTGTATGGCAATAAGTTACTACAGGTATGACATGCTGACTGATGGAAAATGCTCAGTAGGCTGAATATAGACTGTTGTGAAGTCATACTAATCCTCAAGTTATTCAGTGAGAATATGGATTCTGTGTATAGAAATGGTAGGAATAGTCTACAAGCTGCCTTTAATTTCCAGACTGTATATATTCACGTCCTATTTAATACAACATTCATTATAAGTAAGTGTTCCATTCATTATATTATGCCAGTGACATACATGTGTATATTTGGACTGCAAGTATTTTGACTTCAGTATATGCTTAACTTTTTCAAACAACTTAAGCTGCATTAGCATTGTAGTATCATTCCTTTGGAAGTAGGAAATACAGGAATGCAGATAAGGCAGTAGACATTTTTAATAGTTTTAGCTGAGTATATATTCAATTTTCTAAATAAGAATTCATAAGTCAGATACTTTATTTACTTGCTGAGGGAAAGTAAAACCAAAATAATTCTGAAATGTAGGATCTGACAAGGGAGAATAGTTTTAAAATGAAAGTGAGCAGAATTATTTTAGATATTAGGAGGAAATCTTTTACTCAGGAAGTGATGAGATGCTGGCACAGACTGCCCTGAGAAGTTGTGGATACCTCTTCCCTGGAGGTGTTCAAGGCCAGGCTGGATGGGGCCGTAGGGAGCCTGATCTGATAACTGGAAACCAGCATACAGCAGGGGTTGGAACTGGGTGGCCTTTGAAATCCCTTCCAACTCAAGCTATTCTCTGATTTTATGCTTCTTTAATTCTTTGATCTGATGTAACTGAAGTAAAATCATAAGAAATAGTACCAAACCAAAGCTTCAGAATAGCTGTAAAATTATTTCCCTAATAATGTTTTTACATTTAATTGTATCTAAGGATAAAAGTTTGAGGTTGGAAGAGATGGATGGAGGTCAATATTGTTCCACTTCTCAGTCACTCTCACAAAAAAAGTGTTTCTTGATGTTCAGATTGAACCTCCTTTGTTACATTTTGTGCTCATTGTCTCTTGTGTTGGTATGGGGCATCACTGGTTCTGTCCTGTATGCACTCTCCTTCAGGTATTTATCCATGTTGGTAAGATCCCCCTGAGCCTTCTCTTCTCCAGGATAAACAGCCCCATGTCTCTAAGCTTCTTTCTCATAGGAGAGGTTCTTCAGCCCCTTTATCATCTTTGTGTCCCTTATTTAGACTCTGTCCAGTATTTACATGTCACTTCTATACTGGAGAGGACAACAGGCCAGGCATCACCAGTTCTAGGAAGGATTATCTCCCTCAATCTGTTAGCAGTGCTCCTTCTAATCCATCCCAGGTTATCATTAACCTTAAGCAGCAAGGACACATTGTTCATGGTGAACTTGATGTCTGCCTGGGCCCTCAGGACCTTTGCTGCAAAGCTGCTTTCTAGCTGGGTGCCCCCAGCCATGTCCTGGTGTGTGGGGCTGTTTTTTTTTTCTGGGTGGAACTCTGCACTTCCACTTGCTGACCTTCATGAGGCTCCTGCTAATTCATTTATACTAACTTGCTCAGGTCCCTCTGGGAAGCAGCATGACCCTCTGGCCTATCAGCCATTCCTCCTGGTATTTGTCATCTGCAGATTTGCAAATGGAACATTACACCCCATTAATGGCAGATCATTAATGAAAATAGCTTACGTTACAAATATGAAATCGTGACATAGATTTGTAGAGAATTATGATCTCATTGATATTCAAATCTATCCTGCAATTTATATCTTGGGAAAAAAAAAAAAAAAAAAAGAGACAAATTTTATAATGTAGATATCTTTTTATTGCTTTAGACTCCTTTTTTTTTCCAGAACATTCGCAAATTTAATTGTGATTGTTCAATCTATGGCAGCTTAATAAAATTCAGGGTTGACCTTCATTGTTCAGCAGCATTTCTTTGATGAAAGCAAATCAAAATGCAGGCACTGAAGGAATGTAACTCTTATAAAGGGAAAGCAGATTTTGAGCAAGAAAGGATCAGTCTTCACAGACTGACCAATTTTGAGTGGTACTCAAAGGAAAGAAATAAAATTCTTACAGAGCCTGCCATCTGTAGGTTTAAGATGAGCTGATATGTGAACAGCCTGCCTCATTTTAGTCTGATTAAGAACACTGAAGCATTGATACTTCTGGTGGTGACCCATTTTCAATACTGTATCAGGATGGGAAATCAATATGTGTGCAGTTGGATTGAAATGAAGTGATCTCTTGCATAGAAATGGAGGTTTTTAGGAATGCACTTACTAGAACTATCAAAGGAGTCATGCAAAGTGTCTAACAGAATTATTTCACACTTGTAGCAACCACATTTTTTCAGAGGACACTGAAAACAAGTTTATCAAGTTTAATATCTTCTTATTTTTTCCTGTTTTAAACCTTTATATAGGCCCTCACTCTGAACAAACAAAGAGAAAAAGCCATGGCAAAGCCCCCACCACCAAAAACAACACTCATTTTAGCCCTGAAAAGAACAGGAGGAGAGAAGAAATGAATCTGTGTAATGGCCAAGTGCTCATCCTCACTGTTTGCTGGTTCAGTTTGCACTCAGTGACACTGCTTGACATCTGATTGCCTGCATGCACGTACCTGCAAGCAATATGTGCCTATTATACATTTTTTGACAGCAATAGCCTTTTATTGGTTTATAAAAATCAAATGATCTAAAATGAGAAAGTATTTCTTCTCAGTGCTTCTGTGCTTGCACAGTGAAGCAGTTTGCTATAAAAGGGACAGCATATATAGTAATATGAAAGCACCTGTCTTTTTCAAGTGGTTGTGTGACATGATTGCTTCTGACAAGGAGCTGACCAGTAGTGAGGAGGTAAATGTGCTATTTCTTATGTGAACACTTGAAAAAGACAGAAAGAATGTTCCTCTGTTGTGTTGATAATTCAAAGGCTGAAATTTCTAATGAGCTTCATTTGCAAAATTAAAACAGAAAACTCATAGAAGTGTCCCCAGTGAAATTCTACTACTGTTATGGTAAGGGTTGACAGAGTAGCCTGTTCTACTAGTCTTACGTTCTTTACAGATCAGGACATTATCTTGTATGAATGTAGTCTTCAAAAATAAAATCCATCCATTGAAAGGGTTCACCTTTCAGGAACAAATTTTCATCAAAGCTGAGTGACCTAATGCTTTCTTTCTCAACTCTTTGTTAAGATGGGGGGAAAGGTGGGAGAGGAAATGAAGAGTCCCATGCCCCAGAGGATTATGGGGTGGTGAATTGTAATTGGAACGTAAATCATGTTTGTGTTATCTGTGAAGACTGGCCTCTGTTTGTTAATTGGCATGCTGAGATCATTTTGAAATGGTTGATATAACACTGTGGTCCATTGAACAGGAAGCTCTGCTGTTTTCACAGTTTGATAATCAATGCATCACTGCACACAATTCCTTTCAAATGTGTGTTTGTTTGTCCTGTTTGCTTAATTGAACAGCTGCAATTACTGTTACATACAACTGAATGTTAATTCAGGGAAGAAGAGAATTTTCCTTCTTCATTATAATTAAAAGTATAAATTGGAAACCTGTATAACATTGAGTGTTAATTGAGTGCACTAATTCATAGATTTAATCAACCACGTATGATAAATCATATTTTATACACATATACAAAAAAAAAAAGGTATAATTTTTCTTTTAGGTTCAACATGGCTTTGTTAGTATGCACGTACTGCATTCATAAGAACAATTGCTACTTGAAAACTTGTGGAAGAATACAATATTGAGTTTTTAAAAACTGTGCTGATGAATACAGTTTGTTGCTTTCTTCACATCTCTGGAACAAATCTTAACAAGTTTGTGGTGATAAATTTTGCTTAACAATTCAAATAGGCCAAATGTATTTAACCCTTTAACTGAACTTACAGCATGACAG
This sequence comes from Perdix hodgsoniae, assembly GCA_035772895.1. NCBI lineage: Eukaryota > Metazoa > Chordata > Aves > Galliformes > Phasianidae > Perdix > Perdix hodgsoniae. The sequence continues at coordinate 12,614,651 of JAPSGF010000014.1, read as the reverse complement.
TAATATTCCACTCGGTTGTTGCTAGATTTTGCAAAATATCGTTTAAGCTGCAGTAGCAATCCAGTTAGAATGTGAGTTTGTGTTTCAGGGTGGTTATGCTGCCTACCGGTATGCCCAGCCTGCCACTGCCACTGCAGCTGCCTACAGTGACAGGTAAGGTCTCATTTATTGCTAATAAATATCTGGCCAGTGGAAGTCAAAGATGATTCTATAAATATGCCTTGTTGAAGTCTCATAACTGTCTTGTTGCTCTGCAGATAATTGTGATATCCAAAACAGGCTGTTTTATTATAATCCATGAATAGCCATAAATTGAGAGGTTTTAGGCCTTAATTGAGAATTAGGCATGAGATGTGCGCATTCCCAAGCTGAACGTGATCCAGTTAATGTCTGTGACCCTTGTACAATTTAGATAAATATACATATAGCTTCATGACGATCTGCTACTAAAGATCATAATTTGTCTTAGGAGTATTATTTCAGCTGATTTAGAAGCTGTGCCCTCAGTTCTTATTGACATTATTTCAGTCAATGGAAATTGGGAGTGAACTGCATCTAAGCTTGAACTATCCCAGGCAAAAAATAATAAATTTTTCCATTTGCTTTCTTTCCAAGCATGTGATTTTTTGAAATAGTGGGAAAAAAAAAAAAAAAAAAAAAAAGTTATGCTATTTCTGCAGTACGCTTTTGTCTTCAAAATGTAAACCACATTGATGAAAGGAATACCCGAACTAGCAGATTGTTAAAACATGCAGAAGAAAAACATACAAACACATAACCTCCATAAAGTAAAAGTGATGTCATATAAATTAACTCATCTTCTCACAAGATGAAAATCAAGGCTCATTTCACGTTGATGCCTGAATTGCGAATTTTCAGTAGGAACAGGATTTTGTCAGATTGCATAAAATTAAAATGCATCAGTCTTTGCAGTGTGTCTGGACATTACTTAGTACCAAAAAGAAGGAATATCCTACTTGTTCTTCAGAAATTGTACCCTAAAAAGAATCTTTACAACCGTTTTCATGTCTTTGAAGAGTGTACAATCATAGAGGGAAGATGCATGTTGTGAAAGACAAATACATGCATAGATTTTCTTCATAACAACAGTGGAATGTAAGGTCACTGTCAGTTCCTTGTTTATGAAAATTTTCCCTTGTAATCATGCAGATAATTTCTTAAGTCTTGAACTGAAAAATTACTTCTGATGCGAAATTAAATATTGCTTTTAAGTGTTTCTGTTTCTTAAAGAAATCAACAGATTAAGAAATTTCAGTGAACTGTTTCTTAGATTGAAGTGCTGTTCATGGATTCTGTATTTTTAGAATAAAGTACCATGGTATGAATGTTACAATGCTATGCATGCATATTTGCCTTTAAAATGCTTATTCTGGATAATGAAGACATATTTTTTAAAGTTATGTGAATAAAATAATTTGCATGTGTGGCTGAGGCATGCTGTGTCAGACAGGTAAGCAAGTTACTTTCTATTATTTTTGAATCAGTAATATTGACTAGATACTGCTATTTGCACTATGTTTGTAGTCTACTATTTCTACTTAGGGTAACCTACAAGGTGAAGTGCTATTCAGTAGTTTCATTTCATTTCCACAAAGGTGTGTTAGCATATTGAAGCTCTAGAATTTTTCTCTGAGCTTATAATGCAAAAGAATTCCTAATCATAAAAACTTACTAAGTTGGAAGGACAACATTAAAAATAATCCCCCATGGTTAGTCATTTTTTGCTAGATATCATTCAGATTTCCCTGGATCATCTTATAGGTTGATTATTCCTACAGATAAATGAATTTCTGAAAACTCTCTATGTTATATAGTGGAATGAAGCAATATCAAAATGACTTTTAGATGCTTTAATTATGAATCAGGTACCTTCTCATAAACAAAATGCTGTAAGGTAAAAACTCAAATTGTCGCATGTTCTGCTATGGGTAGAAAGTCAACCTCACTAAGAGTTCTGCTAAAAACTAAAATTATTTAGGGAAAAGATAGTGTCCCTAAATGTTGTAAAGAAAGCTTGAGATGGTGTCAGTAGTAATACAGTTGTTACAACACTTAATTCCTTTTTTTTTTCAAAATACACTTAATTTTCAGATATATTTTGTGTTTAATTAGAATTGTAATAACCTGACTGTTGCATAATTCTAAATATCTTAAATGAATCATAGATCTTTTTTTTTTTTTAATTTAACTTCTCTTTTGAAATGAGGTTACCCATCATCTGCTTTCCCTAAATGAATATGGTTTCTTGCGTTAATTACAAATACTCTAATTGAACTTCTTTACAGGAGAATCCTAAAACAACCAAAGAGAATAAAACATAACAACCTGCCTATGAGAAACTATATGCAAACGTGGATACCCCTGATTACTCACAATCAGTTTGGTTAATTTTACTAACTTTTTGTTTATATTTAATGAATTCAGTCTAGTCGTTAATACCGCAATTGCTAAAATTAAGAAATACAGTTCAATACTACTACTTATTTATTTTCTTCTCAATGTAATAGTAACTCACTGTCATCTGACAATACTGAAGACTGCATATCTATACACTGATCCTTTTTATCCTAATTATTTAATCTCAAATAGAATATACTTAATGTTTACATTTAAAGAATGCCCAGGAAAATAAAGTGGCAACCAATGAGTATTAAAGCAGTGATGTATCATGGAAATCCTATTTTATATTAAAAAAAAAAAAACACAAAAAACCACCTTTTTGACTACGTCTTATACATGGTGAATGGCAGTGATCCGTATTTAACATGCTTCTTAAATCAGGAGTCGGAAAGGGGAAGTCTTTGAATTGGAGACATTTTTAGAAATTAAAAATAAACGTTAACAGAAATATTTGGAATTCAAAAATGGAGACCCTGACTACAGTGAATCTGTGTACAGTGAACACTGTAACAGAGCTTGATTTTTAGGAAATGCACTGGTATCCTTGTTTGTCATGGTTGGAAGTATTGCTGGAAATAGGGGAAGAACAGACTAACAAGGGTGAGTCTGCTGGCAAAGGAAACCTCATGAAATAAATCAAAGTCAAGCCAAATAAGTTTAGTAAGAAAGGCACCAAAGTATACCTATTCTAAAAACAAATTCACCATTAAGGTAGGACATATAGATTTCTCCAGTCACTTCTTAGGACTGTAAAAGAAAATAATAACCAAACATATAATAAAAAAGTGCAGCTTGTTTTATTGGTGGAGCAATAGAATCACAAAATACAGCTTTAAAAATTTTAAATTGGATTTTTGTGCTTTGATCTCTCATCATACTAAATTGCACTTAAAGAGATGAAGATCTTTGATGAAGTGGTTCGGAAAATAATTATTAACTTTCTAATATTTAAAAAGTTTCTGAAATTTTTCCAGCTCATAAAAAAAAGGACCTCTTTGTCTGCAGATGCCCTTCATCATTCAGGAGCTTTGCTTCCCAACACTTTAAAGTGAGAATGCTTGGGAAAGTAATTATAATGGTGTACAAATACTAAATTGGAGGGCAACAAAATGGTAGTGCAACTTTTATTCAGTTTTCGTGTAAGATTTTCAAAACTATGAATAAAAATAGAGTTGTTAGATTTCTGTCAGTGTCTGAAGTAAGTGGAACTAGCAAAGTCATCAGCTTTTGTATTTATGAGGTAGAACAAGTCAAAGCATGGCAGTGGGGTGTATTGTCATTTTGTCATTGCATGTTCACTTGATGTTGCTAGTATGTCTGTAATGCTGTATTGAATTTGACAGATTCATCACATAGCTCAGTGAATGGCTTGCTTGAATTAAGCCTATGGGCAGATTTATTCACATTGATTGGCTATTGGTTTTGTGTTTTTTGATTTGATTATTGCATCTTTGATCAGAGTAAGAAAAACGTTCCTTTCTTGCTTATTAAGTTTGTCAGCAATATTTCTGATAGTGTATGTAATAGTATAATAAAGCAAAACCCCAGTAATAATGAACTATACCTGCCTGTAAGGCAGAATCTTTTCACTTGTACTGCTTGCTAACCCTCTAATACTCAATAATTGTGTGTTTATATATGTATGGTTATGGATTCATATATATACACACATTCCTCATCCATCACTCACCCACAAACTCACATACACACAGACACATGTGCACATACACACACACAAATTTGTACAGATGTAGACATTAATTCCTTTTCTTTTTCCCCTTAATTTAGAATCCAATTTAAATCTCACTATAAACAATGAGAAGATTCCCACTGACTATTTTGTTGTATGGCTTAAATCCTTAGGTCTCCCATCACTGGAAGCTTTTTTTTTTTTTTTTTTAAAGAAAAACAAATAGGATTTATTCCAAAATATTTTTAACACATCTCGTAGCATAAAAATGTATTATTTTTTCTTTTTCACTTTTGTGTTACATGTTCTGTGGTCATGCATAGGATTTTGTGCAAAATCTGAGGCAGGAGATTTTACCATATGAAAGTTCTGTATTTTCCAAATTTGAAACCTTTCTTATTCCTGTTAAGGTCCTGATTTTCCAAAGTTTTTGGAGAGTTTTTTTAAATACCTTTGTGGAATATTTATTTTTGTCAACGTCCCATTACCTACAATAATAGAATTTAATGTATTTTCCAGTTCTCTTTGTGCAAGTAGTTGAAAGTAATGCTTGGTATTTCTATTCAGATTATTCTACATTAGGATAATAGGTATAAATTTTATCCTACTGAAAACATGCTCATTAAAGGATCAAAAATAAGAATAAAATTCACAAAATATAAATATGAGCTTCTGTAGGGGGAGGCATAAATGCGCTTTTTTGTATATTCTAGATTTGAAGATTATCTACACAAATAAACAATGAAAAAATCAGTAGAATTATACAGTTTATTTTATCCTCTTGAGGACTTTACTTGTAATATATACTAAAAATTAAAGTTCTGTCAGCCTGTAAAATATAATAGCATCTTCAGAGAGTTTATTTGCCATTACATAATTTTATAGGAAGATTAATATTTTAAACAGTCGTACTTCATTCATTTCATTATCATACATCTAAAAATTTAAGACAAATAGCATTTATGCACATTTTTAATTTCTAAATTAATCAAATTGGGAGAGAAAAAAGAATAAAATACAATATATTTTCAACCAGTTGGAACCTTCAAACCATTTTGAATTTTGCAATATAAGATGAATGTTGAGAAACGTGAAGAAGTTTGGGGACTGGAGATGGTAACGGTGCAAGAATTATTGTGAGCTACTCAAATGCTGAAATTCAAAAGGACCAGTTAGCATCCTGACAGGTACTAAGGTTGTGTTTATTTTTTTTAAGAGATATAATACAACGGATACACATATAACACTTCAAATGCTTTGGTTTGGTGTGGTGATGTTTGACTGGTCTAGATTTTCGGATTATCCTGTGTAGTGGATAAGCTTGTCTGTTCCCTTATTTTGCAAGGAAACAAATCACTCACTTTGCTCTTACTGAGGTGTAGTTCAATTCAGGCATCTTTTAGGCTTGTATATCTTCTTCCCTTTATCTGATCTGTGGCAAACTGACTATTTATGGCATCATGTTGGTATTTCATAATCGTATTCCTTTCTAAGATCACAGTTTAGGGAATGGCTGGAGTTTATAATTCATGTTATAGCTATAAACAGCAGATTCTAGTGAAGGAGCTAGAAAGAGAAATTGGATAATTACAAAGAGAATATGTAAGAGAAGAAAAAAATATATCAAAAGATCGGATAGGAATTGATAGGAATTTCCTGAAATAAAAATGTATTGCATGTAGTACTTTCTAATGGTCAAAATATGTTTAACTCTAAAATATTATAGATGTTTTACATACTTAGATTTTCTAACATATTTTTAATGTTTGGTAAAATTAGCATGTTTTCTTCTACTTTGAAGTCTCGGTTCACTTGTGTGGGATGTCAGTGTTCATGTAATACCCTTGTAACTATTAAAAGAACATCAGTGGTTCAAAACTGGGGTAATAGCACAGTAAAGAAAGTTAGGGTTCTTTGGCCAGAACCTACTATTAAACATTTATCATGTTAGAACTTGTATTTTTCATACCCTGCTTCTAATTCTTTCTCCTGTAATTCCCACTGACATCACCGTAACATCAAGGGATATGATAAGAATCCCCACAGACAAGGAAAGACTTGAATACTGCTGTTAAAAATGATGTGAAATCTATGCTGGGAATCATGAAGAAAAAAAATAAGGAAGAAGCTAGAGATACATTAGAGCCTCTATTTCCAGATCATGGCTTCCTGAAGTGCTCCAATTTTTAAAGATGCTGAGTAGTTTTGCTGAAATTTCCCTCTTGACCCCTGTAGAAGCTGCTGCATGCTTATTATTTTCTGAAAATAAATGAAGATAGCAGCTATACTGACAATTACGTGTCCAGTTCAGTGTACTTTCTTTTTGTTTCGTACATCTAGCCTACATCAGTTTTTTTAGCAGTTTATTTTTAACTTATCAGTTTCTAATTTTAAAGTAAATTTTTCTAGTAAATAAATAAGATTATAAATGCATTCGTCTGATGCACTTCCATGCGTCACCATTTTAAAAAGAAGATAAAAGATGTGTGGTCAACATTTCTCATGTAGGAATTATCTACTGGATACTTCATACTGGCTTCTTCACTCTTTGAGGATATTGAAAGAAAGTGTGACTTGAAAAATTTTAAGAGTGTTGTATTCCGCGGACTGGATAAATATGGAGTTAGGGAGTTATTAAAACATTGATTCCTAATCCAACAGACCAAAACTGTTACAGTCTGTTGGGCCAGTGCTAGTGCATCTGACATGATAGACCATAACAGTTCCTTTGGACATGTCAGTGTCTAATTATACAGATTCTTGTTTTCAGATCATTGACTCGATAGACCACAAAGAGGCAGATTAGAACATGCTATAAGTATTGTCAGCCTAAGTACTTTCACTGTGACTACCTTAAAAGCAGGAAGAAATTAAGAGTGTTGTGGGAGAGGCAAAGAATGAAATGTTTTCAATAAAATAGGGAGTTAATTGGATTTTTATCTATATCTATTTGTTATGTAATATACAATGTATTTTATGTAAGACAAGAAAATACTAGAGGAAGACATTTAAAATAACTGTGTTGGCGAAATTTAGAAACAGGACATTAAAAATCTTGCATATTTTTATTGTAGTTTTTCCCACCTCAGAGAATTCCAAAGCATTTATTTAGGTCTAAAACAAAAATTTTTATTCTTAAAATTTGAGATTGTCAGCTTTCTGAGGAGCACACCTGTGGAACTCTAGAAACAGAGCTAGGAACTCTAGGCACATAAGCAATTTGTAAGAATACTGCACGGCAAGATTGGGAGAAGAAAGTTAACAAATGTATCCAAAAGACAATTTGTTATGGCAAATACCATATATGTTTCATATGCAGAGTTTGCTCTGAAAGTAATGTCTTCTATTTATTTCCATGGAAACTACTACAGATACAAAGAGTAAAATAACACTGTTTGCTAGAGCACATTCTCAGTGAAAAACATTGTTTCTCAACATCACCAACATTAGCTATTCATTTTGACCAGCAGTAAACGAGAGCTTTGTGTCACACTCATAAAAATCTGCATGGCTGTCCAGAGCGTGCCTTGCATTTCATGTCATTGTTGCCACAGCTGAAATGCACCACCATTGTCTCACTGTGCTCACATCCACTGTTCAGTCTCCATAAACATTCACAGGCATCAATGAATGTCAGTGGGTGCCATTTTTTCCACATGGAGGAATTCAGTGACGCATTGCTTCATGTGCACTTCCATGTAGGATGTCATTCTGTCAGACTTGCCCTCTGTTGCACAGCAACAAAATGCCACGTAGCATTGGCAAATAGGTGCAACCTCTACTGCCATCGCATCAACATCCACCTCTGATATTGTGGACTGACATAACAAAATAGGAGACATTACTTTTGGAACAAAAAATGAGGTCTGCATTGCATAGTTTAACCCAAAAGTGTACTAAAACTCTATTTTTCTTTTTCTTGAATGAATTCCTAAATAATTCTGTCAAAGCTTTAATACTAATTTTGATTACTACATGAAAAACTCATGTTGTAAAGTCATTTGTAAAAGTCACTCAGACATCAACTTCAAAGGCAACAATTCCTCTCATTAACTATTGTTTTATAATTATACCTTTGTATGTTAGGAGACTGGTCAAATAGTATTGTAGATAAAACTGTGTTTACTAGTGAACTGTTATAATAGTTATGAAATCAAAAATGAATATAAACTGTGTTTCAGTTATACATCATTTTAAAGGTGATATGGTATACACAAAGAGTAAATAAGCCCTGGTTATATATTGTTCTGATCTTGTTCAACGTCTTCAGCAGTGGTGTGGTAGAATCCTCAGCAAGTTTTCTGATAAAGCCAGGAGGAGTGACTGACATACCAGAAGGCAGTGCTGCCATTCAGTGAAATCTGGACAGGCCAGAGAGTTGGGAAGAGAGGAACCTACTGAGGTTCAACAAGGGCAAGTGGATAGTCCTACACCTGGGGAGGAATAACCAGTATAGGTTACAGGCTTGCCTGCTGGAAAGGGGCTCTACAGAAGAAGTTCCTGTGTGTTCTGGTAGACAATAGGTTGGCTGTCAGTAGCAGTGTGCCCTTGTGGCCAAGAAAGCGGTGGTGTTTTGGGGTTCACTAAAAAGAATGTGGCCAGCAGGGTGAGGAAGTCGATCCTGCCCCTCTACTGTGCCCTGGTGAGGCCTGGACTACTGTGTCCAGTTCTGGGTTCCTCAGTTGCAAAACAACAGGGAACATCTAGAAAAAGTTCAGAAGGCGGCCACAAAGATGATAAGGGCCTGGAGCATCTCCTGTATGAGGAAAGCCTGAGAGACCTGGGATTCTTCACCCTGGAGGAGACTTGAAAATAACTGAGGGGGGCAGAAGTCAAGTGGATGGGATATCTTCTTGCAGATAAAAATGCTTACTTAAACTGTTTATATTGCATTACTTTTAATAAGTATATTTATACTATGTATATTATAAACTTCTTCATACATAGAGAAATTGCATAGATAAAGAAGATAACATGAGTTAGAGCTAGGCATATTTATATAGCTCTGATTTAAAGACTAGATAAATCAGGAAATAAAGTATTGCAGATTTAAAATACAGATGGAAATATTTATATATAGAAATTGCAGTGGTTGATGTAAGACATTGTGTAATTTTTTTGCAATAAATTAAATTATTTTGGGCAACAATAATAAGTTCCAAAGTATAGAGCCAATTTTCTAGAATTGTATAATGAAGAATCATTATACAGTCTTTAAGGGTTAATGGAAAGAGAGAGGAAAAGTTTGTATGCCAACCATTACCATGCAGTGGTTTTAGTTACAGTGTATACAGTTGTTTTCCTAATTCACCTTGCAGCATTAACACTGACCTTGCAATTAAATTAAGGGTTTGATTAAGCCACCTGAAAGGGGGCCTCTAGAGCCAACACTCTAGGGTACATGAGGTACCCATGCAGGCAGACGTGATACTTAAGGTTCTGGAGTGGTTGCTAAGTCCTGGCAGATGGGTGAGCTGTCTTTTCTTGGGCACCCAAGATGAGCTTTTCATTTTTCTGTGAGGTAGTATTGACAGAAGAGACTACATTGATACAGGCTTTTAATCCATATGCTTTCAAGGCCTGACTCAAAAATTCAGAAATAAGCATGACTCAAAAGTTCAGAAATAAGCATTTAATGAAGTGGTCAGGAATGATAAAGGTGGGAGATGCATTATGTTTCTCACTGTAATACGTAAGTGAAAGCAGAATATCTGATTTTCCTCTTTGTCTTGGTATTGTTGCTAGCAGTTAGGGTGAAAAGAAATTACTTGAATAGAAAGCACTTGCACTGAAGAAATTAGCCTGGAAATAAAATTCCTAATGCAGTTTCCTAATGCACAGTACGTTAACCAAGTTACTATTAGTGCTGTTGAAGCTTGTTGACACTGAATGAATACATCATGAAACATTTGCTTTTTATGATTTTATTTATATTTCATTTAATATAACTTATGGATATGGCTCTGAGGTTGTTTAGTTGTCTTCATGTTGTGATATAAATGCCATGAGTATGATAGCATGCTTTGATCTCACTTCACTGGGAATACAAACCGCAATAATATAGAAATCAATCTGGTTATTGTATTATTATATTAATACCAATAAATTATTTAATGGCCTTGATACTTAAATTAAGGACATCATAATGAGGGAGCTGGGGAAGGCTTCCCAAAATTGGTTTAGAGGGAAATACTGAAACTTTGTCCATATTCGAATATTACAGAAACTTTTCAACCAGTGAGCTGTCATAGTTCATGGTAGAAGAACTGTCAACATGACAGTCCTAACTAGAACACTGAAGTCTTAGAGCATTAAGTAAAAAATAGCTATCTCTAATAATATAATGGAGAAATGTAGAGATTTACCTTACATAACGCTTCTGGCAAAAATAATTGCTGTAGTACATAGTTAGATCCATGGAGAATACAAGTTGGAACATCTGCAATGAAGTCAGTGCTTTCCATTAACTAGCTGAGGTTCTGATCCATGAAATCTGCATACTGACTGTGTAATCCTATGGTGGTCAGTGATTACATACAGTTTAAATCTTCTCAGTGTAACTTTGGCAGTATTGTGTTTAAGATGAAAATCTTAAAGTCTTGTGCTCTGTAACTCCATACTGTTTACAGCAGTTGCTGTATTCTTTCTGTTGGGAGGGGCTGCACTTTTGTGTTAAGTAAAATGATTCCTGTTTAGTTTGTGAAGTTAGTAAGTGAAATCCAAGATTTCTGATGTATGAAACATAATTACTGTATGTTAGGAGATCTTGTTTTCTTATAAATTTTAAGATTCTTAGAGTTAGTGTAATTATTCCAATGCAAGTCCTCCTTCTTAAAATTCCACTTCATTCATATTATGGCTTAGATTTTATGGAAGCTCCAAGAACAAGGATTTCAAACTTCTAGGGCTGGGTTAAATTGTGTATGTATGTCAAAATTTTGTTCTTAATTATATTATTAATTATATATACTTACTTATATTCTGTGTAGAATATAAATAATGTTCAAAATTCAACTGTCACTCAGTATATTAGGAAGAAGATAGGACATGGGCAACACTTGGTAGTTTGTACCATGTTCCCTACAAATATAAATTCTTACATCCACAGGGGAGAAGTAAGAGATTTCTGTGCTGAAATAACATTGAATTTGTGCTTCATGCTATTTATATCCCTCAGATTTTTAAAAAAAGGGTGTCTGAGACCCATTCTCTGAATCACTTTGTATCTTCCACTTCCAGGTCCTGAATTTTCCTATTAACTAAAATAGCCAAATCATCTACACTTCAGGCAAGAGTTAGTTCCGTACTGTACCACACAATCTCCATTGTAACTTTCTGCTCTTTCTGAGTTTTAATTTATTCTAAGATACTACAGACTTTTAAAACAAGTGTAGTTAAATACTGAAAATATGGTTATAATTATATATGTTTGTGTATCAATTAATTATCAGAGTTTCAGTACTTAAGTATTTCAATAATTACAAAGTTTCACGCTGTTTTCACAGTGAAGACGAGCTCCCAATTTTCCTCATGTGAAGGAACTTATATTTCCATTATGATATCAAAGATTTTTGTTTTAAACCAGAATCCCTCTGTGTTTTCTGGTGTCTATTTGTCATTCTAGTAGCTGAGCTGTTAATACTGTTTTTAGAGTTTATTTTGAATGAAAAGCATTAAGGAAATTTCAGAAAAGTCTGAAGAAAAGTCATAGATATTCATTAGACAGACATTCTGTTTGTTTGTTTGTTTTTCCTGAAGGACCACATACACTAAAAGCTGGTTGAAATAGCAGATGTCACATACTTGAAACTAATTCTACCAAAATGTAGTTTAAAAGTGATTCAAAAAATAGTCAAGACTATTGAAACATACTAACAGAAAATACTTCTGCAGAAATCCTGCACAGTAATAACAGTTGTTGACAGAATTCTATGAAGTCTCACATATCAGGCCTTACATAAACTTAAATTGAGTTTTGATATGCATTTAGCTTCCATATTAGGTTGGTAAGAGTGTATAATTTCAGTGTAGTTAAAGGCAATTTTTCAGAAGTAAGACAGGCCTTCCTTAAAGTGGGTAGATGCGCCATTTTGGCAAGAGCAAATACTGACAAAATATTTACGAAATGTTTGGCCTCTTCTTTAACTTGTGATATTAAAAGCAGACTGAAAAAAATAGGATATAGCATGAAATTAAAAAAAAATAAAATTGAATAGTGCATCAGGCCTAATTTCTGTGAGAGCATAACACACATTGAAGTAATTCAAAATCAGTCATATTTTTCACTATATAATATATATAATGAAATAACTTAGTCAAGCTTCACTTCAATGTTTGCTCTTTGCTTGCTTAAATATTTTAATTTACTGTTGTGTTAATTAAGTCTTTTAATACAGTGAAGTGCTTTCGTTTAGAATAGAGTCCTTTTAAACAGCAGAAAAATTTGAACCCGAAAATGTTTTGTTATCCTTTGGAGGAACATATCTGCAAGGATTGTACTGAGGGGTTTATGGGGGGCAGAGCAGAGGAAATTAGAACCTTGATGAACTGTTTTGAAAAAATAGGGTAATGCAGCCTCAATAACTATTCTAAAGAAAGAGTGAGCATCAAAATCACTTAATGTTACTGTTGTGTTCTCTCCCTCTTCTTCTATCCAAATTCAGGAAATATATTGAATAGTTAAACATTAATGTCCAACTTTAAAAATTACGATACGGGTAAAAATCTGTGGTAATTTTCAGTTTGTCATCATGAATAGGAAAGTGACATATAGGATAAGGAGAAGCAATACTATGCATAAGCATTAGCCCATTGGAAATAGCTGCTCAGGTGGAACACAGCCACTTTGAGTCCCAGAAGGACATTTTCCTGACCCACACTGTCTAGTTTTACATCACAGAGCTCCGTCTCCCTAAGGGTATTGCTCCAGTGCTTTAAAAGATTGTGTTTAGCCCACAGTGTGAATATCTGGCATGTTGAATATACTACTCTACATGCAAATCAGCGTGTTTGTAATATTGCTCTTTCAATTATCTTTCTGTTTATCTCACATATAGTAACTCCTTTAAAAAAATATTGAAGGAAAAGAAAAGTCCTCTGGATTTTTAAATGTGCTCTTTTACACCTGAAATATATATATATGTAAAATTTATATATATATATATATATATATATATATATATATATGAAAGAGCAGTAAAAATTATGCCCTGTGCTTTCATTGTTAATGCACAAATTACATTGATAGAAGTAATTTTGTATCTTATTAGTTGAGTAGAACTTCTTTTATGGAATTTCACTTAAATTTCTTGTACATTTTTCAGTCAATAAAAAGTGTAGAAATATTGAGCAACACTAAAACAACCTAAAATGCGTCATGAATTTCCACCATACCTTAGTCCTGTGGTTTTATGCCTTATACACTCACTGCAGTTAATGCTTAAAATTGGCCTTTGAAGGATACAATCCTGCAGCTTCAAAGCGCTGAGTTAGGTGAGCTACCCTTTTCTAGTCCTACTTTTCGTGTACTTTAAGTAAAATAGAATGTGATGCATCATTGGATGAGCTGAACTCAGGAGTCCTGTAAATTATGGGTTGTTTGCAGTAAGGAATAATGCTTGTTTTGGACATCAGGTGAGATATATGAACCTCTCATTCTTAGTTATCCCTCTAGATTTTGGAAATAATAGTACAGAATTTAACTAAATAATGTATCTGCTGCTACAAAAATGTTAAAGCTATCAAACTAACAGTGACTAATAGTCATTAAAATAAAATGAATTCCAACATCTAGTGTTACTGTCCATAGGTTAATATGTTATCATTCACACAGTTTCTGTGTGGAGTAACATATAACTTCTTTCTTACTTTCGTGTTTAATTTATGGAGTTGTGAAATGAACTTTATAAAATGAAAATATAGCAAAGATTCCTTTATAAACTGGAGGGAGCAGTATGACAAGGAATGTTTCTGGTACATACTTTTTATTCTGATAGGTATGGCTTTGGGTTAATTTTTTAAAAATTACATTTCTACTAGTAATTAATAATTAGTAGACAGTTGGTAATAGAAAGTGAGATTTTAGAGCACTTTTAGTAACACCTGTTGTTAAAAAAAAAAAAGAAAAAGAGAAAAAAAAAAAAAAACAAGAAAGTTGACATTCCCAAGTCTTCCCATAAGTAATAAAGCCAGCACATTGTTCTTACAGATAATTCTGTATTTTGGCATCTGAATATATAGTAACTCTGAGACGCTCCATAAAAACACCAGTGTTCTGGATGGAGATAAAAAACTTTCTCAACTGGCCACTTTATGGCTGATTTTAAGTAGAATTGATGTCTTCATTTAGATGAAAAGACAATTTTATAATTTCGTAGACTTGAATGAAAAGGGTTTTCTGTAAGCCAGTAGCTGGTAAGTCTAAATCGCTTCTGTTAGGCAAAAATCTATGTTTGTTTGTATGTAATTTTCACAGGATATGGTAATAAAAGAAGTGGTATGTGTAAATGCAGCGACAAAGTATGCTATCTATGAATTATGGAGTAGTTTTTTATTTATTATGATAAATTTATTCCCCTTCATTTTTTTAAATTTATCTCTTTAGCATATGTGCAAGATAGATCTTATTAGCTTGTTAAATTACAGATGGCAAAACAACAAAATTGCTTACTACATCCAAATGAAAATGAAAGAGTTAAATGAAAACTTAAAAAACTTACTTAACTTACTTACTTAAAATCACTAAGGTGACCAAATCCTGTCCCTGTAGTTTGGATTACATATCCATTAGGTATTTTTGTTTTTACTTTGTTTTTTACTTTGTTTTTCAATCTGTAAATTTTTATGTAGCAAGTTTCATGGTTTTTTTTTTAAACAAGAATTTTAAATATCTTTAATATTCTGGAGGTCAATTAATAGAGAGAAGTTTGTTCTCTTAGGGCTTAAGTCTGTTACACCTAAGATACAGTCTCTCCTGAACTGAATAGTTTTCAGTAGAAGCTTCAGAGCAGGTAATGCTTGACAGAGTTTTCATTATCTTGCAGAGCTGAGTTTTCCAGGTAGTCTTCTGTATAAGCTAGACATAGTTCCTTGTAGTTCTTATTTGGTACTCATGCATTAAAGTGTACAAAGCTCAGCTTTTCACCATACCTAGCAGTGCAGACTGGAGGAAGTAGCTGCAATTTGGGGGCAAAATAGCACCCAAATAATTACACCCGATCTCTTTACTAGGCCTTTCCTTTACTGATATAAACATCATCCAAAGAAGCCATGTATATATATAAAGGAATCATTTGTTGTTCATCCTTAAATATAATTTCCACTAACCCATGTCCTGTTTGCTTTGACTCTTAGAAAGGGCAAATCAGGATTTCTGCATTTTGAAATATTAGTGTATTTAGCATTTCTCTTTTTATGTTACCTGGTTTTAATAAAGAATTTTGCAAGAGAAGGTTTATATTAAATTACTCATATTTCTAGTTTATTCTGAGAGGATTCTACAAAAAAGCTTCTGTATGTATTTGGGTGACAGTATATGAAAATATACTGTGTCATTTTTTTGAAATAAGTTACAGATTTTTTTTTCTGATTGCAATCATTTTAGACATATATAAGGAAAAATATTTTATTTTTAACATTCTCCTTTAAGTTGTTTGAAGTAAATTGCAATTTTTTTTTCAAAAAACACTTTTTGCATATTTTCCATTAGTGCCCTTTAGTACCTATATCAATATATAGTTTGCTTTATATTAGACTTCATAAATATATCGACATGACATATCTGTAACACTAAACATAAGCTTCCAATGCAAGAATCTGTACATAGTCCATATTCAGATATCACCATTATTTCATTTAAAAGATCCCAGCATGTTTACCTCATGATCCTTATAAACTCTCTAGTACTGAAATATGTCAACACTTTTTCTTGCTACATTCATTGAAATTAAGCACCCTTACCCTACCCCATCTGTAAACATCAAGTCAATTGGCAGTTAGCACATTTCCCAGTCAGCAAGCAGTATTGTGAATTTTATCTTCTCTTGCAGAAATCAATTCGTCTTCGTTGCAGCAGATGAAATTTCTTGTAACACCTCTGCAGGTAACAATCATTGATACTTCTTGATGCATCCATCCAGGTCTCAATATCCTTTTTCACATGCTGCATTTAATTGTAAGAGAAAGCATAGGAAAGTCCATGATTCAAATTTTCGGAAGAGATTTATAGCTTGAGTCTAGATTCTGGCATTTAAAAGACATCAGGTTATTTTTGCTGACTTTGGTGTTTTATTTCCAGTTTAAGTATTATATGGCCTAGAAAAGTAAGGATATGTTAAACCTTCTCATAAAAGCTTACTGTGCTGTGCAATCAAGGTGATGGTGACTTGGGGGGGGGGGGGGGGGAAAGATCGAAAAAACCCACAACTACTGAAAACAGCAAAGGTTTAGATCTATGTAGGACATTGTAAGTGCTATAGATTTAAGAGTTTTCTTTTCAACTCTCTGGGGGCAAATATTGCCCACAAGGGTACTGCAGACCCTAAAGCACTCACAAAGTCTATCCTATGGATAAGATAGTGGGAGAGAGGGTCTGCGTCCTCAGAGGATCACTTTCTAGTAAGTAAAAAGACTTAGCTGGTTTGCTAGTATACTATCATGTTGTAAGCCATGGGTACAGAAGAACAAACAATGTTTTAAAATATATTTATTAATGTTAATTTGTAAGTCTATCAAGGGATTTTCTGTCTTTTAAGCAATAGAGGTTGAACAATGTTAGTCTTAATACAGGTAAGGATGATGTTATGTTGCTGCATAAGAAATCAAAAGCCAATATGTTTAGTGACAGTGTTGGCCACACTGTCAATAATGATATGTGAAAAAGTCACGGAGATGTGTGTATTGACCGAAGAAAGGATATATAGTGTGGCACAAAAAGTTGGTATCAAGACGTATTTATTTGTAGAGGGTTTTACATTAGGGGAAGTAAATAAAAGGTGAAGAGTTTTCTCCTTATGTCATGGTGACCTACACAGAAGTACGTATGTTTATGGAGAAGAAGACTATAGCTAAAGTCACTATATTCTAAGATAGTAATATACTGCACGTTAGCCACAGCATTTTTGGTGGTAATCTGAAAAGTTCTTAAAAAGAAAACAAGCAACTGATTTAATGTAGATTTCTCAGAATCCTAAATTATTAGCAGAATGCATTTTGAGAAAGCAACATTTGATTCTGATTAGGGTTTTGACATTCATTTTTTCACCTGTGCTTCCTACTCTATTCTGGCTGATAGAACTACAGTAGGGAGATGACTAATTTATAAATCTGTGTCTTGAACAGTGAATATAGATAAACTCATTTTAGCATTTTTTTAACTTGGAGTTCTTGAAACACACATACAGTTTTAATAATTTTCTTGTTTTGAAGCCTCTCCCTGTTTTGCAGAATGAACCCTTTTAAGCAATACTTACACCTGTAGACATTAATTTCCCTCCGGTCATGCAGAATAAAAGTGTCCAGACTATTCCACATTTATTGTGTATGTCATTTCACTGAAATGTAAATTATCCAAATTATTCAAAAATATAGCACACTTGCTCATCAGAAAATGCACTGAAATTTACACAGAAGAAAATGGACTTTTGTGTATATTTATTAAAACTTTTCAGTTTACCAGTAAATTACCGCAATTAAAATGATGGTGTAAATAAAGTGTTTGTTAGATAATGTTTTTGACACTATGATAAACATATAAGCAATAGGTCACTTTAGGGGTCTTTTTTGTTATATGATCTGAAGGGGCAAGTTAATGAAAGCCTCTATTTTCTGTTCTTTGTAAATTTAAATTTTAGTGATAGATTTTAAAGGAATTCTGGCTATATTTAAGAAAGAACAAAACAAAAACAATGAAACAAACAAAAAAGCTACAGCATACACTGACCCCTTTTCCGTTATGGAACAAGTTACCAAAATTGCATTTGGCCTTTCAAATTTGTAAAGATGTGATGTTTTGTGTTTCACTACATGAAGTATACATAGACATATACTCTTTCAGAACAATAGCTGTCATTTGATTTTTCACGTGTACACAAAACGTCTATGATACAATATTATATGCTAGTGATGTTTCTAAACTCAATTAGAGTAATTCAAGTGTTTGCCAAATTGGTATAAGATAAGATACTGATAATGTGCTAAATGTTTTAAATGTGAGTACATGTGTGTTTGTATTGTTTCCTTGTGAAGAATATGCGTGTTTGTAGGCTTAAGCTAATCATATAACAAGTAAAATTTTGTTTGGAACTCTATTGTTAAATGGAAATGGAAGTCTTGGGTGATTCTACTGATAATATTCATTATTTTCTTCCTAATGCTTTATCATTCCTTCCAGGCAATATTTAACCCTAAGGCACGTGACTTTATTTTATTATTTTTATTTTTATTTTTATTTTTATTTTTATTTTTATTTTTATTTCGAGTTTATTTTTATTTTTCCTAATTTAGAAATGAAGTGATCTTGAAATCAAACATGGTAGGGTAATGTGTCGATATATACATTTCTATTCATGTATGTACATCTATTCTTTAATGAACATTCTATAAAGAAAATATATGCAAGAATATGCAAGTATGTGACAGAAGCATCCTTCCATGGGAAATTTAAAAATATTTTCCTCTATTATCCAGAGCATTTTGAAGCTAAAAATAATTACTCTTCAGAAGAGAAGTTCTATGCTTCTGGGATAGATCTTCTCTGGCAGGCATGATTAAAGAGTACACAAGCAGACCTGAGCTAGATCAGAGGTAGGGAAACTATTTGAGATCTCCTTTCAGCTAGTTGATGTAATTTTAACAAGGATCTCTGAAGAATTTCCTCTAGCAGAACTCTGACAATGGTTATATTAGAGAAGTATTAATTGTGATGGGTCTCCTTATAAGTCAGAAAGAGACCCAGAAGAAAAACATGGTTTATTTACATGTTGGCTAGAGAACATAGTTAATTTTGTATCTTTAAGATTTTAAATCAGTTTTTCAAATCAGTAATCAATATTTCTTTTTCTTTTAGGTTTTGTAAAGCCAAAATTTATAGCTCTTAAAGAAAAAATATTTATAGTGCCTTTTCCAAGTTTATTCTAGGATGTACCTGCATTTTATGATTTTTATGTTAAAACAGGACAGGATCATTATTCTATATTTGTATCATTTTTGCTTTCTTCCTCCAGTTATTAACTGTCATCTAACTTCCATCTCCAAACAAAAAAATCCAGTGTGATTGTACAGCCGGTAGTATTTTTCCCCAAGAGTATATGCATTTTATGATTTTGAAATAACAGAGAGAAAGGCAAGGGTATATATATACACTTGAATTCAGAATGAAGTGTGGTGGTGGTGAATATAATATCTATCCAATTGTAGCTGTATTTATTTACATATCTCATCCCCATGAGGCAGGAATGTGTGTATGTGTAAAAGAAGTGCATTATAAAGCTTTAGAAGTTTACAGTCCTGGGTTAAGTTACTGACCTCTCTTTGGAGAAAGATACAGTCTTGAAAACAGATTAAACAAGAAAAGGTTTAATTTTCATTTCTAGGAGAAATCCATCATAAAATCAGGCAGCATAAAAGAACAATCCTTTGTATTATCAGAAGTTTGAAATTGGAAATTTGTAATGAACATGATTGCTCAAATCCTTGCAATTTTAGTGTATGCTAGCATTAAAATGTAAAAATGAATACTTCCACAAATTTAATTTGAGAAACAATAGCAAATATGGTCACATTTATTTTAAAGAAAATTAGTATTGGTAAAAGAGTACTTAGAATGTTTAAAGTGCCCTACCTCTGCTATGGTATATAATTACATCTGGTCAAATTTTTGCCATATATGTTTGCCTACTTCTCATTGACATATTTCAGTTTTTGTTAGGGGATATTGATCAGATTATAATCATTCAAAGGAATTTCCAA
The DNA here is from genome assembly GCA_035772895.1 of Perdix hodgsoniae. Taxonomy (NCBI): domain Eukaryota; kingdom Metazoa; phylum Chordata; class Aves; order Galliformes; family Phasianidae; genus Perdix; species Perdix hodgsoniae. The sequence continues at coordinate 12,594,574 of JAPSGF010000014.1, read as the reverse complement.
ACGGTACATATTATATAAACTGCTTTGGAAAACCTTGGAAAACACATACTGAGTTTTTTGCTCTTCAAAAACTAGGGAATGTTGTATTAATGTGCATTACTAAACTTCTATAAATTCCATTGACCTTCACGTTGGCAGTTTAAATTTCTTTTTACTGCTGCTATAAATAGACCATACATGGAATTCTACTTGTTACTGCTTTTACTGCTCTTGGTAGTGATGGTAAGAATGCTCAGCTATTGGATTGGTTGATAAAAATCAGTAAACACTTGGGTTATTCTCTGTTCTTCTTTCATAAAATTTGATTAATTTCTTTTTCTCACCCAGTGAAAACACTAGCAGACCTTTTGGCATCTTTGTCATTATGTCTTTGACAGCTTACCTTCCCTATGCTTACCGTTCTAGGTCAGTTCACATGACTAGTCAATTGTGACAACATGACAAGATTAGGTAAAGCTGAGGTTCTGTGATTTGTAAATGGAGGATTTGCAACATGAAGCGTCTTTGATAACAGAAATAGTGAATAATCTGTGTTTGCCCTCAACAAGTGCCTATAAGCACGTCTGCATCCCCTGTACTGGTTTTTGAATGAAGTAAGCGGAATTTTTTTCTCTGATAGGTTGAAAAGGGTACAAAGGAAAACTGGTTTGTGTGTGTGCATGTATGTATGATTGTAGAGTAGTGCGTAAAGTAAACAGCAATTCAATTCGAATATCCCAAGCTTATCCTATTACATTTTAAACATTTAACAAACAAAAAATTAATGCATACTTACTGAACTTCACTATCACAAAAAACTGCTTTAAAAGTTAATATAAAGCATCTGTATTTATTTATTACTGATCTAGATGAGAAGTTACTTAGGATTTACTGCCCCAACATAGACAAATGCTGTACGGATCAGACAAATACTTGTTTTTCTCTGAAGTTTGACAGATTAATAAATGTCAGCTGATGGCAAAGCCTCAGTTTCTCCAGTGGCTTTTTATTGTGAACATATAGATAGTCTGTCTTCCCGAGAAGGAGATTATACAAAAAAGGGGTGTTGATAGCATGTTATATTTTTAAGCAGATGTCAAGTGAAGTCCCCACACGTTTGTGGAAGTTGCCTTTGGCCTTTTGTAAATCCAAACAGTGAGACTGAAATCTGACAGAGCTTTTGCCTGAGGTCTGTCCCTGGGGTCGTTCCTCCCACACAAGAGGAATGTCACCTGTGCTGCAGTATATTTCTTTGTATTTCTGCAAATTCAACACTACCATTTATTTAAATGTTTACCAACATTACAACCAGCAGCTGAACTTTGGATGCATCTAAGAAATTTCAAACAAAGCTGTAAAGTAGCATTCAGGAAAAAATAAATTCATGTCTGAACATCAGTGACTGAAAATTTTGCAAATTCCCATCACTGAGCAATAATTGATGAGCCAAATAATGATGACCATCATAATTAACTGGATAATTTCGGATGTGACACAAATAAAAGTAAAGAGGTGAAGATTGTTCCCTGCATGTAGATACTTCTGAGTAGGCTTCTCTGCTTTCTTCTGATTTCACGAGAAGGAATAAGTAACAACTGCTTCTAATATTATCACTAATGTATTTATGAAGATCCCTTCATGGAAAACTTTTATTACCCTATTCATGTTGTAGACTGTGGTAAAATCTCTTCATCTCTGTGAAAACCTAGGATTGGTAATGCTATACTAGGAGGAAATCCTGCGCTGCCTTGAAGATATACAGGAGTTCAACACTGCAGCATACCTTGCAATTTTGCTGTTTCACTGTGCTCTGTCAATCAGTGCTATGTCTTCCCATGTCCTCTGCTGCACAATGTAAATCCATGAAGTGTTATCAGCAGTAGAAGAGAGGAATGTTTTGTGGTCTGTAGAAGAAAGGAATATTTTGTGGTCCTTTATTGCAGAATGATCTTAAGTTTTGATATTGTGCATTTAAAATTTTGCACTAAGAATTTCAAAATTTTTTAGCCTTTATCATCAGGAAAATTACTGCAAACTGTTTCTACTTCGAAACGTTTTCCTCAGTGTTTTGTAAAAACAGGTAGGATAGGCTCCTTTTCTCAGTTCTTTCTGAGATTTGCTCACTTAGTTGACAGAATGCCTACACTTATTTGATATTTATATCCAAAATTAATTAATATATTTATCTGCACGTGCCTTGGACACCATGTGCAGATACCACTCTACCATAGTAAAGAATTTCAGGTAAACTGCACAGTGGTGAGTGACTGAAGTTAAAATAGTGCCCAGGGATACGCTGTGTGTCTGCATGCATGCAAAGGAGCTGCTGCTGTCCTCTGGTTTTGGTATCACAATGGCAATATCAAAATCATGTGACCAAGAGGACAGCGGCCTGTTTTAATGAGTTACTGGAATCATCTATGTGGATAACATAGGTAACCAGTGCTTTCCTTGCATTCCTTCCAATACTCCACTAAAACCTTCTTATGTTGTTTTTTATTTCTACAATTTTATTGCAATTCTGCAGTTCTGGAGGAAAGATTAGGATTGCCCTTTCTGTGCCACCTCTGAAGAGCAAGAGGCACATCCCACAGTAGAGCTCATTTCCTAGGTGATAAGTTAAGATGGGAATATGAAACTGCTCTGCACAATATTCTCTCTGTATATAATATACCTAGTGAATGCTCACTTGTTCGGCTGTCTTTTTGTAAAATTTGGTAGTAAGTGTCAGTGAAAGTGTTTTGGTAATTTAAGCTTAATCTTTCTCAAGACTCAATACATGTAGCTCTGAAGAAGCAGCGATTTTATGACTTGATCTTTCAATTATAAATCAAAGCTAGTAAATGAGTGATATTGTGGAGAGCTAGAAATATGAGCTTCCCAGCAGATCCATATGCTTTGCTGGTGATATGGCAAGTAACAGGGAATTTGATCACAGAGTTAGGTTGTTCTACTATTTTCAGTTTTAATTTTTACTTGACTACTGGTTGAGGTTTTAACTTCTGCTTTTAAAAATATATATATATATATTTTTTTTTAAGAACAGAACCATCGTTTTCTGTAGTTCTGGTAATATCTTCCAGTATTTTAAGAAATAGGGAAAAATGATTGAGTTCAAAAAGATATGCAAATCAAATTTTGTTAACAGATCTCATTTTATGTTTTGCAGCACTTGAGGAAAATGTTTAATTTGTTGCATACTCTGAATTTTCCTTTATTCATGTTGTCATTAGAATTAAACCTTACAGTAGATATGCAGTTAAGGGGCTTCCAGATGTTTCCAGTGAGTGTCAGAGTTCCACACTCTGTCCTAGATATATAATGAAACATAGCCACAGTACCAAAGAACCTAAAGTGGTCATTAAAATTAGAGAAAGGCATACTTTCCGGTTTTAAGAGGTTCCAGCAATACCTAGTCTTGGTGATTTAAAAAGAGAGGTTTAATTTCAGAGATCCTGCTGGAAGAAATTTCTCCAATTCTCTTTTTCTATCTGTATTGGACAACAAACTGCCCTTTTATGCAATATTTATGCAATTTTAAAGCTTGTAATGAAAATTGCTGAAGAAATTGAGGCATAGCCTGAGCAGAGGATTTCAGCATTGAGCTGCTGGTAAATAGTTTGCAGCCACAGTGCTACGCATGTTGGCCTTGCAAAGTTGAATTTTTTCTTAGTATTACATAGAAAAGTGTTGGTGTAGTTAGAAAAACAGTGCCAGTAAAACAAAATGCTAGCAAACATGAGGGGATCTTTTCCTGCGTTGTTCTGAATACTTATGCAAGACATACTGAAAACAGTGGAGCTTACTTTGTTATAATTTCTAGTGCATCAGAATTGTTCATCAGTTGTGTTCCTGAGTCGAGGGTTTATAAGTGTACAACTTGGCATATATATATTGATTGAAGATTTTGTAGAACATACAATCACGTTGACTATTAATTCTTTGAAAATACTTTGCTAGTTGCATGTGCAAAATTGTACTAAATTGTTTACCTGGAGTGATTATTTTCAGGGTAAACTGTCAGAAAGCATTTAAATACCACTAATTTTAATAAGAAATAAGCATTCTGGCATGTGAATAAATGAACCAACAGCAATGTACTAGCTTACTGATTTTCAGTGTGACAATATAGTTTAAATCCTTACTATTTTCAGCATGGAAATCAGAATCTATTCTGCTAACCTTCTGAGCTTCTAAATTTGGTGTCATGCATAGGCGTGTTTAAAAATTAGCATTTAAAAAGAAACCTACTTGCTTTAAGTTTAAGCTGACACTGTTCCTTTCCTCTGTGGAAATGAAATTTATTAATCATAATAAAACCATCATATTCTGAAGGTAGAGGTCACCCTGAGGAGAAAAAAGTCTATTAATCACAGAGGAATTTCAATGCATTTTTCCCAGATAATATCTGAGCACGGGTTCTCTCCCCTTTGGAAATATATTCTTCCAGAGCTGTGCTTATGTGCATCAAGTGTATGGAGGAGGTTGCAGGAATGAGATTTTTTCAATTTAGTTTTGTATGTTTTATTTTCTTTTAGAGACAATTTGGAGGAGTGCTTCTTTACATTTTCTTTCATGTTTACATTGCAAACATTTATTCCATTCCAAGTAGCATTCCAATATACTGTTAAAAAAAAAAAAAAAAAAAAAAGGATATGTCAACACTTTATTTTTACGTTAGGATTATTTCACCTCTCTTTTGTTTAAAGGAAAAAGCTTTGTTTACACAGTAGGACAAAAAATACTGAGTTGAAACTATCTTCTATCTTTGGAAATAGCTTAAAATATTTCTTTATCCCTATTTTTCTTAGTTGTCCAGATTTCTGTAGAAGATCATTGTAATACTAGCAGCAACATGTTTCATTCCACCGTTGTTAAACACTTGTTCATCATTTCAATGATGAGTTAGGTTAAATATACACCTAATTTAATAAAACTTCAGCACTCTTTGGGCTTGTTCCTTCCTACTTACAAGAGGGCCTTGAGTTTCAGCCACTTTTTTTCAGCCACAATTCCTTGCCATGCTTGACTCAGTGTGCTCTTGGTTTTTTGGTTTGTAAGGCACTATTAAATATTCTGCAGTCATGATTTTAAATCATATATAATAATAATATATGCAATTCATCCTCTATGTTATTAGGGATTTTAAGGAAATGTGTAGATCTGGAAATGAGTCTAGCTTTAAATTAATTGTTTTCCCTTTATAGATGTTTGCTTATTGTTCAAATGAGATCTGGCTTGAGGGAATTAAAAATATAATGATTTTTAAATGAATTCTCAGACTAGAAAAATGAACATACTAAAGGAAAATAAGGTGTTGTCTTCACCTCATGAAGATGAACAAGAAATGTAACATTCTATTATGTCTTCTATCAAAGGTAATTTTTTCTTAAATCTCCAACTATTATGGTGCTTACATCCCAATTTGGAGAGAAACATTGCAAAGCTGCTAGTTCTTCCATCCGAGCAGGCTGCAGAGTTTGTGACCAGTACCAAACCTGCACTAAGAACTCTTTCCAACTCAAAGGATTACTAAGTGATGCTTACCCAGCAGGCTCATCAGAACTATTCTTCTTTCCTCTCCTTCATTTCCTTCCTTTCCTTCCTCCCCTTCCTCTCCTTCTCTCTCCCTTTTCTTCTCTGTCCCTTTCTTTCATTAGCAACTTCCTGGTTATTTTGGTGTTCATTGCCTCAGATAATTTTCAAATATGGGTATTAGTGGATACCAACTGTTTAAATGGAATTGACATATAAATTTAATCTTTCACTGTCCAGTATATTGGATGTAAAAGAGGAAATAGTTGTATTTTATGCAAGTCTTTTGCACATAATTCCCTGAGGTTAAGACCCTAAGATAAAAGACAACATTCTGATTCCTCTGGATATTTGTGTATATTTATGTACAGATAAACATTGCTTTGGTGAGAATCAGAGCCCCTATTCATGAACTTTTAGTACTTTCAGAACTTTTATAAATTAATTCCTTTTCAGTGCATTATCCCTTAATAGAAAGTTAAATGTAGTGAGTAAATATGATAATACAACTGATACATTCAGCCAACATCCAAATTTTGCCACAGAATGTCATAGAACTCTTTATGAGGAGAAATAAACTACACTTAGCTTTGCTCAAAATTTCCTTTAAAAGTAATAGGTAATCTGTACTTGAAATTTAACACAGCATGTATCCTTTAAATTTATAAAGATTTAATGATAGTAAGGCCACAAAATATTTTTACATTTTTTTGTTAATGTAAAATGCCACAGAAACATTTCATTAAGTTTGAATAAGGATAACTTCAATAAGTTTGGGATAAAGGAAAGGAGAGAAACTGCTCATTTTATGTCTTGGCAACCAGAGCATGGTTACCAAGTAGGTCCGTCCATGCATGCCTGCTTTTCAGAATGGCCAAGTCTGGAGAACTGGGGCTGCAGGTGTTTGGGATCTCTAAGAATTAAGCCCAAACATGTTAATGTGAAAATGTGACCCTCAAAATTAGCCAGCATTGTGGAAAAAGGAGTCAAACATCAATTTGGAAAAGTGCTGATCCTTCTTAATGAGCAGAGTAAAATGCAAGTATAATAGAGCTCAACTCCATACAATACTCGTAGATTTTAAAGGAATATAGTGGCAGCATTGTGTTGCTGGAAAAAGGGGCCTACTCAGAACTCATTGCCTACCAACCACTGTACATACACTTCAAAGATTGTATTTACTGAACTTTATTCTACTTTTGTTTGTTTGTTTGTTCTTTCATCCAGATGTGTGGTTACATAGCTTTGGAAAAGAAAAATATATCACCTGTAAATCTGTGACTCTGATGTTGGTCGTGTAGTGAGAGGCATTTATGTGAAGTATCTGCCTTTTCAGAGTTGAACCTCTTTAACATAGCCTAGTTGTCCTAAGAAATGGTTTACTTAGGATTTCCTTACACAATTAATCCCTCATACTCTTGTAAATGTTGGCTCAGTGAATGGAGAATAAAGACTGTTTTGTCTGCGGAAGTTTATGCTTTTTCCTTGAGGATGTCCCAAGGTAGGTAGGAATGCTTAGTTCTTTTAGTTTGGACTTTATTCTCTACCTCAT
>JAPSGF010000014.1:12577508-12582508 GCA_035772895.1 Perdix hodgsoniae | reverse complement strand
GTGATTTGTGAATAAAGAAAAATGGTTTGTAATATCAAAATAAAAGCTTAGTCTGAAAAGGTAAAAATATGTTGGTGTTCAAAATCATTTTGCTTTTCCTATTTTTTTTTTCCTCCTCGGATCGCAGAGCTGTCCTGAGCAGCACCGTCTGCGCTGTTAGGTGTGCAGGTGTGCCCCGGCAGGGCTCCTGCTGGGAGCTGAGGAGTGCAGCAGCTGGGCTGGAGTCTGTGTGCGTGTGTGAGGGTGGGTGTGTGTGTGCTCACGTATGTGTGTGCATGCTGGGGCCTGGGGGGCAGTAACCTTGCAGCTGGCTCATGCTAGGCAGCTGATTTTGTCACGGGGCAGAGTGATGAAACGCAGTATGGCAACTGGGCTGAATGTGACCCCTCAGATTTATTCAGTATTAAGTGTATGGTTTTTTTTCAGGCAACGGTGCATGGGATGTGAAGAAAGATCTTTTTTTTTCGTTGTTGCCTTTTAAAATGACTGCATTTTAACAGGGTGTTTTTGTATGTGAGAATTTCAGATATGCCATGGGCTGCCTCTGGCCTCTGAGGTGAAGAGGTGATGGCTGTGGGGGCTCAGGGGGCCGGGCCTGGTGTGTGTGTGTATGTGTTTCACTCTTCGCTCTGGCAATGAAAGCTGGTGTAGTGGGCTCCTATTGCCTGCCCTTCTCATGGACAGCTTCTGTGTCTGTTCATGTCCAAGTGCAGAGAGGGGAGGAAAGAAAACTCTGCTCATCTTAAATGGACAGTGGTGTTTCTGCCGTTCCACAAGGCTTCTGATTGTCCATCCCAGGTTTGTAGTCCTTAGGAATGACAACAACATCTGTGTTTGTCTGTGCTCACCTGTCAGGTCCAACGGTTGTGATAAGGCCAATGTGTTCCATCATGAATTACAACTACAAGAATTGTTTCACTCCTCTGCCTGGGTTTCCATTATGTTGTGAATTAGGAGGAAAAGAGAAGACCTAAAGATGGGGGATAAAATACTGCATTCTTTGCATTTCACAGCAAGCTTTACTCTAAAATATGTTTCGATCCTTCTGAGAAGGTGAAGAAATAGACCTCAATGTGTGCCAGCAATGGTGGGGAGGTGTTATCTTATGCTTGCTTCATATCTTTGTACAAAATATGAGCACTAAATGCTCAAGTATATACCATACACAAAGGATATATTGACAGTGTTTCCTTTGGTGGCTAGACAAAATGACAAAGGCAGCAATACTGAGAAAGATTTGGGCTGAAAGAAAGGTGAGAAGCGTGTGAATAAATAAGCTGGAGTGGAATGCACACACAATTCCTGAAGCACCCTGTAATTCATGCCATTGATTCATCTGCCCATTGCCCAATACTTTATGATTTAAAGCAGTAGCGCTTCCTTTCTTGGCCACATATGCAGCGTGTGGTAAAGTAATGAAAATGTATATTTATTGAGGAATTGGCTCAAGAATAAGCAGAATATCAAGTGTAACAAAAACAACAACAAAAAGCAATAAATTGTTAATGGTATTTTTCCCATTTCTTTGGAATTATAGTGCAGCTTTCATTGCAGACCATGCAGCAAAGATCAGGTTTAATATTTTTATGACGTCTCAGAATCACTTCTCTAAATTGTGTCCTGCACTGCTCCATTTTTATTGTCTTTTAAGTGTAATGCAGGCTGTTTATTAGCTATGTTTTTGAGTAAAGCATCATGTTTTTAAGCTAGAATTTTCTTTTACTCCTTGGAAGAGCTACTTGTCTTCAGTGTGAGCTGCTGTTGTGTTGCACTTCCTTGAGTGATTCTTTTTTTTTTTTTTTTTGCTTTTTTTTTTTTTTTTTCTGCTCTTTTTTTTTTTTTTTTTGGTTTTTCAGTACAAATGCATGAGGAAAAAAAAAAAAAAAGAGGTTGTACACAAGATGTCTTCTCTAAATCAGAACTGAAATACCATTTTGGTAGGCAGAAGGCAGCGAAGAAAAACAAAGAAAGAGCAACCTTGTTTCAGTTTGAAGGTAAGATTTGAGTGGGAGGTGAGATAAGAAGGAGATAGTGATTTTGGGAGGTCTTTGAAGAATTTATGAAAGCATTACCAAAAACAACATTGTTACCAGAATTATAAAAGTTTGTTGTAATGCTGTATTTCTTGCTATAGGCATAAGCTTCCTTTCACTGTAATGTGAGGTCTAGTCAAAGACTTTCTAGACTGGAACTAGAGTCTTTACAATACGTAACTTTATTCACATAGTGATGGAGATGTTTGGCTTTTGTCTGAAAGAGGATTTGTTTTCTGGCAGCTTTTATGACTCTCTATCACTTCCCTAGTGCTCAGCATAGCAAGAATTGTCTTGCAGCACTGTATAGAGAATACATGAACAGACTAGCATCAGAAGAAGCCCATGAAGGCATTTCCTAAGAGGAAAAAGGCTAAAATCCATGAGCTAGTCTGTATTTTCATACTTGGAAAATAAAGGGTTTTATTTTATGCTGGTTTGTCTTTAAATATGTGGATGTGTACCCTATATCCACACAATGGATGAATCTGATGCAGTGTCCATGTTGTATGACAGTAAAGTGTTCCTTCTGTTTCCCATGAGACAGGTTGATTTGTTGCAGAGTCCTGTTTCCAAGAGGTTTATAGCTGAATAGCTGAGCTGAGGAAAAGCTCGTTGTGTTTAAAATAGTTTAGAATACTCCTGTCTGCTTCTCATACTGCATATGGACTAGTTTAGCCTGCTTTCTGTTAGCTTTGATTTACCCATGTATTGCACTGGGAGCCTGCATGCCTGACCAGTTTAATGATTCCATTGTTTAGCAAAAGACTTATAAGTCAGGAGTTCAGTAAATAGGAAAACTGTTAAATAAAACATAAATGAATGCAAAAATAGTCATTTAATGGACATTATGAAAGGACACTAAAACCAAACAGTTCAGTCCAATGGATGATATATAACATCTAAACAAATATGACAACTAATTAAAGATGAGATTCTGCCTTTTGGATGACAGGCCTTATAAAAATGAACAGCTAGGTTATGTTCGGGGAAAAAAGCTGCATTTTGCAAATGTCAGGCAGACAGCTCAGTAAGCAAAAAAGCTCAGTTATCCAATTAAAATAAATGTGCAGTGTTCTCCATATAAAGAGCTAAAGCATCCTTATGCCGAGGAGTTAAGATCCTGAAATGTAAGTGGAGCAAAAAGCACTCTTCATAAAGATTAATGTAATCTATCAAGATTAACATTTTGCATGCTGGCAAATTCATATAGTAATGTGTTTCAATTCTGGAAATTGGAAACATTAGAATGAAATCAGTACCAATTTAAACCCCAGGTAACCCCAAATATAGAATGGAATTCATTATTTGCAGCCACAGTGGACTAATAAACTTGCCCTGATGGCTTCTGTGGGAAATAGGTGGTACAGTAGCTGCTATCCTATTTCCTGTGATCCTCACTGATACCTCATGTAAAATGTAATAATGAGTTGCACAAATGTAATTTAGGGCAAAAGTCTTCATCTAAAAGTAGTTCCTGATTTATTCAGGAGTAATTCCTGTCCTAAGAAAGATTAAGGGTGTTTTGGAAAATTCTCTTGTGCATAGGTGCTTTAAGAGAGGCCACAAAGTTTCAAGACCACCAGTGGGTGACATAAGTTAACCTAATTTGTCAGTGGTGTTGTGTTCCAGTAAAGGGAGGTTACTGAGAAGTCAGTGCTGCAAAGGGATTACAGTAACAAATGAGCATCTTTTCTCAGAAAGTAAAAAGAAGCACCAAGGATCATTCTCACGAAACTCCCTTTCTGTAATCTAATATTAGATATTTCCCTTTTTCACTGATCTCATGGTCCTTGGTAGGCTTCTGCCAGTCTCACCCAAAGTCACAATAGAGAAAAGACATCTGGTTAATATTCAATATACACCCTAAAATAATGTCTGCTTCCTGTCATGGTCTTTCTTACAGCAACCTTTATCCCTCTTAAACCAGCCTCTATTTAGCTCATGCAAGTATGCCCAGATCACAGGAGACAGATGTGGGCCATAAGTAATAAAAACTGATCTGGGAAGCTCCTAATGCACAGGAGGAGAAAAGAACATGAGCACAGATTCCTCTCTGAACATGGAACCAGGGGATATGATCTGCACTCAGTTAATAGTTTGCTCTGTAATCCTTCCTAAAACATTTCCCCAGGTAATTTCCAGATAGCCTCCAAAACAAGAGCTTCCAGGACTGGAAAATCAAAGCCACACACAAATTTTCAGACAAGATCTTCAGTTCAAACCATTTGCAGCTAAATTAACATGGAGTGTTATAATGTTCTGGGGTTGCCCCTTCATAAGTGGTTTATAAAGCAGTAAGCAGAAAATCATTTCTAGGAGGGAACTGTTAGGCTTTACCAAGGATGTCAAAAGGGAATTTGTGAAGTGCCTGGTTTATAAAAAATGTTTTTAATATATTGTCAAATGTTGAAATCGAAATTGAGGTGAGAATGTCAACTTTGCAGTTTTTGAGGAAAAAGAAAAAAAGAAGAAGAAAAAAAAAAGATTGGGGCTGCAATACTCCCACCTATGTGTGAGTTTGCCACCCACAGAATTGCCACATTTTTTGTGAAGTGAGCAGTTGCACTTAGAATTCTGAGGGCTTCTGCCATCCTCAGCTGGTTCTTCTGGGAGCTCTGTTTCACATCTCCTTGTACACAACTGTTGATGTTCACCCAGAAAGGCAATAATGCAACTTGTTATTTAATAAGAGTGATAGCTGTGAGATAAAAATATTCTCAAGACATTTTTAATTTACACATTCAGCTAATAAAATAACAGAGGATTCATCGTGGCTTAAAAGATCTGGAGCCCCATTGCTCCACAGTTAGAAAGTAAAGTTTTTTCAGGTAAAAAAAAGAAAGAGGAAAAAAGCCTGGGAATCTGAAAAGCAGCTTTTATTGGCATTTCTCATATGCTAGAGAGAAAATGTGCATGTTGCCAAAGCCAGTAAATTCTGTTGCACAAATGAGAAATTCTTATGGG
>JAPSGF010000014.1:12402047-12572508 GCA_035772895.1 Perdix hodgsoniae | reverse complement strand
CCTCTCCTCTCCTCTCCTCTCCTCTCCTCTGTTATAAAAATGTTTTCACTCTCCCTGTCTTCAGCTGACTTTGTCCCCTAGTGGAGGGAAGACTTAATTTGAGCATTGAGATTAAGGAGAAGGCACGCATCACCACAAAGTGTTGTACCAATCATCCAGTGTGAATCCAGTTTGAAGTCTCTGGTATCTGGAAAATGAGAACTGGCAACATGAATATGATAAGCAGAGACACATGGCCTACTTTCTTATAATCTTCTTTTATAGCTTTACTCTCAGTGGCTTTGAGGGGAAGTGAATAGTGAAGGTTTTTTTGCCCAATGCCAAATTAATGGAAATACATTTAAATTTGTGCTCTTATTGAGTTCTCATTTTCTTTCTTATTTGGTCAGCTTGCATCATGGCACCTCTGTAGAGTTTTACAGCTGTGTAGAGCCTTCCATGGAATGTGAAATGAGAAAAGAGAGTATCATTCCCAGAACACACAGAGAAACAGATCTCCCATACAATGAATTATCATAAGACAACTGGAGATTTGTGGAAGCAGAAATCAAGTATCTTACTCTCACTGAAGGTCAGAAGGAATTAGGTACCATCAATTACAGCTGCAGCACACATAGCTGAGTCAGCTGAAGTGTTTCCCATTGATCTGTCCAAACCCAGTGGGAGCTCATCAGAGCTTTTCATCATACCAGCAACCTACAGTCAGGGCTGGTGGAAACTCCTCATATATTGGTTACATTATTTTATTATGAATCTTTTGATATTTTCAGTTTGTTTCATATAAAGCACACTCAGCATTTTAAGGAAGTGATGTTTCCTAAAAAGATGTGATACCACTTTGGCAGACTTGCTTGCCTACACTTGCCTAGAGATTTGACAAAGAACTTCGTGAAAAATATTTTTAACCTAGAAATATCTGCACTTTTTTCCCAAATTGGAAAGTTCTTATTTACCCCCATTTCATTCCTAAACTAAAAAATTATTTGGTTCAATGGTAAGAGATAATGTGGAATGGATAGGGTTTTTTTAATTTGTTTTTGGACTGTGCAGTTAGCATTTTTTAGAGTCAAAAATGGTATAACTTTATTATGTCAGCTTGCTTTAGCAAGCTCTCATACACTAATCAAACTCTAATGATAAGCCTTAACATAACCATGAATATCTCGTGCCTGCATATCAGTGTTATGAAAAGATGTTCTGATAGTAATTCGAGGTATTTTTCTCCTAAGCAAACTTTTTTTTTTTCTTTTCCTCTTCAGTGGACAAAAAGCTGTATTGCGAAAGGTGGATGACATATGTGCTCTTAACCAAATAATCTGTGTACTGCTGATACACGAGCAATCTGGATTATTTTCTTACTTATTTCCAGACTTACATTTAAAGTTTAAAAAGGAGAGAGGTGGGAAGGGGGAAGGAAAAAGAGTAAATATGTTGGTGCGCAGGTTTGCTGAGGGAACTTAACAGGGAGACAACAGAGGGCACGTTGCTGAGCGTGCAGAACCAAGGGATTTTAAATAACTTCAAGGCTACTAAAAGAAAAACTCATGCCATCTCTGGTGCTTGAGATCATTCTGTAGAAAACCAGATGTCATCGAAAGAGAAAGGTGTCAATTATTTTCCTGAAAGCATGCAATATTAGCGATGGTATATTTTAATCAGAGAATAGACGATGGTGTACATTTATTAATTATAAATCAAAATTAAGGAGATAAACATTTTTGACTTGAGGAGAAGAGTTTCAGGATTTTAGAATGAACCGAGTGAAAAACTGCTTTGGGATAGATGTGTATATTTGTAACCTGCTAATTATATTTTGATTCTTGCTTGCTACATTTCATTGATATTAGGAGCCACAGAATTAACAACATGTAGTTTCATTGTTAGAATGAAAATAGAGTTTTGACGTCACTGAGTTCATCTAATTTTTGATTGAAAATTCCACCAAAGCAAAAGAATCCACAGCTGCTCTCCTCTCCTCTGGGCACACAGCAGGAAGAATGTCTGAGCTTTTATGGCAAATAGGCCTTGGGATGCTACGGATTACTGATTAAGCCCAGACTTGGGTTAGATTGGTGACCTGCAGTAAGAGTTCAGCTAAAGTTTCTGGCTGATGGCTTACAGAAAACAGTTGTTAAATATCTAATGTGATCAAAGAATAAATATACAAAGTAAAACATGCACATGCAACCATCTCTGGGTTATTAAAACATCAGCCTACATTGCCTGAAAGAAAAAAAGTGTTCCAAGCTATCAGTTATGTCTTGTAGCTCTGATTAGTGAGTCACAATCCAATATGTAGGCACAGGCTGCATACCTGGAGTTTGAATACGTTCTGAAACTTTTCTGCAGTCTAGATATAAGGTCATAATGACAAGTGCTAAAACATGGAACAAAGCCATGGAAATTCACTGCAGTCTGTCCTGACAAATTAATATGCCATAGTTCAGACAGTGGGATTAGTGGTTTTTTTTCCCATCCACAGTGCCAGTCATTCTTCAAGCATTTGGTGGAGTCAGGAGCTGAAGGTGACCCAGCCTGCTCTCCCTTATTTCTGCATAGCCCTTTTAGCCCTCAAAGATTAACCTAACCTTGAAGAAAATACACAGGGTTTTGTTTGTTTTGTTTTGTATTGGTGCTTATGTTTTCCTGAACATTTTGTGTAGCAATCCACCCTAGGCATGTTTTTTTAAGGGTGGTTGAAAACCAAACTTTTCTAGAATCTAGACTGTAAATGCAAAGCTATTAATTCTTTTATGAGTTTGTTCATAATGTGGAAAAAAATTTAATGACTTAAGCCAGATGAAACTGGTAGTCTTGGTGAGAGACTTAGAGGTTTTGCTCTTCAGCCACTTGTACATACACCTAACTAGACAAACCACCAGTAGCTTGTAAAACACCTGTTGGACACTCCTTTCTTTGACAGAAGAAGCATGTCCTAAAAAGTAATAGGAAAGAATAACACAGGTTTTGCTGTTAGGTGGTAAACAATGCCTTTGTTTACAAATGGCCATGTCTTTCAGAAAGCTTAGCTTAAACTGAAAGAGAAAATGAGTCATGCAGATGTTTGCAAAATCTCCTTATGATGGGCTTTACAAAACATTCGGGCCTTTCCTCCTTACGTGTAGTTTCTGTAACTAAGATGTATTTAATTGAAATATTTCTGAAGTTTAAAGGACTGCTATTAAAGTTTAGCAATTGTAATTGCTCTGTTTTCGGTAGGAATTGCATTCCTACAGTGCAGCTTATGAAGGTTTTCTGACGTCTCATTTTAATATTTGGTCCAGGAGAAGCTGTTTGCTTAAATAACAACTCATTGGGGTTTTTGTTGGTTTCTCTTTTAAAGACTCCTTTTACATTTTCTAATACTAAACTAGGGGAGACTGAGAAGATCAAACAGCAAGTAAAGATTTAAAAAAGAGTCTGGAGTTAGGAAGGAAAAAAAGAAGTAACCAAACAAATAAAAGACCAGTGAAATCCTCAAAGATTCATGCTCACTCTGTATTGTTGACTATGTGAAACATAAATTTCAAGAAAGACCTGGACAGAAGGGCAGTGAAGCAGCCTATCAGCACACTTGTGGAGCAGCTGCTCCTTGAGAGTTCCTTAGACCTATACTGAAAAGCATAATCCAAAGCCATTTTAAATGGTAACATGAACCCCTCCTTAGCGACCTTCTCCTCCAAAGCAAAGTTCATTTGTGTTGTAAAAAACACAAAGGCAGCTGCATTTCTGTTTTTGTAGCCAAGCCATGTCCCAAACCTCATCAGCCTGGTTTTAAGGCCTTTGTTATTAGCCCCGACTGATATATAGTACTGTGACAAGCATAAGTTTTCTCCTTATTCAGCATGAAATTAACTTGACATGTTCAAAGAAGCAAAGCTATCAAGCTAGGATCGTAATCAGTGTTAGCTTCTTCAGGGGAATCTTCACAGCCAAACACTAAACCATCATCTGTACATGCAACTGCTCCCATGAGCACCCCCAGCACTGCAGTGGTCGTTCCACACATGCTCAGGAGCAGGCAGGCTCCAGCTGCCCTTGCAAAGGGGTGACATAAGCAAAAAGTGTTCTTCAGCCCTCCCCCTGCCTTTCCACAGTAGCCCCATAGTTGTCACAATCCAGCCCTAATGCATTGTTTTAAATATGCTCATAATGAGTAAATGCATTCGCAACCATTTGGATCTGGTATTTTAAATGTTTAAATGCCTTTTGGGAAGCTTTTAGGCTGAAATGTTGTTAAGACACTGAAATATTAGTAAATCTTGCAAACGACACAAGTTCTAATGTTCCTCATTTCTGTGGTGCTGCATGCTGTGCTAATGACCCGGTGACTGGATTTTCTGCTTTTGAAAGCAGAACTACGTGCTGTAAAACTTTCATCTAAGTTGAGCTGCCTCTCTCTAATGAATTTTTTATTTGTTTACTTATTGTTTCACTAGAATTTAAAAGTAGCAATTAAAAAAAAAAAAATACCATACAGAAAACTCGTAAACCCTCACCCTGAACAAGGAACTTGCCTTCTTTTGATGTGCTACATAAAGATGATGGCAAATCACTCTATGTCCGGTAAAGTCAAAAGAAGAAAAATGCATAAATCTGCTTAGTATTTAAGATGACAAGAAATACATAAATCATGTGCTGATATATATATATATATATATATCCACACCAGCCTCACAAATATGCTTGCCACACACAGTGTGCTGTCAGTTGGTGTGCAATTCCTGTTATCATTGGAACTCAAGATCAGTCTCAGCTTTCCTTCCACTTAGTCACATAAATCAGATCAAAATATTGGTCAACATATTTGGCCTGTTCCCACGCAGGCATAGGATGTGCAATTCACTCATTAATTAATTCTGTGCTTAGTCATTGTGGAGATTAGTGTTTTGGCTCTGACAATGGAATTAGAAGAATATATGGTTGAGATGTAGTTATTTTTGCCTTATTTGGAACTGACTCAGCTTAGGAGTTAGGAAGTTGGTAAAGATTTGTGCAGAGATGAAATAGATGGCTTTTCCTCATCTATTTCCAATCAGCTGTTTTTTTCTTCTTCTCTTCAGAGTGGTGTCAGTAACAGCCATCGAACCATAGAACATCCCGAGTTGAAAGGGACCAGGATGATCACCGAGTCCTGCCCACAGCCCCAACATGCTTTGCTCCCACTGCTTCTCTGGCCCTGACTTTCTGGAGGTCACTGGGAGCAGAATGAGTCTGGAGCCAGGCTCAGAGCGATGGCATTGGGAGAACTGGTGGGAGGGAGAAGCTCCAGTGCAAAGGCAGAAATAAGCAGTTGAGAGGCAGGAGTTTTTTGCAGACAAAAATGGATGTAGCACAGACCTGCACCCCAGGTATTTTCTCATAGCATTCAGTTTAACCTTAAAGTGAAGCAACAGAAAACCTCTCCCCCTTCTCTCTTAATTCTGGAATTTCATGTGAGAGCTCCAAAAGAGGAGAGAATGGTGTGTTTTGAGAACTGTAGGTTCTTATTATGCTGAAATCATAACATGCAAAATCCAATTCAGTTCTTGCTATAAATAAATATAATGAAGAATTTATTGATATTTTCACTAAAATTACTTAGAAGGCAAGCTTTAAAAAATGACACAGATAATTAACTAGGAATATTTCTCAGAAGAGATTTGTTATATTAAAAAGGCACGGAAATTACTACCGTTAATCAAGTATATTGTATTAACAATTCTGTATAGATTAATTAAGTGCTTTAAATATGAAGAAATAAAATAAATTGGGATATAGGTGAATCACAGTCTTGAATCTAGGTCTCTTGTCATGTTGCTTTCCCTTTACTTATTAAGTACCCAATTTACTAAAAATTCATATTAAACAATTCTTCTTGACCAGCCTAAGCCATTTTTAATACCCAAATTTGTAAGTAACAAAGATCCTGGATGTGAGATAAGCACCACTTTTAATTCACTTGTCTCAAACACTGGTGCTGGCCTCTTCTTCTCTCCTGCCCCCAGCTGTACCTGCTCAGCAAAGGTCAAAGGAATCTGCTAAACAGAGCACCTGCAACGTTTATCCATGGTTGTTTGGCTCCTGCTGGTAGTACCTGGCATAAGGAGGTGGTCTCCTGACTGAACAAAGCTGATGCTGCTTAGCCATTATCTTTAGATTATAAATGCATTCAGCCCAGTGCACTTGAATTTTTTTTTTATTTTTATTTTTTTTGCTCATGAGAGTAATTTTACTTCTGCACTACTGATTTCCTTAGGTAAAAGCCACTTAAATTAACCTTATTTAAAAGTGCCAGGGCATTTTTTTAATGTACTGTCAGATTTGTAGGATACAGTTTATGTTTCTTCTGGTGGGAAAGAAATGAAGAAGCTCCTCTCTTGCCTGGGCTGCACAGCATTGGCAAAGAAGGAACCTATTCTGTTGATGGAAAAGTAGCAGAGCAGGCCTGCAGTATTCTCTTCAACACAATCAACAACTCCTGTACATGTTTTTCCAATTCCGCACCAGGGAAAATATAAAAAATAACAGGGTTGCTCCCTCTATGTACTGTACCTACACCACAAATAAGCATCTATCAGAGCAACCAACAGAGCTGCTCTAGATATCTTCTTGTTCAGTAACTGCTATTGAAAAGGCAGCCCAGAAAGAGAACATTTCACTGTTTCAAACAAAATGTTCGATCTTGAAAGCTCAAAGATATATTTTAAATAGTTATTATCTGGTATGTCTGGCTCAGGGGAAGGTATTAAAATACAGTTGGCTCCCATCTTTTTATTTTAATTGTGTGTTGTTCCAAATGTTGCTGGGTAATACAGAGAACTATGAACCAGAAACAGGTCACCAGCTGATTTCCTGCTGCTGCTTCATAGAAAATAATGTTCCTTAAAACTCCAAATCTCTTCAGCCAAGTCTCTAGTACTCAAAGAGCCACTCTATAAAAAGTTTTGTTATGTGATAGAAATACTTAAGCGTATTTACATAAAAAGCAAGTTCACTCAAAATAACCTAAAACGTTTTTGGTGACGGACTACAACGCAGACAGAATGAGCTGCCTTTATTTTATTTATTTGACTTTATTTTATTGAGACAGTAAATCAGAGAACTCCACCTGCCAAGTTCAGCTTAAAGAATACATTTGTGATTGCATTAATTGAAATATCTGGGCTATGCTTTATAGTGGAATTAGGCTTATGCTACATGCAAAACTTACCTTCTGTGATTATTTTGAAATCTGAAAGAGAAGCCTTGGATTTTCTCTTTTTTCCTGGACTTTCGGAAACAGTGGTCAGTTTGCTATTGCCCAGGTGGTAAACTAAAACTCTGAAAATTGGTACACTTGTTTTTCCTGTCCAAGTTGTTTTTCAGAGCATGTCTCCAAAAACAGCAGTGCTATTTGTGAGGAGCTGGGCATTAACAAGAGGCTTTATTGGTGTCTGTGTTCCCAAGAACGATGCTGCTTTGCTACAAGGTCACTTCCGAGATGTGAGGAAGCTGGAAGTCAGACCACATTTTTCGTTTTCAGGGGGAGAAGTTTTTTGAGTGTGTAGAGATTTGTATCTCAGGAAAATGGGCACTGGTGAGTGTTACTCAGTGCCACTAAACCCATGGTTGTCCTACTTCAGTTTCTTCTCTTGTAGAGGTGATGAAAAATCTACTGTAGCAGGCTAAAGCCAGTCTTGAGTACAGGAGGTGGTAATGGGGTGTGTGTGATGCCACCATTACCCACTGAAAATGCAAGTTCTTTCTGCACACCCCAACCCCCATGCTGCTGAGGAGGGCTCCCCTGAATCTTTTCACCTGGCAGTGTGGGATTATGTGGAGAAAAATGAATGCCATGAAACAGCACAACAGGGACATTTGCAGAAAGGAAAAAGGGCTGTGAGACAGAATGGGAAGTCTGTGGGCTGTTGAAAGTTAATACAGGCAAAAGGCAGATGAGATGCTTGGCTGACAAAGAGGCAATAATTGAAGATTGTTGGTTTTAAAGCAGTTTAATTAACAACGATGGCATGTAGTGATTTTATATATTAAAGGAAAAATGTAAACACTGTATGTGAATTTCCAAGAATAACTGGAAAAAGAAGCTTATGAAGCTATTGGTATAATTTTCACTCTTAAAATTGGTGGCCTGCTTACACAACGTTCCTGGACATTAAAGGATAATGCTGCAGCATCGCCATCAAAAGCAGAGGTGAGGAGAACAGGGCATAAAGCAAACTTTATACAGGGCTTAAGCTGGATATGAGGGGTGTGTGATACGTGTTCCTTATGGGACTTCATTGTGTAGAGTACTGAACTACAAGCCCTTGTCAGCAGGTCTCCATTTGAATCAAATTCCATGAAGAGGTTTTGTTCATTCAGGGCGCTTCCCAGCAGTACACCAGAGCTGCCACGCCAGTCAGTGCAGCACTTCATCTGCCTCTCGCAATACATAGGTTATTAAAATTGTGCTGTACCAAGTAGTTTTAATGAGTTAATAACTTGTACTCTGCCTATTTGTGATGCAGACTCATTAAGCAGATGTGAACAAGTATCATTGCGAAAAACCTCCTCTGGCTGTGGGGACTGTCAGTTGAAGATGCATCACTTCCATGGTACTTGATTAGAAATGTAAGTTGATAGTTAGGCAGAAGAACCCGCATAAACTGGAGTACAAACACTTAATTGGCTTTTTCTGCTTTTGCTGGGAGGTGCCAATTAAGCAAACTCTACAGAAGTTTTTTTAAGAGGGCAGTAAGTTCAAAACCAAAAAGCTGTGAACTCAGAGGGAAAAGGGGGCAGTGCAGGAGATGTGCTGCCATCCATTAGGTGAAAAGTCTCCTAATTTGTGAAGCAGTTATATGTAGTTTGCAACAGAAGCACAAGCTTGTACAGAAAACACCCTAGAGTAGTTACTGCAGCCACTTACAAGAGAGCAAGAGCATGTTCCCTCCACCTCCACACACTCTCATCACCCCTCCCTGACAGACAAAAAGGTTTAAAAATTCCCTTCCAAGTATCCAACTGCTGTCTCTGTTTGTATTTGAGTGACTTTTAATCTCTATACGATTTAGTTGTGGTTGTTGGGGTTTGTCCTGAGATGTTAGTGTCTCTTAAGTGAAACCTACCTACCTGAAAGTAATGATAACTGCAGGAGTGGAATAATAAAGAAGCCATTTCCTACAGGCAAACCGATCTGACTACAAAGAAAATCATCTGGCCATAGGTGTGCTCCAGGAATGTTCATCACATCCTTTCCCTGGTCCTCACTGACACAGGGCTTCCAGACATACAGACTGGGGTGGGAAACATGATAACAATTGCAGAAATATTTTCCGTGTAAGCCATTGTAGTATTAAGTACTGACAGAACTATGAACCTCCGAAAATAGGCCTCTAAGTGCCTGCGCCTTAGTGATGGTCCAGGAACAGACTATAGATCATCAGGCTGTGCATCTTCAGAGTTCTTCAAACTGTGTTTAGAAGAAAAAAAAGGGCAATCCCTGAGTTGCTATGATTTTCAGTTGTCTGAGGTGGTGCAATCAACCAGTACTACTTAATAAGGTTTTGTTGTTTCACTGCGTGTGTCGTTAAGAGGGAGAAGAGTATTTGCACAGGCACTGAAATACGCACAGAACTGTGAAGTGCCTGTAGTGTGTCTGGAGCTAAGAATATCCATCATCTGTCCACTTCTTCTTCCAGAAATTGTGGTAGGGTGAATTCTAGGTGCTTTCATCATGTGCTAGATTTCTAAATGTACAGGAACCACGAACTAGGGCTGTTGTGCTATTAAGGTACAGCATGTGTTGTAAGCCTGGCACTTTCCCAACTCACATCTACAAACTCAGTAGATTTACCTCTGAGATATATTAGCTGAACATTCTGTGCATGTCCAGTTCTGATGACCCCCCAAAATAGACTTGCCATACAGAAATTGGGAGTTTGAACGTTCCAGAAGCTTCAGAAATGCTCATGTGTGAACATGTGCCCTTGCAGTAAACAGTATCTATTTCTATCTGGAGGCACTGAACAGAAATACATGAATGGAATCTTGGAGTCTGAATAAGATAAAATGAAACTAAACTAGAGCAACAGACTATGAATTCACTGTCTGCATAAGTGAGACTTTTCCTTATTGAAATGGAATCACGGTCAATATTTTACAAGTAAGCCCTCATTAGACTTGTGAGTATGGATAATTTTCTCCTCAATGACAAAAGATTGCAAGTGAACTTACATTGGTACTTCAATACAAAGGCTGAAGATAGAAGCAAAAATATGAAGAGTACTATGAAGAAAAAAAAAAAGGGATTGTGGGTTTCTGGGTGTTTTGTTTGTTTGTCTGTTTTCATAGAACTTCTGATAAACAAAAGCTCTATGTTTTGGTGCACATCCCAGCTACTGATTCCTGTTACACCAGACAGAGGAAGATTTTAAAATACCATTGCTGTAGATACTTTGTGAAAAGACTGCTCAGTAGAATGAAAAAAATACATTATGAGTTACTGACTGAGGGAGAAAAGCTGAAGTATGCAATAATAAACATAAAATAATAATAATAATAATAATAATAATAATGGAAAAAGCTTACGCTGAAAATATTAGTTCCTGCGATCATGGAATCAGTTCGCTTCTCTTTTCTTTCTTTTGCTTAATGTGTCAGTAACAGACTTAAATGTAAATAATTTTGCAAAATACAATCACTCGTAAACAATTGTAGTATTAAAGTGGGAGCATTATCAAATGAAAAAGAGGTTGCAGTTTTGTGTGAAGAGACTTAATTGGTGACTGCCACCAGTAACTTCAATTGAATGTTCAGGGCACTCATCCAACCCAAGTGAGTGATCAGAAAGATGGTACTTTAACAGCAGTTTGCATTAATGGTAAACAACCATCAGGATGTTCTTGCTTGTTATATTACAGCTTAAATGTTCTGCAATGAAGAACTGTTAGTTCTGCTTGTATACAGCTATTACTAAAGAGTGAACGAGCTATTGAGAAGAATGGTTTCTAATGGGTAACTTCAGAGTCCTACAGCAGAGTCCTCCACTACTGAACTGTGACACCTCAGCACTTCGAGTTCAGCAACAGGACTCTGTTCTGCCCTTCCCTAAAAGCAGCGATTCTCTGCCTCTTTTCCCCATGTCCATGTTGTTTTGTTTTTTTTTTTTTAATATTTTAGGTCAAAATTGAAGTTGCAGAAAAATACAGCATTGAAATGAAACAAACAAAGAAAAACACTAATTCCCAGTATTGTTTTATTATTGGTTCATAAACTGTAAATCGGAGTAGGCCAAAAACAGCTCAATTTCTTGCCAGTAAGGCATTAACAAAATATACATACAGACCTACTAATGTTTTTCAGCTTTTCTTTGTTACATAAGAAATCTGCTTATAAACCAATCTGTATCTTGCTGTTTTCTAACAGCACTATAAACTAGAGGCTAGAGACTGCATTCCCTTATAGGGTTGATAGTTGAAGAAAAGACACATCTTTAAGATCATCATTGTTTTGACCTTTCTTCTCCATTTCTGCTCAATTCATACTGTGATCAATCAATAGTGCTGTGGAAACAGTGGGTCAATATCATTTGAGCTGGTTAGTATGTCAGAATGATACCACTTCAAATTCTGAAACCTTGCTGTAAAAATAATAACAAAATCTAAAAATTAAAAAAAAAAAAAAAGAAAGAAAAAGAAAAGAAATGAGTTTGAAGGAAAAAGGATATTTTTCTTTGGAATATCTGCTTAATGGCTTGCTTATTTTAACAACAAAATATCACTTTTTCTGTGTTCCTGAGCTGACAAGTCTGGATTTGTGCTGACTTAAGAAATTCTTTCTAAAAAACATTTTGAAACAGACAAACAATCCTAGATCTGCCTCTCTAATCTCAACGAGATCATAAGTATAAGAAAGAGATCATAAGTGTAAGAAAGTATTTTTCTCTTTTCTTTACTAGGTTAGTCTGAAGTGTTCTGGTTCATTAAATCTAAAAGTCATCTGGAAGGGTAGCCTAATTTTAATTTAAATGAAGTTGGAGATTTCTGAGTTAGAAAGTAGTACATGGCTTGACCAAGGTTTTGGCTTCCCCTCCACCAGAACTGTTGAGTGATGGAGTCTCATTCACTGACAGGTATTGAGAGGCATTCAGGATGCTGCTTTCAGATTCGGGTAAGCCTTCAATTCATGGTACTGTTCCAGAGCATTTACCTTTTTTCTTTTTTTGGTAAACAAAGAAAATCTTAGCTTGCAGACTTAATGGAATACATGAACCATCTGTGAATGTTACTTGCAGCTCATTTTCTTCATTGGCAAATATTAAACTGTTGTAAAGATCCAGTGAAATTGTGGAAATGGGTTTTAACATTAAATTCAAAGTGCAATTAGGACATTTCACTACATAATTTTTTGGCAGACTAAGATAGTAAGCAGAAGATACCCAGCTTTCTGATTTATTAGTCACAGATTATTTCTGTTGAACTACAGAAGCTTGGATACATTTTTAAATTGATATGTATTTTAGATGATTTAGACCTTTATGAAAAGACAGTGAATATATCTAGGTGTTTATTTTGTAAGACTTGTTGTTGTTTTTAGCATGTTTTCAACCTGTTATCTCCACTTCCTTTAATCTTACAGAAGCTGAAACCTACACAATTTCAGGGAGTAATGACAGCAATACCTTCATATTTTAACTTTCTGTATGATCTCGCGTGGTTGTGAGAGAAAACAGTTAATCATCAGTGTGGCTCAGGATGTTTTATAAGTAAACACCATACTGGAGGATAGCCAATGTCACTCCGGTCTTTAAAAAGGGCAAGAAGGAAGATCCAGGTAATTACAGGCCAGTCAGCCTCACCTCTGACCCTGGAAAGGTGATGGAACAGCTCGTGCTGGATGCTGTCTCCAGACAATTGGAAGAAAAGGAGGTTACCAGGAGTAGTCAGCACGGGTTCACCAGGGGGAGGTCGTTCTTGACCAACCTGGTGGCCTTCTACGATGTTGTCACTAGTTGGGTGGATGGGGGGAGAGCAGTGGATGTAGTCTACCTTGATTTCAGCAAGGCATTTGATACTGTCTCCCATGACATCCTTATAACAAAGCTAAGGAAGTGTTGGATAGATGAGTGGACAGTGAGGTGGGTTGAGAACTGGCTGACTGGCAGAGCACAGAGGGTCGTCATTGGCAGTGCAGAGTCTGGTTGGAGGCCTGTAACTAGCGGTGTTCCTCAGGGGTCGGTGCTGGGTCCGGTCTTGTTCAACATCTTCATCAGTGATCTTGATGAGGGGACAGTGGCCACCCTCAGCAAGTTTGCTGATGCTACAAAGTTGGGAGGATTGGCTGACATGCCTGAAGGCTGTGCTGCCATTCAGCGAGACCTGGACAGGCTGGAGAGCTGGGCAGAAAGAAACCAGATGAGGTTTAACAAAAGCAAGCGTAGAGTCTTGCATCTAGGGGAGGAATAATTGCATGTACCGTACAGGTTGGGGGGTGACCTGCTGGAGAAAAGCTCTGTGGAGGTGGACGACAGGTGGGCCATGAGCCAGCAGTATGGTCTTGTGACCAAAAAGGCCAATGGCATTCTGGGGTGCATTAAAAAGAGCGTGGCCAGCAGATCGAGGGAGGTGATCCTCCCCCTCTACTCTGCCCTGGTAAGGCCTCATCTGGAGTACTGTGTCCAGTTCTGGGCTCCCCAGTACAAATAAGACAGGGATCTCTTGGAAAGAGTCCAGCGGAGGGCCAAAAAGATGGGGAAGGGCCTGGAGTGTCTCTCCTACGAAGAAAGGCTGAGGGAGCTGGGTCTGTTTAGCCTTGAGAAAAGAAGACTGAGAGGAGACCTGATCCAGGTCTATAAATATCTAAGGTGTGGGGGGCAGAGTGGCAAGGCCAGACTCTTTTCAGCAGTGTGTGGAGACAGGACAAGGGGAAACAGCCAGAAACTGCAGCATAGGAAGTTCTGCACAAATGTGTGCAAGAACTTCTTTACGGTGAGGGTGACAGAGCACTGGAACAGGCTGCCCAGGGAGGTTGTGGGGTCTCCTTCTCTGGAGATATTCAAGACCCACCTGGACACCTACATGTGCAACCTGGTGTAGGGAACCTGCTTTGGCAGGGGGGTTGGACTTGATGATCTCTGGAAGTCCCTTCCAACCCCTGTGATTTTGTGATATTGCAACATAAATATAATTAATCACAAGACATCCTACTTCAAAGAATCTTCTCAATAATAATAAAGCTACAAAATAAAATTATTATTTTTGAAATCCCTAAAATACATGTAAAATACAGATACAGAAATATGACTGCAATTTATTTGCTAGATGCATGCTACAAATGGTCTCTGCTTTGTGGTCTCCTACTGAGCAGTGAGGAATTATGACAGGTAAGAGCTGACCAGTGATGCACATATTCCTTGTGCTTTTCATTTACATACAGGGTGCTCAGAGTAGGAATATATTTATTGTATTGTGCAGCTGAACACTAGGAGCTCAGCTCTTCAAATGAAATACCAAGCAGCTGAAATTGCACAGTTGTTTGTAGTTTAAAAGCTTTTCAGAGCAGAAACTGTATTTTTGATTGTGTTTATACAGTAGGGTCCCATTTATGGTGAAGTTCCCAGGTGCTAGCATAATGCAAATAATTATTTTTTTAAGCGCACACTATGAGCTCCAATCTAGCTTCAGAAGTAAATATTAAAGTACTTCTAATGCTGAATGCCTGTTTTAATTTAGTTTATTTATTTGTGCAATAAAGTTGGTCTCAGGAAAAAAGCTTTGTTACTGAGATCAGTGGGCATTTGAACTCCTCAGCACTGTACTGGAAAAGATGGACAAGAAGAGGAACAGCTGATTTGAACTCCATAGTGGAAATGCTAAGGCATGTCTTGAACTAGTGATTAAGCACCTGTTGGGAAGGCAGGGCCAACCCAGGGGAGCTCAGGTGTGTGTAGTGTACCTGAGTGACAGGAGAGGCTGAAGCCAGGATCCACCCCTTCTCGGACCTCATTTAAGAGCTGGCAGTGAAGGTGAGGGTGTCTCACTGGAGATTCTTGTATATCTGAGGCCTTCTGAAGGTAAGCAGCTGCTGCTTTCCTTTTTTTCTGTGCCCACAGCTGTTGTATTTGAGTAAATCCTCATTTGCTGCAGCTGAGGATGTTGTTCTGATGTCACTGCTGTACTTTCCTTCACATTGCAACTCTAAGATGAGATTATATGAGAATGGTTTGTTGTTGTTGTTGTTGTTCTTTTTTTGTTTGTTTGTTTCTTTCTTTCTTTTGAGGCTAGGGATATATTACCAGTGAAATGAACTATCTTCCAGAAAATATTGCTGCTCTGTAGAAGAAATACAGGGCACCTGTGTTTGAGTTGGATGGTGTCTGGGCATTGCAGATTACAGAAGTTATTCCAGACCAACTCTTGTAGCTTTCACCAGTGTGCGGGAGGGAACATGTGAAGCATATGCCCTCAGCACAGTTATGAGATCTTGCTATGACAGTCCTAAAGGCAGAGGTTTCTTTCTGCGCTTGCAGTTGGTGTTCCAGGTTTTGTTTAAGTTCTAGTAAATGCTTTAAAAACAAGTAGACATGGAGCTCAAAAAGAATCTTTAATTACTTCTACCTGTTCCTTATATCCTGCGTGCAATGGAGTTCCTTTAGCTTGGTTATGAAGAGCAGCTCTCATCCCAGGGCATTTCTAGGTATGCTGGGGCTGTCACCAGCACACAGCTCTTCTGTTGCTGGGAAAAACACAAATAGAAAGCAATTGGAGACTGGATGGCTGTGGTGGCAGCCCTAGCCAGATGATTCTCTTTCTCATATAATGTGGATTTGTTTTATTTTATTTGGGAAAATTGAGTTCATTACTCCTAGACCTTTCAGTTTATCTAGCCCTCCATTACAAGCTGGTGGCTGCTGTGACAACACTGGATTTGTTGGTCCGGTATGTTTAGTGGTGTACGATAAATGTACCAGGGAAGTAATCCTCTTTGCACTAACTAGTGTGCAGATATTCTCAGCTGATAGAAATGCTGGGTTTTTGTCTGTGTGTTTTGTTAACAGTCATACTTTTGACAGCAATACCTTAGGGCAGGGAGGATGTGTTGCAAAAATTAAATGATTTTGACTAGATTTTCAGCAGAAATCTGTTAGCAAGTGTAAAAGTTAATCATTCACCTGACCCTTAGTGACTACCGTAGTTCTTGGATGCACTTAACTCTGGGAACAAAAGTTCTCCTTAAGGCAGCTTCTGCAGATGTCTTTGCTGGGCACAGTCATTACAAGAGATAAGGTAGCAGTGGTGAGGCAAAACTTGAAAACATAATGTGTTCAGGATCTGGAGATAAGAATGGGAATTAGTTGGCCTAAAGGTAAATTAGGATGTCAAGTTTTGGCCAGCAGTCAGAGGTGAAGTCTGTTGTTCCAAAGCTTGGTTTTAATCCTTGATCTATACTCATATGCTAGGCAGGCCATCTGCTTCCTGTCCTAGATGACATCCACAACATCCTTCAGTGACTTTCTGTGTGGATCCACTGATGTCTTGCTGACAAGGAGTTCTGAGGGAGACCTGACTCTTAGCTTGAATCACATCCTTTGGTTTTGGAAAGCCAAAATGAAGGGAGACTTTAGGAGATAAGACAAAAATACTTGTTTCAGGTATGCTGGGCCACTTGTCTGGATGAATGTGCCATTGGGTTTAATGTGCAGAAGTTGACAGGTTTCTTCACCACCACTGGATACATGGATCAAACTAAATATTTCTTGACAGAGAGCTGAAGAATCTCAGGGAGCATCATGCAAATGAACCCACCTTCTCAATACAATTTCCCTGCAAACACCAGTGATAAATTGGCTGCAGCAGCAAGAACATAACTGAAGAAACAAGCTTTATTTTTTTTTTTTTTTAAAGAAAAGTATTTCTGGAGGTTAATTATTGAAATGATCTCTACTTGATAAACACAACAGTAGAATTGGAATGTTTGCTCTCAGATAACAACCTGTATAGTCTATGCTGCAAAGTATTCATTTTATGTTATCTGTACAAATATGTAAAATAATCACTCCATCTCAAAAAAAAAAAAAAAAGAAAAAAAAAGAAAAAAAAGTATTAAAAAAGACGAAAAAGAAATTCTGCTCCATTGAATCCAGAGTATCTCCCTATCTCTGTGATGTGATGTTGCAGATCGTTTCAGTTCTCTTCAGAGACAGAGTGCTTAGGTATAAGTGCATGCTAATCCACCAAGTAGATGGAGCAGGAAGATGACCTCTGAGCTGCAAATCCCTCTGGATGGGGAACAAACAAAAAGGAACAGACTAGGGCAACTTTGCAATATGAAGCTGGCACACAGTGATGATAAACAGTCAACACTGGCACGATGCTGTTGTTCAGCTTTCAACAGAGTTAGTCTTGCTTCTACCACTGGGAAAACTAATAACATAACAAATGAAACTATTGTTCAGTTTCATTAAAAAGAAATCTGATAAGATGGGCAAAATTGAATTAGCCAATCTCAGTAGAGTTCCTGCTTGTAGGAACAAAAGCAATATCGGCTCTAATAGAATATATCCCAAATAGTTTTGGCTGGTCCGAGCAGCCATGGAGTATGAATTTTGTGTGCAGATGCTGGCACAGCCACACAGCACGCTAATGTTAGCATTAGTGGGTCAGCGCTCTCTGTCTCCAGCAGCGGCTCCATAGCCAAGGCTGGCAGTCAGACTCGTTAGATCCATGTGATGAATTGATTTCTCTTGGCAAAATGGCACAGAACTTCCTTCCAGTGAAGCTTATGAGCCACCACTGAGTGTCTGTCAGGTTAAGTGTCCCCTGAGACTTTGCTCTCTGAATCCTGTACTCTGACCATTGCTGTGTATGCCAGTATGGGAAACTGTAAATTTCTTTAAAAAATAAAAAATAATAATAAAAAATCATCATAAATATGAAAAAGACTTCCATGCCCAGGGTTCTTGATGCTATAGGCCAATGATGATTTTATTTTGACTTTTTGGGTCTCGTGCCAAAGCCTCAGGAGATCACTGTTGTCTTTACCTGTGCATTTTCTGTCATGGTGCTAGCTTGACTTGGCAGAATTTAAATGCTTGTTCTCTTATTGGTGACTTACAATCATTATATCTAAACTAACCATCATTGTTTATTTTATTTTTTTTTCAAAAGTAGCTATAAACTACGTAAGTGTGGTAGCTATGTTCTTCCACCTAGTAAGTTTTATAAGCTGTCTATAACACAGCCCAGTTCTCTGTTGTTTAACTTGTTGCTGTAGAGTGTCTGTAAACACAAATAGTCCTGAATAGTTCAGAGACACCATATTTTGTGTTTTTATAACACGTAAGATACAGAATAGTCAGTGTGTAAGAAGGAATAGAGCAGAGTATCACTTACTAGAATACATGAAGTAATTGTTTAGAGGTAAAAATAGAGGTGAAAAGGGATGAAGTGCAGCTATTATCGTGCGGTCTGTTACAAAAAGGCATTAATCACCTGTGGCAAACGCTTTCAAAGAGATGCAAGAAGTAGGGGAGCAGTAAGGACTGTTTGGCTTTGAAATAGTGTAGAGTGGGAGCTGGAAGTGAGGCTGAGGAATGCAGTTGTAATCAGATGATATTGAGCTTCTTAAAAAATATACTAGTATTTCATATAATATAATCACATATATATGATGTTTGGCAACAAAAGGGATATCTATGGCAGTTAACCCGAATTAAGTCTTGCAGAGGATTACCTACCTAGTATTAAACCCCTTTGAAGTCTCAGTATTAGAATGTCCTTAATTCAGTTTAGAGTTCTTATTTTTAATAAAAATGCATGTTAATTAATTCTGAATTAAGGACTTACCAATGATTATTTTTACAACTTTCTCTACTATAATTAATTTTCCAGAAATGTGTGGTTTGTGGGTTTTTGTTTGTTTGTTTGTTTTTTTCCCTCTCTTGGTAGACTTCTGGCCACCTCCTACTAATCGAAAAAGCGTTGCTGTAGAGAGAACTTTCTTCCTCAGTGTGGTTGTGTGGGCACTTTGAAGTACTTCAGTAGCTGTGTCATAATGCTCTGTGACAAGCTGCATCTTGTAAAGTATCTCTTATGTTGTATCATTCTTGTAAAAGAGGTGCATTCTAACAATCCATGTTTAAATAATATGTTATCAGATTTAAAAGCCTACTGTCCTCAGATGATCGGATTGAGCTAGTAAATTTTCAGTAGGTGAGGAAATGAAACATTTTGCAATAGAAACTTAAATTTCCTGACTTTGGAATGAAATGACCTTGTATGGTACAAGATTTACATTTAAGCCAATGGGCACTAAAATTTGCTGTATGCAATCTTGTGATTTCAACTACCTGTATCTCAATTTTGTAAAATCAAAATGGGAAATGTATTTGGAACACTTTTATTTTAGGAGCTTTAAATATAGTCATATAAATAAAACTATTAGGTGACAAAGACTGATTGAAAAAGAGAAGATTTGAAGAGTAAGATATCTGTACTCTCTGCAGTTATCACAGAGAAAATGTTCTGGGGCCAGCTTTGAGGTGTTCATGAAATACGAAACAGTAGCAGGGAAATGGAGATGGGTAAAAGTTTGATGTGTTTGAAAAGCCAAATTAGAAAACAGTTGGAAGCTGGGCTGTTACCAATGCAATCCAGGGTGCTAGCAGCAAATGTAGGAGTCTGCTATAGCACGATGTGTGCAAAGGTTTTAAAACAACAACAAAAAAGCCTTTTGTATAGCACTGTGACAGTGTTATTACCAGTTCTTTCATATGCTGGAAGATGGATTGAGTCCATTCTGCATCTCTTTCTGATTTGTTTGCTTGGACTTCTAGGATAGAAAGAACCTAGAAACTTAATTTGAACCTTGATACCTGACTACCATGCTATTACTGCTGATGATGAGGAATGGCCTCAAAATGTTTTCAATAATGACATTAATTTTGTTTTCACAGGAAAATGTGTTGTTATCTAGACTTAAATAATATACTCTGCACAGTGGCTGTTAGAAATACCAAGGAAGTCTCAAAATGAGACACAAAACCCTTCTGCTAGAGGAAAAAGTCAAACACAGTTCTGAGAGGAACTTTACAATCCATGTCTTAGCTGCTATGTCTTGTCAGCTCCCCTGGCTACTTCTTCTCTGCCGATGACTCCTGGATGTCAATCATCTTTCTTTTGGCTGAGAGAATAGCAGTGTGTGAATGCCTGGATTTTGGTGTGCTGACCTCCAATTGTGTTTCAAGGCAGGGTTTGAATTAACATAGCCGTTTTCAGGGAGGAGAAGAAAGGGTAATGGGGAACAGGGCATTAATTTGGGTCTTTGGGTCTTCCTTTTCTGCCAGCAGCAAGCATTACTAAAATGGCACTAAGAGCAGAAATTGATAGTTTAGTGACTTTTTTTTTTTAGAGACAGAAACAGTCGGGGGGGCCTTGAAGATGTAGTCGTAATGTCTGTAGAAGTCATGTTTCCTGGTGCAATTCATCTTCTTATTTTTGTTTATAGCATGTTTTTTTTGCATTCAACTTGATAGTGCTATAACTTTCGTGGTTTTGAAGAACTGCAGAATCACTGAATGGCTTGGGTTGGACGGGACCTTTAAGATCATCTGGTGATGAAACTGTGCTTTGTTTTGATAGAATTGAAATTAATGCCTCAAAGTAATGGTGGAAACTACAGATGTTAGTTTAGTGAGCAAGTGAAATCTTATAGTAAAATTCAGTGAGATACTGGAAATGGTAGGAGACAGGGTTCCCTCTTGACTGATCTCTGCCACTCTTGTAATCCTAGTGTTTTGGCAACCAATGGAGAATTAAAATTTGATTTCTGAAAATCTGCTTTCAGAATTAACTTGAATAGGAATCAAGGCATGCATTCATTAGAGTATTCAGAAATGTACTTTTTTTTTTTCTTCCTTAATCCATGTTATCTTTCAGTAATAGGCAAGTCCTACTAAGTAGGTTTTAACACAGTTCACTTCACTTGCTATCAAAGTTCAGAAAGTTCAGAAAATCCTAACTTTGCTGGAAATTACATATACTCTCTACAGAGTGTTTGGAGTTGGTCTATTATTATAAAAATGAGTGTAAAAACATGTCCCAAAAATCTATAAATAATCTTATTTGTTATATTATTTGTATTATGTCTTCACTTTTGTCCATTTCTCTGTATGACTACTGAAATGATGTTGAAGCTACTACGAAGTAGCTTCAAGGAATTAGTGGGACAGTTTTGATAACTTCTAATCAAAATTGAAAGTGTTCTACTTTCATATCAGGAGATTAACGTCTCACTAGTTTCACGGAGCAATAGTATATGCTTTTTTTTTTAACTATTCTTCAATAAAAACTGAAATGTAAAGATGAAATCTAATGAGGATCCAGTAAAACTCTAAATGCACTTTAGGGTCTACTGCCTACATGCATACATCTGTCTTCCTGCAGAATTTACTTCTCCTGTTAAACTAATGCTGCATTTTTATTGTTTAAAGAGGGCTGTGATGTGAGTGGTCAAAAACCAGGGATGAATGTAATGGTGTGTGACTATCTGACATTAACCATTTATGAGAAATGGTGAAATCTAACTATAATGGAAAGGAGAAGCAAAAGGATATTAAAAAGAGTTCCTGGTTCAAAGGCAAAATATATGTCATTTAAAAGCAATCAGTGCAAATGGGGTTCAGTGTTAAAACGCTGTCTAGATAACCACTTCTGAGGCATATCTAAGGAGAAAAGTAAAGCAATTGTAAAGGTGATGATATCCCTGTAAGGCTTCATGAATATTGGAATACTTTTTTCATACAGTTAGATTATCAAAATGGTTTAACCCAAACCAACATGCTCACAATAGGTTCATTCTTACCTCGTAACAACTTTACCTTATAAAAATGCTTTATTAATTAACCAGAATTATTGGGTCTTTAGGGACTGCTTCCTAAAGTTGCCATTGGAATCCCTTTTTTAACAGTGACTTGGGAAGCCTTTTCAAAAGGAATAGTGTTATTGTTAATATGTGGCAATGCTGAAGCTAAATGTTGTCCCAGTTGAGGACAAGAAGAAATTCAGAAATCCCACTTCTTGCCTTTGCTCAGTTGTTGTTACTGTTTGATTATATGACCTTTGAAGATTTTAGAAATAATGGCCGCATTCACATCAAATTGTTAACTTAAAGGTTGATAGAAACTGCTCTCTCAGATTACTTCTGGATTCAGGAGAACCCAACTGCTGTTAGATAATGCTCTGTATGCTGTGAGATGTATCACCTTTTTGATGGGGGAACAAACAACATTTCCCAGTAGTGCATGACCGCTAAAACATTACTGAGCTAGCAAAATACATACTCTGATATCCTCAGCTTGACTTTGGCATTTTCATTTCTTGAAACCTGTAGCTCTGGTAATCATTTCAACTCCTGCATGATTCATGATGCAGCTGTATAGTTGCTTTGGATTTCTTGTCTAAAACAATATTTTTTTCAAGAAACTGAATATCTTTCCTATAGTTGGTAGCTGATGGAACAAAAATGTACGTTTTGACTTGCTTTAGAGGTCTAGTGATTTCTTTCTGTGTGCTATATGCCTGTACAAGTTACCTTAAGAGGATAATAATTCCTGGCACTTCATTTGCCTGGAGAGGATAACTCATTATCCTAAACTTAAACAGATTTAAGAAGAGTCCATTTTCCTCAAAAGAGAACGGTACTCTGTTTGCTTTGGTGTGTTTGCTAATATCTCTGTCCAGGTGCTGCGTTCTCTGTCTCAGAGGCAACAGTCCCAATAATGCATTTTGGGACTGTCAGCATGTGGTTCAGTTACCAGGCTGCTTTCTGTAGCCTTTCCCAATTCCTTGTTCCAAGCAGAAAAATAAGCATGAAATATCCAATCTCTCACTGCAACTGTGGGGACAAAGCCCTGTTATTGTTGGTCACTTAGGAAGCTCCAGAGAAACAAGGCACCTGGTAAGACTCATGAAGTTCCAGAGCTCTGGCAACTTAACTGCAGCTTGCTTCTGAAGTCGGAGACTTGTACTGTAGCTACAAGAATCAGCTGATGGAGTAAAGATTAAAGCATATCGTCCTACCCAGATAGTTACTGATATTTTAATATCTTTTAAAGTAATAACAGTTGTCAGACCAGGCACCTTCCTTTGCTGGTTTGGGAAAGACTTCTGCTGTTGATTTGTAAATGTTTCAGTTCAGAGCAGTAGCTGAAACTTCTTCCTTTTGTTCTATCAACTTGTATGTTAAAGGAGCTTGCTTGTTTCCTTTTACCTTGCTGTTTGTGAGAGTGGTTCTCCTTTTTGATTTTCTTTCTTCAATTTCTGGGGAACACGTGTCCTGCTTAAGTATTGGGCTTTTTGTACTTTTGCTTTTTCAAAAATGAATGGGCAATCCAGCACAAATTGGGAAGTAAAACAAAGCAAGAAGAAAAGCATCTAACATAAATTTCTTCCACTGGAAGACAGCCCTGTTTCAGAAAATGTTGTCTTCAGAGAGCATGTTCTTGGAAAAGTATTTGTGTTTCTGTATATTATAAATGTATGTAATGACTCTTGAAATTACAGCAAGTTGATGCTTCTTTATAGGCCAAATACAGGCAAATTTAGAGCAACTGCCTTCTGTAAAGTGAGACTAATAACTTTATCTAATTCTTGGCACTTCCAGTCATCATAGATGTAGATTAAGGCCTGGACTGGGGGTAATCTTCATTTGTCATCAAATGGCAATGCCATTTCCCTCTATTTCAATGGTGTGGAGACAGCCAATATTTCTTATTATTAGAACCCCAGTGAAACACAAGAATAAGTAGAAAATAGAAAGGTAGCTCAATTTGCTTTTCCTTGATCACATAGCTTAAAATAAACTTGCAAATTATTTCAAATCCTGTTGAATAAATGATCAGGGACCAAACACATAATCAACATTTGCAGTGATAAAATGGCAGCACTCTTGGTTGCCTTACAGCTTATGATTTGTCCATACTGATGACAAACTTTTTTTTAGCTGAGTGCACTGCTTATGGTGCAGGTTCCTGTCAGTGTGAATTTGATTCATTTTACCTTATTGCACCAAAGGTTAAATCATGTCATTTCTATCTGTGGCTACATGGGTTTGATTTGTGGTGTATGTCTAACTGGTGAATACATAACATAAGATTGATTACGATAGCATTTCTGAGAGTGTAATGATAACTTCTTATGGCTTTCAGCTCTATCACAGTGCTGGTGTCATGCTGTTCTGAAATGAAAGGCAGTTTGAGGACTCATGTTACACGTGTCATACTAACTTGCAGAAAAAGAAGGTGGGGAGTGTGTAGCAATATTCAAAAGACCTGGGGGGGGGAAAAAAATTACATTTATTCATTATATCTCTCTGTAACATAAAAATTGTTCAAGTACTCAGACATTTCACAACACCCTACGTGAAGTAACATATTCAAGATAATACAGTGAATGGAGCTCTATAATAGCTGAAAATGAGTAAAGTGGAATCTGTGAGTGATCTGTGACATCAAATCTAAGTATCTGAATTTTGAAAGGTCAATTTTCATGTTAAGGCTGATGAGAGTGAAGTGTATTGGATTTCTTGTGACCATCCTCTCAGATACACAGTGGATCTACTTTTTAAAAACGGTTAGTGATTTGAGTGCCCATTTAATGTCATGAGAACTAATAGGCTTCTTTAAAACCTATTAGCTATATGGCCTGTGTTTTTCATTTTGACAAAATAGCCCCTGATATTCTGAAAGCAGCTGAAAAATGCATGCAAAGGGGAAACCTGTCTATGCAGACAAAAGAAACATAAAATAAGTGAAATTAAAAATCAAACTAAGCACAGGAATTCAGTGGTAGATCTGGGAATGTGTTTCTAATGTTCTGGGTTTTGATTAATCATTAGGAACAAAATAGCTGGCACCCTTGATTTCCCCTTGGCTATGCATGTAATTTTTGTATACATTTTTTTCTGAATCATCTGACCCAAACAGAAAAAATTGATGTTATGTCAAATGAGGAATTTGCCTGTGGTCTGAGTCATGGAAAAAATGGCAGTGTTTTCTCCCAATTAAGTGAGTAGTTTGACGTCATTCATCTCAGAACCACACAGGCTGAAGATGGATGCTATATATCAGGAGAAATCCCCGAAGTTTCTTCCTCCTGCTAGAACAGATCAATCACACAAAGGTCCATAAAGCATGTCCCAGTGTAAATGGGCATTAAATATCCAGGGATCTTCCTGAAGTGAAAATGTAATGACCACTGGATGCTTTCAAGGTTAAATTTTATTTCCTGTTTGACACCTTCACTTTTTTTCAGTCTTTTCCACCTATACTTTGTTTTCTTTTTGTCTTCTTTTTTTTTTTTTTTTTTTTGCAATGGAGCAAAGAGTGGGAAGGGGGATAAGGCTGTTAGGTTGGTTGCTTTGTTTTGGAGAAAATTTCAATTTACAGTTGCAGATCATTTTATTTATGTCACTACGTAGGCCTCCTGTTTCAACTTCATCTGAAGTGGAGGAGAAGATGAGATTTTTTTTTTCTGTGCTTACACAATGATAGCTAGTTGTGGAAGCTTCTCTCCAGAGACTGGACTGAATATGGGTGTATTAATAAAAGATAATTAACTGTGGTTGTTAGTGTACTTCTTGATCAGTTGAAATAGAGAGGGGGCAACAGGGGCACAAGTACAGAAAGAAGTAAACTCCTTGGCCTTCTTTCAAGGTCATGAAATAGGGTGAGCATTCTAAAGAGCACTGGCTGTGCTGATGGAGTTGGAGTAGTGAATGAGGATCCTGACTATGGTCTTGACGTTTTGTGCTTGAGAGAGAGGACTTGTATGTTCCCTGTAAGCAGCCAGTACTGAACCAACAAAACACTCAACTACTAAGTTTTTGTTTTGTGGCTCCAAATAACAACAAACTATGCAGGCTAAAGGATGTTAATCATCAAAGATAATTCAACACTGATTGTGTTTGTACTTGTTAACTAGGCCTTCATATTTATATACTGATGTTCACAAGTACCACTTAGAAGCTGGATACGTTAATTAAGCTGTTCAAACACTGTTTACAATACTTCAAATTAAAAGCAAATTGGATTTGTCTGTAACTACAACACACGTGCATCAGGGACTAGATTGTCATATCTCTTGAAGATGCAGTAGTCGGAAAACCATACTCATCATTAATTAAATTCTAGTGGCAGATTACACTACTTGGAGTTGTTGGATTTGAGATATATATAGGTATGTATGTTCATTTTTTATCTTGCTCCTCAGATAGTTCAGAATCTTTTATGTGGCGTGTCCTGAACATGTAAGCAGACATGAATTTTATGGTGGTAAACTATGCTCCAAGTATGTATTGAGTCCCAAAGAAAATAGCCATTTGGAAGTACTGAGTTAACCCTTGTTGAAACTTGTCTTTCTCAGCCCGATCAATAAATGTACCATAGTACCAATATCAAGAAACTCTAGTACACTCCTCTTTGTATATTAAAGTATGTATTAGTTGTAATGAGTAGTTCTGCATTTCCTTGTATTCCAGGAAAACACAAGCCACCCTCCAAAATTACAGAAAACAGTCATTTCACAGTTCACGTATGGGTGTTAATTACAGGATAAAATAAGACTGGGTAGTGAGAGCTGAATTGGGGATAATTCCACTGTTCTGAAGACCTGTGGGATGATAAATATTAATGATTAAATTAGTTAACTCATCCCAATGAAAACTTCTACTTTAGGAAATTATTCATGATACTGACTGAGTATCATGCTTGCTCTGGTCACTATGGGTGCTAAATCTGTGTGACAGAAGTCTCTAAAAGCTTTTAGCTGCAGTAGGCATGAAAAAGGAACAGAAGGAAAGAGACAAGTTGGGATCTGAGCAGAGGGTGTTTTTTCTTTACTTGTTTGTTTGGTGAAAACATGCTGAAGATTATCACATGAAACAAAAAGTCAAGGAATGGTTTTGCAAATACGCTTGATCTTTCATGAATCTTTAAAGTCTTGCGTGCGGTGTTTGCATACCTATGGTTCCCTTCACTGTAATTGCACCCTTGTATTGGTAGCACACCTAGTATTTTGTAGCACTCTCCAGAATCTTTTCAGTTGCTCTTTTCTAATTACTGACACCAGTAAAAGCAGGAGGAGTTGAGGTGAACCCTTGGAATTGCAGCTGAGAAACTTGGCTACTTCAAGCTGAGCATCATTATATAGTAAATCTGTGGGGTGTTTTTGTTTTGTTTCATTTTCTTTTGTTGCAAAAGAGTTAGGAGGGAAATAATGCTATAACTTTGTCTGAGTAAATGCAATGCTGCTTTTTGTCCTGCTTTTACTGTGAAAGTTGCTAGGAAATTGAGGTCAGAGTACAGAAGACACAGTTCAGAAGTTTTGAACCCTTACATACCTGCTTTACTGAAGAAGAATAATGAAACAGAATAGCCACAACTGCTAGAATAGTTTCAGTCTATTGAATTGCATCAGCCTTAGACAACTAGATTTGAACTGTGACATGTGAAACAGAATGT
Source organism: Perdix hodgsoniae (assembly GCA_035772895.1). Classification (NCBI taxonomy): domain Eukaryota; kingdom Metazoa; phylum Chordata; class Aves; order Galliformes; family Phasianidae; genus Perdix; species Perdix hodgsoniae. Next base: position 12,545,030 of record JAPSGF010000014.1, on the reverse strand, counting down.
TGTAAATAGCATGGCTGTGTGCACAGCACAGTCCCTTTCTTTGCCATGCCCTCCCCTGTAATTCTGTCTGACTTAGAATTTTACAGAAGCTTCTTTCTCACTAATAATAATAAATATTGATAATTTTGAAATGTCTGGACTTCTGAACTTCAACTCAAATATATTTGTGGCATGTACCTTTTCTTGGCTTTTGATTGTCTATAAAATAAGCTTTTCAGTTCATGCAACAGTTTGTTTCTACGTACAGTTTGATCTTTTAAAGAAGGTGCCTGAGAATTTGAAACTTCTTCAGTAGAGATAGAAGAACTAGTTAAAGCAAGATGAGATTTGATTCAGGTGTTGGTGGTGTTTATGACATTGGAGCGGTGTGTGTTGTTGTTTCTTAGTCTCTTACTCTCTTACTCTCTTGTGTCTATAATTCCCTATTTTGAGTGGAACAGATGTGTCAAAATTCTTTTTCATCCCTTTGTTCCCCTTTCTTCCTTTTGTTCCCCTTTCTGGAAAAGATGCGTTCACAGGGACAGATTCACGGGTATCGCTGAGGTAGGGAGCTGGCCTGGTGCATTTCAGACCTAATGAAATTCTGGAAATAGTGCATGAAAATGAACTCTTAGGTAATCTATTGACCAGTGGAAGAAGTAATACCTTATTTAAAAAACAATAAAGAATAACAGCCAAAGTAGATGGACATAAAGTTGTTAACCAAAAATAAACTCTCTATGTTGATTATTGTTAAGTAGGCAAAGGAAGGATTCCTTCTGAAGTGGCTTGGAAACTGTGGTACAGACACACTGTTGGAATCAAGACCGGATGGAAATGATACAAAAGGTCTGGACTTGTCTGAGCACTGATTCAGTGCACAGCTTCTGCACTTGTGCAATGAATCAAACTCAGTTTAGACAAGTATGCTGTTGCTTTTAGGGGTAGACAACATCCAAATGGTGTAAATATCTTAAGTCATCACTAAATGACTTTGCGAAAGCTCACAACCTTCACACATGCTTCATGGGTAACTATGCTTATTATATTTGGTAAGTTCTCGGAGCAGGGACTAGAAGAATAAAGAAAAAGGAGAATCCTGTATTCTCTATCCTGGGCTACTAAAGTGCCTTTAAAATGTATTATAGTTACCTATCTAGCAATTGTCACCAGCAGTTTCTTCTTGAGATCTGAGCTATTACCTACCAGTGAATGAGTATATGCACTACACACTTTAACTTCATCTTTGGGTTCTAATTTGTAATGTTGCTTTCAATATCTTCGGTAGTTTCACTTTTCTTTTTAACTGCCACTGACATTTTTTCTAAGCTGCATCTCATTTTTAGGCTCTGTGCCTGGAATAGGAATACTTACCTTTTCTTTCATATCTTATGTGTAATTTGTTGGTCTTGACAATTCCTTTATTCTGAAAGATATTGCTTGAAAGAAACAGTTTTAAAACCTAGCAGCAAATTGGGCACTTTTTGTCTGCAGCCATTCCACATGCCAGGTACCAACTAGTATTGAATTTTGCAACAAAATATGCATCTCCAGGTAATGGTTTGTGACACACTTTTGTATGAAATATTGCTGGAAACTCATGATATAGCTTTCCTTTTTAGGCAGACAAAAGAAAATGCTAGAGGAGATGAAAGATTAAAGTATTTGCTTCTTCACCCTTGGAAGAAGAGCTGTGGGAAGGGGTAGGGAGATGTCAGTGTGAGATGCTGAGCTTTCTTTGGGTGAGCAAAGGTACATCTTCTGAAAGAGCTGTCACTGTAAGTTACAATGCTGTGCTATGGTGATTTGCCACCTTGCACATGGGAGTACTTCGGATTGAGCAAAGTTCAACTTCCCAGGCACATCGGCTTGGATAATGTGAATGGGGGGGAGGGGGAAGAAATCTTATTTGTCAACATTAAGATGGTAAATAAAAAATTAACTAAGCTTTACGCATCTGCTGTGGCAGTAACTTGAAAAATGTCCTGGTGGCTTTCAACCATTTTTATTGGGCTTTTGATTGGAAAAGTCTATGAGACCACCTCATGAGACTGAATGTGTACAAGTCCATGGGACCGGATGGCACGCATACCAGGGTTCTGAAGGAGCTGGCTAAGGTGGTTACTGAGCCGCTCTCCATCATATTAGGATGGAGATATTTGATGGGTGGACCACTCGATGGATAAGAAACCGGTTGAAAGGCTGCAGACAGAGGGTGGCCATCAATGGCTCCATGTCCAGGTGGAGGCAGTAACAAGTGGCGTCCTCCTGGAGTCTGTCCTGGGACTGGTGCTCTTTAACAACTTTGTCAATGACATCGATGATGGAATCGAGTGCACCCTCAGCAAGTTTGGTGATGACACCAAGCTGAGTGATGCGGTCGACATGGTTGAGGGAAGAGATGCCATTCAGAGGTACCTCGAGAGGCTAGAAAGGTGGGCCCGGGTGAACCTGATGAGGTTCAGCATGGCAAAGTGCAGAGTTTTGCACTTGGGCTGAAGGAATCACAGGCATCCATACAGACTGGAAGGAGCAGCCCTTGAGAGCAGCCCTGCAGAGAAGGATGTTAGGGTCTTGATAGATGAAAAACTTAACATGAGCCAGCAGTGTGTCCTTGTGGCTCAGAAGGCAAATGGGATCCTGGGCTCCATCAGAAGAGGGGTGGCCAGCAGGGGCAGGGAGGTGACTGTCCCCCTCTACTCTGCTCTTATGAGGCCCTATCTAGAGTACTGTGTCCAAGGCTGGAGCCCCCAGTACAAAAAAGACAGGGAGCTGTTGGAGAGGGTCCAGAGGAGGGCCATGAAGGTGATCGGGGACTAAAGCAGCTCCCCTATGAAGACAAGCTGAGGGAGCTTGGCTTGTTCAGCCTGGAGAAGAGAAGGCTGCGGGGTGACCTCATTGCAGCCTTTCAGTACCTAAAGGGAGCCTACAAACAGGAGGGGAATCAACTCTTGGAAAGGGGAGATAACAGCAGGACAAGGGGAAATTATTTTTAAGTTGAGGGAGGGGAGATTTAGGTTGGATGTCAGGGGGAAGTTCTTTACAGAGAGAGTGGTGAGCTGCTGGAACAGCTGCCCAAAGAGGTTGTGGATGCCACGTCCTTGGAAGTGTTCAGGACCAGACTGGATGGGGCCCTGGGCAGCCTGGTCTAGTATTAAATGGGAAGGTTGGTGGCCCTGCATGTGGCAGGGGGGTTGGAGATTAATGATCCTTTAGGTCCCTTCGAACCCTGGCCATTCTGTGATTCTCTGTTTTTTCCTTTTAAAGTCAGCTATTGTAGATGGAGATGAAATCATCTTTTCTGCCTTCCTTCTAGAAGGTGAAGCTTATGTGCCAGTACAACACCTCTAGTAACTGTGGGTGTACGCTTGTCACCCTGGTGAGGCTGCTGACACTGCAGAGGGAGGCTGGCCTTTATGGTATGTGCACTGGATCATGTGGACCTTCTGAAATGCTGTTCCATCTTCCTCCTCTATTTTCACGTGACAAAGTTTTTTGCACCAATAATCTTACAGCTTGGAACCCAAGGTTCTTTGCTCGTCTACAGCAATGAGTGGCACAAGGAAGTCCTTCAGTGTCTCTTTGCCTAGCATTATCCCAGGCATAATTTCTATTCAAATAAAGCTGTGGTGAATATGTTATATTGGTGATGACCATCTTTTCCAATATGAACAACAACAACAAAAAGCCCTCTTCCTTGGAATGCGGCTGCAAGAAAACCTTCTCTTTAAGATGAGAACAAGGAGAAGATGCTTAAGTTGTCTAGCCTGGAGAAAAGGAAGCTGAGAGGTGACATCATTGCTCTCTGAGAATTCCTGAAGAAGGGAAGTAGAGAGGAAGGTGCCTGGCTCTGCTCCTGGTCACTGACAAGACACACAATTACATTAAGCTGAGCCCTGCATTTAGTTCAAATTAGATGTGATGATTTTCTATGAGGATGCTGGGACAGAATTTGAAGATGGATGGTTGATGCCTCAAGCCTGTCAATGTGGAATTCAGAATAGCTGTAGCTTTCTTCCAGCTGGGCAAAACTGAAGTATTCTATTCTATAATGTGCAGTGTTCATACAAGAGGCTTTTGCATTGGCATTAAGCTAGTATAAGACAAAAGGGAAGTAGAAAGTTAGGGAAAAGAACAATTTCTGCCTATTAGATTAGGGGAAAAAATGGCCCCAGGAGTTGTCAGGTTTGGATGAGAGAAGGCAAGGCTCAGCCAAAGGGCCTGCATGAAAACGAGAGTGGATGGAAGTTACTGTGCCTTGCTGATAGGCAGGTCCTCCTGAGCAGCTGAAAAGCTCTGTAACTGAGCAGTGAGAACACTAGCAGGGTGATGGGCCTCTGCTTTTAGGGGAGTAGGCAGCATTGCTCCTCTTATTATCTTTTACTGATGATGCTTGAGTATAAGTCTTGAGAGCAGATTTGTTTCAGTATAAGAGCAAAGATCATCCATTCATAAAGAGATCAGCTGAGTGCATCGTGCACTCTTTGGCAGTGCTGGGTGACGTTTTACTGTATACAGTGGATTTTCTTATTCTTAATAGCTCATGAGTCTCAACTGAAGTTATAACAGGAAAACTTTTAGTTTTAAACTCTTTTAGGCAATTAGGTAAACCAAGTTTCAAGGGAAGTGTATGCAAGGAAATTTTATAGCCAAGAAAATAAGCTGTTAAAATAATTGAACCTACTGAGGAACTTACTTTGAAACAATGGATCAAACTAATAATGTTCATTATGTCTCTTAACTTGCAATCAATTTTGTAAAGGCAAGCAGATGCATTCCTCTTTGGTGGTACTCTGCTATACGTGGGATAGAAAAAGCTACCTCTGAGATGACAGCATCTCTTTTACAGTGAAAATGTAAGATTAGGCTATCTTTCCTTTCCTGGACTATATATGACCTACTCTGCTTTTTTTTTTTTTTTCATTTTGACCTTTCTCTCTGACTCTTCAGTATGCTCAAGTCTTTCTTTTAGCTGTAATTTCTAGCTGTACTCCTGTCCTTAAAGTTACTCCTACAGTCTGAAATGCTTCAAAAAATCCAGTCCTCCTTTATAGATCATTACTGTTCATGTGTAAGGCTTCTTTGAAAATTCATAATAGTGTGATTATAACTGAATAATAAGTCACTTTGAGAGATATTGAGAAAGAGGTTGAAAAGTATCTGGGAAAAGCACACTACCTGTCTTCTTAAATAGATATGTGTAAAGATCAGGGGAAGATCGCAGTACTTCATGAGTTAAGAGACATAAATGAGGTAGGGGTCTGTGTAATACTCTTTTATTCTCATCTAAATATTCTGCTTAGAGAACTCTATGCATCCCCTCATCCTGGTCAAATCCTTATCACGTCATTCGAAACTCCTCTGTTTACCCTTTGAAAATGTAATTCTTATATGCGGCCAACGTAATATCTCTTCTACGTTAGCCTTCTGATGTCTTAGAAATAGAATTCATCTGTGAATGTTTATTAGTTCAATCCTCTATTCTAAAAGAGTAAATATTTGCCTTCTCAGTTGTGAAGTTAGTATAAATTTTGCAGCAAGAATTTGCCTTGATTAAAAACATCAGAATATGTGATAATTTGTATATGTACAAGAAAATGGGGTTTAACATAGCTAATTATAAAGAGTTTTTATGTTTCTTTATTCCGTTCTGCAGAATGTCCTTCAGACCTGGATTTTGCAGCAGGTACAACACCACTTGTATGAAATCAGATGATAACATAATCAAAGTTTTATTTTATCAGGCACTTCTAAATACAGGAAGTTTGGACTAACCCTAAAAGTTCCTGTAAATGTATTTCCTGAAAATCCACAAGCATTTGTGGCTACACACATGGTAGATGTTTGGTGTGAATGTAGCTGAATTTTAAATACCTGCTTGTTTTTATGCCTGCAGTCACTTTAGTACACAGACAAAACCATCTAGAGGTCACACTCAATGAAATGGCAGTACAATCGGTTAGCTTGGTATGTAAGTTTTTTTTATTATTATTTGCTGTAGTAATGTTTTGAAGATGTGAAATAAGAGATCATCTTGAAAACTTTTGCTGGAAGGATAAAACAAACCTGCAGAGAAAAGTATGTGGATTACGTTGATCCATGGTAGTTCTGTGTTTGATATTATGATTAAGTTTTATAATTAGCTTGGCAATTTACACATATATGTATATAATAAAACCGTTTAGGCTAATTAGTTGAGGAGGGTGAAGGTTACACCACAAGACAAGATGTTCATTGGTACTTGAGTCTGGGTAAATAGAAAGCTAGATTGAAAACTGCAGCTCTTTAGATTTTATACAGCGCAAAGCCAGGTGCAGCTTGATTTCATAAAACAATAACCCCTGGCTGATGGAGTGTAATATGGCACATCTTCAAGAATAAATGAGACAAAATATTCCAATTACAGACTAATCTTACTTCTTTCTATCCTGAGCCAAGTATTTGCCTCAATTGTTCAGCAACAAATTACCCCAGCAGCAGAGAACTGCCACAGAGGATAACAAAGTGGTGTCTGCTCAGGGAGATTAACTGTTGATCGGATTCTCATATTGAGAGTTCTTGAAGGGGGGGGAAAAAAAATAAAAAAAAAAAAGCAAACTAATTCACAACAGATGAGACACTGATGTCTTGTTCTTTGTCTTCAGAGGAGCCTTCTGTGCTGCATTCGCCAGGATTTTTTTGGAAGCTGTTTTTTGATGATTTGTGTGTGTTCTGCACAGCACATGGTGCAGTTAAAAAAAATAAATAAATAAAAAAAATAAAACCTGCAGAAACAGTTTTATGAGGTGTGGGAAAATTTAGCTGCATTTAAAGTGACAAATAGTGCATGTATTCAGAACCTCTGAGAGCTTTAATTAATGGTTTGCCATTAGCTTCTTAATGTGCACGTATTCTTGTTCTTTTGGATTGTCATGCTAAGATTGAGGTTGATTTTTTTCCCCTGCTTGACACAGAGATGAATTTATGAAGGCGCAAAATTCAACTGTGAAGAGACAACAAAGTGGCATGCTAATTTCAACCACCTTATGAATATCAATCTTTTATTGTTTTGAGAAGTATTAGTCAAAGATATTAATGTACATAACGTATTTGGATTTATTCATTTTTCCTCTGAACTTAGGCATGCCCTCTGCCATCCTTCCCTTATCCCCTCTAAGCTGCTTTGATTGTCTTTCCGTGTTTCAGGCAGGATATGCTATCCTTTTTCTTGTAGCAAATTACTGTTGTTACTCCACATAGACTCGTTATAGAGTATGAAATACTTTAAAGACTGGTATGCAGCAGTAATCAGTGGGTTTGTAAGTATTTTCTACAACTTAAAATTCCTCATTGCCATGCTGTTAATGGTCACTTGATGTGATGCATATTTTCAGGCTATTTAGTTTAGCCTTCAAATAAACAGAATAGCCACGTGAAGATGACTGAATTTGTTAAGCCAAGATGTTCAGTGAGTGGTTAGCAGCCATTATTTAGGGAAATGCAGGCTTTAACCTAGCTTGATATCTTAGTACAACACTTAACCTATGCCTTCTCTATTATTAAACACTGAAATCTAGGTTAACTGTGCTGCTTAGTGAGCACAAGCTGCTGAAGAAAGTTCATTTCCTTGCTCTTTTGAAATATTCTCTTGAGGGAGAATAAGCAGTATTTAAAACAAAACTCAGCAACCTTACTCGACCCTGAGTTATTCCTGGGACAGCCTAGATAGTGACTACTGATGATTCTGTGTCTGCCAATTTAAAAATACAGGTTTCATCGACCTTGTTTTGATTGTATCGAGCAGCACACACCACACTCCTCCTATGTGAGAGAGCTAGAGAAGAGAAAGCATAAAAAAGACACCAATCCAAAGGTGCTGATCAAAATAAAATCGTTTGGAGAACTGCTGTAACTAGATCAAGTAATTGTATTGTATTTCATCAAGTATTTGTATTGTATTATCCGTACTGTAATTTTGTCAAGTGCTGGACCTCCTCAACAGGGTAGCACAAAGGCCTGAGTTGCCTTCAGCTGGGAAAACTGAAATGTACTTCAAAGCAGTTAACTAAAGAGTGACTTTGCTGTTATTTTCCCCAATCAAGTGCACTCGTGTTACCGTTATGGTTTCGGCAGTGATGTGCAGCAGCGTGTAGTGGGTCCATTTCCTCATGTGCAGATTGTCTCTAATACTATAAACTAGATTATCACAGTGTTTGCCAGCACTCTGCATTCTCAAAATGCCCATCCATCCTTCAGACATCTGCATTCAGCCAACTGCTATGGACTTGGCCAGACAATGCTGCTTGGCAAACAGAAAGGCGGTCTCATTAAAGATCGTTTGATTTAACGTACCTATGCAGAGAAGTGGATGTCTGTTCATTTACCTAGTGAGATATTAAGAGTAATATTTCAACAGGTTGTGATTTGAGTTTGGAATGACAGCGTGGCCAATTCTGTTGTTGCTTTTTTTCCAGAAGCAATTGAAAGTGAAAGTTTTTCTAAGTTTGGTTTTTTTCAAAACTCCATGCACTCATTTTACAAACTATTTTAACAGTTCACATTCATGTGAATGAACACCTTTCTTGATAACAGTATAGAAAAGCATACAGGTTTTCTTCTTTTATTTAAATAAGAACTTAGGGCAGAAAATCCCACTTTTTCACGCTTTCTGACATGAAGCTGTTCCAAAACTTTTCTCCTAGTCTCTGAGGATACACGTGCTCCTTTGCAGAGTGCTAGTAGATGGTAATTTTCATTGGGAAAGTACTGTTATTACAGGTTCAAGTAAGTCCTTGTGCATTGCGTTGGAAAACAGTCCTGAATCCCAGCTCTAATGAAAGATGGCCAGAGCTCTACATGGGCAGATCCAATACTAAGAAACGTGGCTATCATAGCATTCTGTGTCACTGCGAAGAACTCTTGCTTCATGGCATTCTCTGTACCCAGACTGCGTTCAAAAAATGGAATTTTACCATAAATCTTCAAACCTTTGGCCAGGTGACACAACTGTGAATGCCAGGTTCTAAATTCAAGAGATTGCCCTGACTAAAGACCTCAAAAGGCTCTGGAATGCCTCCCTATACTTCCTAATGTCTAGAGAAATAGGCTTTGGAGCCACACCTGCTGTAATACCATAGGAAAAAAGAACAGCACAGATATACAGCTCATAGCTTCTGTCCCTTACCAGGTTATACAGGCTATATGTATGCTGCCTTTTTAGTTCTGCTGGTGGTCTTTGTTTGTTGGCTTTTTGTATTTTTTTTTATTAGAATGCACTTTTTTTTTAAATTTGCAAAGTGTATGAATGCAGTGGAGTTATGTTGGATCAGAGTATGCAAAGGAATGTGGCTGTCTGGATTACCTCCTGGGGGTCTTAAAAATGCAATGCTCATATTTTTATGGCAAAGAATGCACCTTTCTTTTAATGGCCTGAAATGTGTGCCAGGTCTTCAGGGCATGCTACATAACATTGCCCTGAGAAGAAGTGTCCTAGTTTCCAAGATGAAGTTAAGACAATTAATTATGGAAATAGATGTTGAGGAAATAATGAAGGAGACATAAGCAAGTACAGGGAGAGATGTCATAAAAGTAGTTCTGAACTTGCATGCTAGGGCAATAGGAGTGGTGTCAAGTTAATTTGCACGTACACATTAGATGTATCAACTGTATATTTTCCTTACGTAACGTGTCTAAATAATTAAAATGTACTTTTCGTGTAACTAAAAGAACATGGTGTCATCAGCAAAATGTGAAGTATAAGGAAGAGTTTATGGAAAAGTTTTTCTTCGCCTTTAGATGTACCGATGACAACTTGAGTAGTCTTCTGCTTATTTCATAATTGTCTGGGCCACATTCGAGTGAGGTGTGCATTGGGAAAGCCCTAATGAAGTTCACATGAGTTCTTTTGCTTCTCCCAGGCTCAGCTTGAGCTAATCTCATTGCTATTTTGGGGGCAAACTGTGTCTTCTAAATATATCCGTGTTCTCCTTACAGAGACAGAAATCAGACCCGCATTCAGATGGTTTTTGAATGCTGTAAAATCTTATCTTTTGTAATAAATGGGGGAAGGAGTTAGAAATCAATTCTGCCTAGGTTACATCTAAAAATGAGTGAGGTAGCCTCACTGCAGCAAACGAGCTTAATTGAGATGCAGGTGTGTGCAATCACATCGCTCAGGTAATTGAGTGTAGTCAATAAGCTACCAGACTTCAGCTCTCTGTGGGCCATTATAAACAAAATACGCAGCATCCATAGAAAGTTTGTTGATGCTGGGTTTTTTGTTGCTGCTTTTTGAACTTTGTTTCATGCTTACATATAGTTGTGTAGTTATCATTTTTCATAAAAAGATGAATGTTGGAAAACATCAGGAGGTGTTAACATGCTCTTTTTAGATTTTGCTTGGGCTTCCTGTGCTAGAAACAGTTCAACAGGTGAAGGTAGAAAACCTGTCTGTGCCTTCTATAGTCAAGCAGAGGCACTGTAGAACTCTTCTGCTGATCATCTTCAGATGAAAAACAAACTATCCCCGCTGGGAAGAGAACATGACTTCATTCTACTTGCTATGATTAAGACTAACTTTGGTAATGAAACAAATGCTTCTTGTTAATGCTTTTTTTTTTTCTGTGAATTTTAATTTTGTTTTTAACATTCATTAATTGCCTTAGAAGTGCAATGATGTTCTTAAGACATTTTCCAATTGCAGAACCCTCTTTTATTTGCAGTTATGTAATGTGATGTTTCAAGGTGCTTTTCTCCTTTCAGTGCCAAATGCATCTTAATTTTATTTGGCACACAGTAAATATTTATTTTTGTTCTCCTAGAGATAAAGGATTTTCATGCAAGGTTTTTGAGTCGCTTTGAAACAATATTTGTCTTGATAATTGGATGCATTTATCCTGTTTTGTTGCTGCTTTTTCTTTTAAATCGGTTACTGGTGTTCTTCAATGGGTTTTTTTTATCCTTTTCAGTCTTGTTTACAAAAGTAAAAGTCTTAGTTTAAAATGCACTATGTATTACATGTTTGTAACATGAACTGTGTAGAAAGAAAACTAAGGAATAATTCCATCAATTCCGTTTAGTTCTTGCCAAAACAGATTGTGTGTTGGGGGCTATTTGTTCCTTTTTTTTTTTTTTTAAAAGCTATTTCAACACCTGGTATTTATTTAGGAATTCATCAAGGACCCATGTTGCTCTCAAACCGCTTCTCTTCTCAAATCTCATTTCTGTTTCTCTTTGGATGAATGTGACATACTGCTTTGCATGCCTAGGAAGCTTTATTTCTCGCTAGGTAGAATCACACATTGACATCTCTCGGGGAGTCCCATATGCCACGGCACCTGACCCAGTCCTTAGCGCCTATGAGATACGTGACAGGTCTGGAACAATCTTTTTTTAAAGTTTATCTCCTGTCACCTTGCTGTTTTAATTTAAGAGTTATCTTAGTAGCATGCAGAGAGGAATAGAGTATCGGAGTATAGATTATTTTGTATTCTTTTCAAGTAATAAATAATGCACTCCAGGCTGCAATGCCAGCAGGTGTTCTTTGCTCCAATGCAATGGTTCTGGAGATAGTGTTTGTTCTGGAGTAGTTTTAGGGTACTTCAATTACTGGGGGACTAATAAAATGGCACTGAAGAGTGCTTCAGGTTTTAATTCCCAGAAAGTAACTTCAAAGACTTAAGTGTTAGGTAAAGATGTGTGAAAAGGGAGTTAGAATTCTCAATAAAGTTGTAGAGCAACTTTGATATAATGAATAAGCTTCAGACTCAATTGTTGTTCAGGAAGATGACTTATAGTCATTAATAAGCAGGATGTCTCTTTTATTATGGCTAAGTTAATTTGCTTAGATCCTTCCTGACAAACTGAAGGTTGTTGTTGACTCACTTTTCTTCAATGTCAGCACATTGATTGAAGTGTTGTAATTTGTATTCCTCATTAATAAAGGAGGAAAGGGGTTACTGATATTACGAGCAGGATTTCAAGTTTTGGATTCTGGTTTCTAAAGTTGCTACATTGATTAGCGATTTGCCTTAGTGAACTCTATCAAATTCTTCTCTCAAAAAGATAGTGAATAATTATTAATTTGGTAGTAGACGGCCGCTTTGTTATATGTTCTAGTGATTCCTAGGAACCCAGTTTGGGATCAGGATGCTTTTGACACTGTGCTACTCAAACACTTAGAGGTTACTCTGACGCTGAAGAGGTCCCACTCCAAATGTTTTACCTTTGATATTTTGAAATGAGGTCAGTGTCTTAGTATTTAGTAGTCCTACCTACATAAGGGGCTGCTGGTCACTTCCTAGGGACTAAGTTAGGAAAACTGGTGCAGAGACTAACTCGGCTCTGCTGGGTCTTCAAAAAAAAACATCTCAGACTTCTAGTAGTAATGACAAAAATCATTGTCAGGGAGCAATGTATTTTAATTTTAAAATCCTGGGAAGTCCTCGGCAGCTTTCTATGAGATAGCATTTCTCTAGAGGTTTTGTTTCCACATGGGTTAGCGGGAAGTCTGGTTCCATTTTCTGCTAGGCCTATTAAACAAATAAAACAAGGTCAGTATTCTAGTTCTTTTTTCTTTTTCCTGCATTTTATTTCACTGGATTTCAAGGAAGGAAGTTGAGTGGTCCTTTTTTTAACTCTCTCAGCATCAAAAGCTCTTAATTGTTTCAACTATCTTTTGGTTGTGAACCAGTGGCACAACCACGTGCTATACTGCATGTCTATGTACATGCACAAAGACTTGCAGGGTTATTATGAAATGCTTTGTCAACTGATCTCAGTCTATAGTTGTACACTTAAAATAAAAGGATAAAAAATACTTTAAGGCATTCTAATGCATCCTTGTATCTGCCACATCAGAGAGTGATCATTGCAAATGGGATTATGCAGCAATATACCAAATGTCTTTTGGTTTCTACCCTCCAGGTGTAATCAAATAAGGAGAAAGTAGGAAAAACATTCCTTCGTGCATACATTCTTTTCCCTTATTCTTTTTCTGTGATTGTTGTTTCACTGTTTTAATACTTTTTTTTTTAAGCAAAGGATGAAAAATGTATATGCTGTCTTGAAACGATATTTTGTATAATGGAATTCAGCATTCTCTTATGTTAGTGTTTTCTGTGATTGCTGGGGAGGCAAACTAGATCTATGAGGTGACTCTTGTTTTGACAGCATCTGAACTTATCCATGCATTTAACATGGAACAACTTGTTGCGATATCTGAGGGAGGTACTAAAAAAGAACGAGCTTATATGACCAGATTGATGCAGAGATTGAACTTTGTACATCTTCTTTATTTGGTTTGTTACTGGCTTTGTTATCATTAGTGCAGGAATTCAGGTGTATTAAACAAAATATTTTTTCCTTTATTTCTTATGCAGTCATATATTCCTACTTCCATAGGTAATGGTTTGGTCACAAAAGATTTTCCAAACTGTTTGTGGCATGGAATGAAATTCTTCTGTCAGCAGAAGTTCTGTTTGAGACTTTAGGTCTGTGCCCTATCTAGTACTCTATGGATGTTTGTAAATGGTCTAAGAAGAGCATAGCTCCCTACTCCTTAGGAGTTGAACTGAATTTCAAATCACCCTGACAACCTCAGCAAAATGCTAAAGAGGATTGTTGACATCCAGAGAAAATAAGATTATATGTTTATGATGACTGTCTTGATTTGGGCTGGAGCCACAGGAGTGAAACACCATGAAGATGCATGCAGTGTTTTGTTCACTGCCTCAGAATGAGGAGTTTTATTTCCCAGACTGTCAATTCAAGCATTTTACACCAATGCTAAATTTTAAATGAAACTCTCCTTCCAGCACTGTGTCGCAGAAATGCACAGCTGCACAGCCTAGTGTTGCTGCTAATGCATCCACAGTGTATGCCATAGACCAGTTTCTCATTTAAAGAGGAGTGTGAAAGACAGCTTTTAAGAGTCCAAAGCTTGGCATCTGGGGAAGAGAAGCGGAGGAACACCTTTTCTGAGTGGTCTGTTAGTAACAGCTGTGAGTGGTCTTAGGTGAACATCTCTTGTTGATGGGTGAGGAGAGGAGGAAAAGCAGATATTTCAAGTGATGGAAAAATATAAATTTTTGCTGAATGTTTTAAGATTCCCTATTACCTTCCATTCTTCTGCCTTTTTAAGTGAAGACAATGTGAGTATTGTATACCTGTTGTCTTCCACTGTTTCTGATTTTATCAGTTGCCGTGCCAAGCATGAAAATTTCTGTGACAAAGTTACCGTTTTGCTAATGGTTCATGCCCTAGTGGATACCCTCCATTGCCCTAAAATATGCAATCATTTAATTGTCATTGCAATCCTATTATATTGCCATTATGGAGTGTCTGGTGGGGAAAGCTATGAACATGTTATTAGTGCTGAAAGGGACAATTTACTGAATCTCACTAAATGCCATTGCTTCTCAAAAATGAATCAAAATTACTTTATTATGCATGTCTTACTTTAATATTTTGCTCAGATAATGACTGTGCACCATTGATCATCTGCTGAGTTGAGGGTTTTTTTGCAAAATTTTTAGTTTGCTGCAACAGTAGCAATGTTAAAATCATCATGCACTCCTTTCCAGCCCCTTTTATTATTTTTTTTAAGCTCTTGTTGAGATGGAGTTGTAAGTATGGGTCTTCAACTGCTCACAGCTCACAGTGCAAAAGGTCTCACGTGTTAAATTCAGTACAAAGAAATCCTTTCTCAGCTTTCTCTTGGCAGTTGTAGTCACCTATTTCATTTATTTGAGCATATGTGTCCTTCCTTTATTTCCTGCTGTTCTGTTAGCTCTTTAAAGCATTGAGTGCATCTCAGTGAGTATCCCAAGTAACACTGTACTATGCTGTATATGTTCTCACCAGAGGTCTCCAAATACTACCGAAGTACAAATAATTAATTGCCATGTGTGACTACTGCTCTCGGTGAGGGTTGGTTGCGTTTGAAGCACATACAGCCCTTCTTCCTGTGGGAGAATGTGCTCATCAAACGAGCTTAAAATTATAGGTTATTCCCAGAGATGGTTTTGGGGATCACTGAAGTTGAACTTCTTTATTGATTCTAGAAATTGCATTTCTTTCCATGGATGGCAAGTTGCAAGTAGGGCTGAGTGTATTCTCTCATCTTTGAAATTACCATGCAAAGAGCTATGGGAAATCCAAAAGAAAATGTCTCTGTAGAATGCTGTGGAGAACAACGTGGCCTTCTCCAGTGTATTATAACTGTTAGAGAGCAAGCTATTTCGACCATGACGAAAGAAACAATGTTAGAAGTCCTTTAATATCTTCATAGTTCGGTGTCTTTGTAAGTGCATGAGAGTAGTAATGCAAATTGATTAATAATTTGAGCTGGGCTAGATGTGAAAAATCTTAAGGTGTAATATTTGAGAAAGGCGTCAGTACTGAAATGCAGATATATGTTTATTCTGCAAATACATCTCCAAGCAAAGCAATAATAATTTGTTGTGTAATTGTTCTTAATTCAGGTAGTATATTTATCTATTTCACAGGGATTCTGCAAATATTCTTTTCTTTTAAATCCTTATTTTGTTCTTGGTAATTTCAAATTTGTAGTTGTAGGCTGGCTGACACAACACATAGAATTATTGCTACACAGCTTAGTTTGGAAAAGGGCCTTTGAAAAGCTATTTTGAATTGGCTTGTGGCAGTTCTCTTGTACATAAACTCATTTTAACTGCATAAAAACTACTATATTGCACCTAGAAACTGCAGAGAATGTACATTCAGATGTTATGAATAACTGCAGTTAAGTAGAAATGAAACTGAAATAAATCTGAATTTTATTTGCACTTTACCTTCGTTTTAATGCCACTCAAGCTGCTGCTACCTTTTTTTTGTCAGAGTAGAATAGCTGTTAGGGATAAGAGAATATGTATGTGTTTATCTGTGAAGTGCTGAAGTATTGTTTTCTTACGTGTAACATAGTTTATAACCACACAGGCTGTGTAGTGAAATTTTGACTGCTGGACATTATTTTAAAGCTGTTTGTTCCCGTCATGGAAACACAATGACTAATACAAGATAGAGCACAGGAGCCTGAATGACAACTTCAAGAACAGGACATTTCTGTGAATAATAAGTGATATCTGTGCTTTTGCAATCAAGATGCTGTTAAAAGATAATGGTGACAGGAATGCATGCAAGGATTTACTTTTACAGATACTGATTCATTCCTTATATCACACTTGTGAATTTTTCACCTGATGAAACCATGTGAATTCCCTTTTATCTGCTTCAGCACCTGAATTGGAGGGGTATAAGGAAGTAATTATAGGCAAAATTTTCGAAAACACTTCAGATTTAAACAGCCTTGTATTGTGTTGAACATGCTTTGCCTTTTTAGGAATCTCAGTCCACAGGAAGTTAATGTTTTGTCTGCCAAGTCAGTCAACAGCTTCTGAGGACTTTATCATCAAAATTGTGCATCACTGATGCTTTTCTTGATTTAGCAGACTAACGGTTTTTCTTGTCTTCCCTATTCTTATTTTGTGTTGCCCAACTCATCCATACAATTTTTTTAACTGTTTTTCTTCTGTTGGCTCTCAAATATTTTATCAGCATGCACAATTGTATTTTAAGTACACTTTAAATAGCTAAAAAGGGAACATGAATTTGTAAGTTGCCTGGCTTCTGCTAGCTCCTATTGAATAACCCCTCTGTCCTGAGCATGGCAACATGCTGAGAAAAGGCCCACGTGCCAAATACAGAAACTTTTAGCAAAAGAGCCTTGCAACTGGGTAGTTCAATTGATTGTGCTGCTCTTCCACAACTCTAATTCCAACTGAGGAAGCGTGACACAGCTCAGGCTATCCGTCCCTTGTGCAGGGCTGGCTGTGATGACTGTGCCTTGCTAATCCCCATCTGTTGCCAGGATTAGTCTGCAGAGGCTGCATAGTACTCCCCCACGTTGGAGAGGATCAACCCTGGTGTTGTTAAACTGTGCAAGAGTGGCCTCTGCTTTAATAAAATGAGTTTTTAAAAACACTGGAAATCAAATCAAGAGTTGGATGTTCTTGTTTTGCTTTTTCTTCTTAAGTAAAACTACTGAATATGTTACAAGGCCAAGATTTTGCCATGAACTGGATTTGGTATTGCTGTCTTTGCTTGAAGAGTCAGAGTGAAGTTTGCAGTGGTCAGGCAGCAGACACTACTATCTGTGCACCATTTCCAGGACTCTGCTTCTTTTGAGTTCTAGCGCTTCTGGGCACTTTGCTGGGAAAACCTGGGAAATTTGCAAGGAACTTAAGTGTGTCTGTTTTCAGGTAAGGCTAGGAAAGAGTTGCTCTAGCAGCTTCTAAAGACCTCCCAGCTGCCCTTAATGAGAGTCCTTGCAGCCTTTGTCCTCGCTGCCCATTCTGACAATAAAGAGTCAAACATCCCTATTGCTCAGAACTATTGCACAGGAACTAACTGAGCACTGTTGTTGTGGGAGCTGCTCTGTGATCATCTTTGTGTTAATTTTTCTGCCTCTCCCTTCCCCTTTTTTTTTTTCCCTTCACTTACTAAAATATCTTTAGCTCAACTGATTAGTTTTCCTGATTTTATTTTTTTCTTCCTGTTATCTCTTCTGTCCTCCAAGGGGGATCAAGCAACTGTGTGGTGCCAAGCTGCTGCTTGTTGTCAACCTACCCAGCTTCCGCAGTATAAGAGAGATAAGGACTTACTGGAGTCCAGCACAAGGCTACCAAGATTGCTAAGAGAGAGGAGACTATTTAATATGAAGAAAGGCTGAATGAGCTGGGGTTGTTTGGCCTAGAGAAGGCCTCTCAGGGTGCCTTGCCAGTATATGTAAATACCTGAATGAAGGAAAGATGACAGAACTGGGCTCTGTTTAGTGTTGCCTAGTGAGAGAAGAAAAGGCAGTGGGCGCAAACTTGAAAACAGCAAGTCTTCCTTCTGAGTATGATTGAGCACTGGCATAGACTGCCCGGAGGCTGTAGGGTCCTTCGAGAAGTCCTTGGACCTTTCCCAAAGCTGCCTGGATCCACATCCAGGCTGGGCCCTGTTGGAGCAGCGCTGGGGCAGAGGGGCCCAGAGGTGCCTCCAGCCTCTGAGAGGAATTGTTGCAGACTGAGCACTGCTTCCCATTCCCCATCTCTCCTCTCAAATCCTTCTGCAATTGCTGCTGAGCTGCTGGTTGCCAGATGAGTTTTTCTACTGGTTGATGGTGGAAGAATGGATATGAGGTACTGAAAATAAAGCTTTTCCTCATCAGTGTTAGATTAAACATAGCAGGAAAAAGAGGAAAATATAAACAATCTGTGTACCCTTACTCCTGCTATGGAAAGTAAGATGTAATTATATTTGCACTCTATTTTCTTCTGTGCTTTAGAAAAACAAATATCACCTTATTGGTATGCTGAAGCATGTTTTGAGAAGCCAAATATGTTTTCATTTTAACATCCAGGATAAAAGCAGAGTCAATAGTGAAACTCATCTCATTTTGACCATATTTTGCCACCGGTATTTTTTTTTGTATTATTCTCCCTCATGCTACTTAGGATCATCATATCACAAGGTGATACTTAGTGTTCAATAGTGAGTTATCCTAACTTCCATTAAAGAGATTTGGTTTTCTCTTAGCGATAAGATGTGGTTCTTGCTGGTAGCCGGTCTCGGGCTCTGTAGTGCATTTGAAAGGACTTGGGCCTTGTCAGGCTGGTTTTGTGCACACTCAGCTTTCCCTGTTGGGAGCTTTGTTTTAACTTGGTTTAGCTGTAGCCATAACTCTGCCTATGGCAAGATGGCTCTTCCAAATTTGTTTCATGTTTCATTGCTGTCTAATGTACTGGTGCACCGAAGAGGAATACTGAACATTTTTTTTCCCTCAAATTTTAACCTAGTTTTATCTTGTCCATCCCCTTTTTTCTTCTTGATTGAGTATAACCTGGGAAAATTTTAATTAGTATCCTAAATAATAAACGCAATGTAATGTGAACTTGTCCTGGTAATACCTGTGTGAGGGTTGTAACTGCAGACCTCAAAGCACCGTATTTGGAAAAACAATCTATAACTAATTTAATATGATCAAGATTAAAGTGTATTTTTTCTGAATGAAATCCGATCGTAACTGGAGTTCTGCATGGTAAGCAGAAATCCACCTATCCTAAATTGAAGATTAATAATATGGTAGGCTTTTATGTTCATTATAGCAACTCAAGTGTTAGGTTGCAATACAAATTTAACATCAGTGAACACCTTTATGAATTCACTCTTTTAACACCTGAAACTTTTAAGAGGTAAATGCATTAACATTATTTTTGCTTTATAAATAAGCTTGAAACACTGTTCTCACCTTAACGTGAGCACTTTCAATAAGGAGAAGATGCTGCAATTTTCACTGCAATACTCAATTTCCTGTGTGGATAAACTCAGGCTAAAGGCGAAGTAGTTTGTCTCTATCTGATACTGTAACTATGTTACCTTCTGCCTTATAAACCTGGGAACCTTCCTGTTAGATCACAAAGAAAGCTGGGGGCAGGTTACTTTTCTTTTCTCCCTTGCAGCTGCTTTTGTTTCTTTTCCAAGTGTCTTATTTATTGTGTGAAATCTCACTGTACTTGCTTTGACAAAAATCTCTATCATCTCCTTACTTCTTTTAAGAATCGTGAATAGAACTCATCTTGTTCAGTATTGTTTGCTCAAGTTGTGCCACATAGTCTTGACAACTAGAACAAGTTGGGAAGTCACATGCAGCTGATTTTGGAACCTACCCATCTCCTGAGACAATCAGGGAAGTGAAAGAAAGGTAACATTAAATTTGTTGTAATGTTGTAAGATAAACATTCCCATAAGAAGTATAGCAACTGACTGGGGGAAAAAATAACAAAATCCCACAATGTATGGTTTGATTTCTACGTTCTCTGAATCAATTGATTCAGATTGAATTCATATTTTTCTTGTGCCAGGAAGGACGAAGGGACCAGTAATGATATTTTCCCACTCCACATCCATGGATTCCCACTTTCCTCCATGGATTCTGAGATTTATTTTTATCTTGGAAAAGCTGCAGTTTACTGGTGCAGCCATTTAGCTTTTATAGTTATAAAATTTAGGGGACAGTGATATCCTTTCCATACAACTTCCAGAGTGCTTTCTAAAACCTTTATTGCTGTAATGTTTCAAATTCAATAAGAATCCTTGACCTTTGCTTGCTCCGTTATTTTAGAGATGTTGCATCATTTTGATTTCCTTGTCCTACTGCACCATCAAAACAAAATATCTATCTTTATGGAAATGGTATAGCTACATCAGATAAACAAGACTACATCTTCTCAGTTGTTACAGTAAACGCCACAGGGAAAGATGGAGAAACTAGTACAGCAGAAATAATTATTACAGCATTGCAGAACAGTCATAATTTGTATGGACAGAAGAAATCCAGAATGGAAATTAGATGTGTTATTAATGTATAGAGTTTACTTATATGATAACTTCTTAGACTTTAAGAGAGAAAGATATGGAAGCATGTATTTGAAAATTTGAAAGGAATGTTTTCTTATGCTTCAGAATTTACAGGTATTTCCACACTTCTAAATTTGAGAGTCCACTTAACAATTCAGAAACTCTTGATCTGATTAGCAGGGGGAAAAAAAAAGGATTCTTCTTCATGCTTTTCTATTTGTGAATAGTGATGTTCTCTCATTTTAGTATCTTTAGTAGATGTAATCCATAGATAGATTGTAGACAGATAAAAACTGTATGTTTTCCCCTGGAATTTGCGGAGTGTGAATAATACCCTTACTCTTCATTATAAATTGGGATACCCTTCTTATAAACTGGGATTAGGCAAAGTGATACTACATCTGTGTAAAATACACTACTTTCAAAATATGTGGTTAAGAATGATTGTTGTTGCCAACTTCCTTGCAACCTTGCCCGGTCCGCAGCACTGCATCAGCACCCCACCATCTGCACCCCATCCAATGCAGGGACACGAGAGACGCACAGTATGGGATGTAGCTCAAGTGTTGATTTATTGCTACGTAACTGCTCCTTTTATGCCGTGACACGTGACCATCCCTGGGTACCTGTGACCTGTTAAGCACTATGCAGAACCACCCCCTGTGTCTCCACCCGCTATACCCCAAGTACCGCCCACATCTTTCCCTTCTCTATGCCATGCTACTGTGTCCCCCACTTTTTGCTGTTATTTCCCTTAGCCTCCTCTAAACTTGTTTGCAAGTGTTAAACAAATGTGTACATTTCTGTGTTAATGTCTAACTGGTTAGAAAAAGGTCTTTAACCTTTGTATATTCTGATATATTTATTTTGAGCAATCACTAAAATTTGTACAACAGATGCTTTTAGAGTGCTCGTGATCATGCCTTTGGGCTAATAGAAAATTAATGGTCGTACAACTTTTTGCATGTCAGATAGAATCAATATTAGTGGACTAATGCGCTAGGGTATCACTAGGGGCATTATTACTTACTGACCCCCTAGAAACAACAACCTGCAGAAAAAGGAGAAAGAACATGGTGGTGGTGAATGCAATAGGCAGTGCTAGCAGGGTATCCCCTGCTTCAAGGTGCGCTTTTCCTCTTTCACCCATCACAGATTCTCTATTGTTCTTATTCTTCTCAGGGTCTGAAGGGTATTATCCATTTGTACACTGCATCCGCATGGCCTGTGCGTGATAGAGAGACCAAGAACACCAGCTTGCAGAACATAATCAACTATCAAGGTTAGCTCTCTTAGTGTGCACCTTTGTCTCAGGTGCTGCATGGTCATATTTTAAAAATCCTGATTAGTGGGATGAGAGTTAATCATTCTGTAATACAGGGTTATCCCTTTTCCTGGGCTTTCTTTCCAGGTTTTGTCTTAGCAAATCCAGAAAAGGCTAATTGATAGGCTGATGGCATCACAACTGAGCGTTACTAATACTTTAAAGAGCTATTCCCATAGATTCCAGCAGTAGTAACATTAAATCCTGTTTAATTCACATTCAATCTACTACTAAAATAAAAGAAGCACACAGCAACCTAGATAACGCCTAATAACTCTAATTCTTGAGACTACGTTGATAACACAGGAAAACCCACTATATCATACCATTACTACTGTTGCTATTTGCAATACAAGAAGTTACAAAGCAATACCAATAAATAAGAAGCACACAATCCCAGTCATTATAAAGACTGGATGCTATTTTCTGCCTTTAGATGAGGCCAAACGTATCATGCTGGAACCTACGTATGGCCAGTCCATAGTCTTTCTTGAGGTGTGTCTCCCATATTCCCTTTTTTTGTTTATTAAGAATAGATTTAAATGTTAGATGAGTTAGATGTTAACGTTAATATATGTTAGATGTTAACGTCAGTGTTAGATTACACTCAATAATAGCTTGTCCAGTGGAAGAATGAGGAATGCCTGTAATATGTCTAACCCCCTATTCTTGGAGGAAAGTTTGTATGGCCTTAGAAGTATATGCAGGTCCAATAATGTCTTTAACCAAGTTATACGCAGGCTGCAAAGATGCAGCAGCAGGGAACATAGGCAGGGCAGAGTAAGGCAGCAGCAGCGTGGCGAGCATTGGGTGTGGAGTGGTGGGTGAGAGCGCAATGAGCATTGTGGGTGGAGCTGAAGGTGGGAGTAGGATGAGCGCCAGGGGCGGCATTGAGGGCAGCAGTGATGGGGGAACGTTGTGATTTCTCTTTATTGCTGTGCAACAGCTGCTTATATACTGTGACACGCGACCACTCCCAGGTACCTGTGAACCATTAAGCACCACCCAGAACCACCCCCTGTATCTCCACCCACCGTACCTTAAGCGCCGCCCACAATTGTGAAGAGTTGCTGTGTGTTGAAGTTAGCAACATGGTGATGCACTGAAAAATATCACAAGCGCCCAGCAGACCACATTAACATTTTCAATTAACAAATTTATTCATGGAAGTATGTGTCACATTTCCAGTTGCCTTGCGCGCATGGAGAAATGTTATCTTATAGTAAAAGGTTTGTAGATCCAAGGAAAATGTTCCAAATTGCACATAAGGGCACTGGAAGTCCAATTAACATATGAAAGTCCCAGCAATAGATTTCCTTGAGGAAAGTAAAGAAAAATGTGGAGAGTTTAGTTTTACACTGATCAACAACTCTCTGTTCATTAACAGGCGCATCGCTTCTAATTTGCGATCTTGTTTGTCCTATGTCAACAGCTTTCAGCAGCGCCTCTGCACATTCTGTTTACTTTAAAGCATAGTTTCCTTAGTGAAAAAGAAAACTGGGACTAAACTCAAAATATTTTTCCATTCATTATGTGTTGGGTTTTTGCTTTCACCACCGGGTGCTATAAGATTTTAGAGCATTCCGGTATGCATTCTAACTTTGTATGATGAGCTGAACTGTGTGCTTACAATGCCCAGGCTGACTCAAGAGATTTGCCTTCTTGTCCTGATCTCTGCTTCAACTAAATCTGAAGCTTATGTCCTGTAAAATCAAGTCCAACTGTCGTTGTGGGGCCCACGGTTTCCCCCCAAAATTTATAAGTATAATTTGCCTGTCTATGGGTTTTGTCATCTTCTCATTCTTCTGTTGGATTCATCTGTAACAGGTCAGGATGCATTTATTATAGGAAATTATATAAATATAGGAGCAGAAATCCTATTCCTTTTACCTCAGAAGAGATATGTCATTAAATTATTTTAAGGAAGCTTAGCATTAGCTTTGTTCAACTCTCAATGTTTTTGGCTAAGCACAATTGAGAGACATAGGTACTACTTTGCAGTGGGAGAGAGAAATCTAAAAAGCCCTTTGGCTTTCTGAGGGTTTGTATGCAGGTAGAAGTTAATATAAGTCTTATTCAGGCAGTTTCTCATTTGGTGCTATACTAGAAGAAGAACAACATATACAGTTTCCCCATTCTCCTCATGTGCTTTCATGTGAAGCATCTTCTAAAATGGCTTGTGGACATTAAATGTGACTCTTACGGAATGAAAAGCAGTAAGATTTAAAAAAAAAAGCTTGGAACAGAAAACTGTTGTACAGTTAGCTGAAATATCTCTTTTGTGTGTGTGACTAATATCAAGTAGAAAAAGGTTTAAAATCAAGTGGGAAAAACTGGCAGCAGCTGTGCACATAACACAGCAGTTCAGTCAGCTCTGCAGCTATCAAAATAGTTCTGCGCATTTTTGGTTATTTTTTTATTTATCTTCATTACAGATACCCACTATAATGCTTGTTCTTTCCTGCTTCACTGTCAGTAAAAAGGGAAGGAAACCTCTGAGCATCTCTGTATAGTGCATATCTTTATGGACTTTTTCAGTTCATGATGAAAAGACAGGCTTTTACAGATGTAGTGTGAATGAGAAGCTGAGCTATTTCCTCAAAGCACAGCCTCTGTTTAATGGCATTTTCACTACAGCACTGTTATTGAAATTTGTGTGGGTGATGTCAGTTTGATAGGCTCAGCACTTTTAGGGGACATTGACAGAAACTAAATTGGAAAAATGCAACAAATGTTAGGTTTTAGCAGAGTATTGACTTAATATAGATTGAACAGAGGAGAAAAATATTGTGTGGTGTGCAACTTGAACTTCACGTTGTCTCATTAAAGACTCTGCAATGGATAATGCTGTCTGTCTGTTTTGCCCTCAGCTGTAGACCTAGTAGATCATTTGTATAAGCAGTAATAATATACCACTCCATGGCCCTTTGCTATAAGAGCCACAGGGTATTTTAAAATCTGTTTTAACTACTTACGAAAATCTACACACAGTTTCTTTCTCCACAACTGTTTTTTGTTTTTGTTTTTAATTTATGGTCCCTCCCTTATTTCTTTCCCCTGGCCCCAAACCCACTTCTTGCTCATTTTTTTTTGTAAATCTGAATTTCTTTCTTTTATATAGCACTCTGTCATATATCCCTTGAAACCCTGAAGTCCCCAAACTTGCGTTTGTAATTAAATACATTTGCCTTTTTTCCTCTTTTAGTAGTGTACCTAAGAAAAATGTATCAAAAGAAATATTAGCTTATATCAATTGGGAAAAATTTCCTGCTGTCCTACTGGCTTACATTGATTAATTGAAGATATGAAAACCAGGTCAATCAATTTAGATTTTCACAAGAAGAAGCATATGTCTAATGGTGCATGCACATTCATTTCTTCATGTGATTTTTATATTATTAACTGCAAGGATCCATTTTAGAAATATATGGGCTGTGGATTGAGAGCTTCTTGCTTTTGTCTCTGATGTGAATCCAGTGCAACTTAATCTGACGTTAGCCAAAACATTTACTAACCAGCTAAGAACAATTGTTGACTTGCCAGGTTGGGTATGGCTCTTCTGTGGCCAATGGAATCACTCATAGTGCTAAAACCAAAACGCAAATCGCTGTGTGATGTAGGTGGAACTAGCGTAAATTGCTCAGCTGACAAGAAAATGTTGTGTCCTAATGACAATTTCCAGAAGTTTAAGGTGCTCCTGATGACCATTTTAAAGGTTGTTACACTCAGCCTCCTTCCCAGAGATTCACGTGGTTATGTTGTTGCATTCATGTCTCCCGTAGAGCTACCATCTCTGAAGAGTCGGACACAAGCTTTCCATTTTCTTCAGTATGTAATGAAAAAGATGTCTTTTTGTTTTGAGCAGTTTTCTGCGATGTTGGATATGTTTTGCTGTAGTCCGTGACTCCATCTCAGACTCTGTCTTTATGTTCATTACATATATGTGATTTCAGCGGGCTCCTGACTTCCACCACAGCACCGTGCACCTCTCCGCTGGTTGTGGAGTTATAAACATCCATTATAGTGCTGGCTTCCTACTCCTTTACTAAGGCAATTTAGTTTTCCTTCTTTCTGAGGCAATGTGCTGGAGACTGAGATCTGTTCCTTTAAGAGCAGTGACTGTGAAATGGGGTTGATCTTGGGGCACAGTTATTTTCTCAGATAGTCTCGGGCCCTGCAAACACATTGGTAGTTAACTACACTCAGTTCATTCTGCATTCGTAGACTTGTGTATGAACTGTGCTTCACAACTATATTTAAATAAAATTCAGCCAACAAAAATAATTTGTTTTTACTTATTTAATCTTGCTTCAACCTCTTAGGAACTGTTGGTACTGAAGTACTGTCTCTTCATGAACTGCTCGCCTCGCATCTCATGTACAATGTATGGCTGTATGTACCACACCTCATTTAAAATATTCTATGTTGATATTGTTACAAGCGCAGAAGTGCTCGTATAAGGTCTGTCCAAGTAGGAATAACTTGCACGATGCGATCAGTGTTACTGGTAATAATGCACAGTATCTATTGTGTTCACTAGCACATCAGAACTAGTGGAAAGTCAAATAGCAGAAAGAGCCTGAGCTATTCACATGGCTGCAATGAGCTCCTTCTTCTGGAAGTTTGGTATGGAAGTAAGAAAACATCTGTATTTTATTGTAAAGTAAAAGTAGCCCAGCTAAGGTTGCAGGGCCTGTGGCATATTCTGTTGTCAGCTATGCAAATCCTCCTACCTTGTCCAAACAATTGGTTAATATAATCTCATTGCTTTCTCAGAGAAGTAAATAAAAATTATATCCATGCAAGCACTTCTGGTATGGGGTACCTGTCATACCTTTGTGGAGCACATCCCACAAAGGACTGTGACTGGGTGATCCTGGTATTAAGCGCTTTCATTTTTCTAAAAAATAATTATTCAAAACTCATTGTTTATGTTCAGCTATGTTCAGTGCCAAAAGCTTTCTTTCTTTTCTTTCTTTTTTTTTTTTAAAAAAAAAAAAAAAGCTCACAGTATGAATTTCTGCACTGGCCTCTGAAATGTTGAGTTTTGCACAACTAATGTGGGAAAAGCTATTTATTTGCTTTCAGGAAGAGTATAGTTTTGACCTTTTGTGACCAAAGTATAATGTATTAAATTCCACAAAACCCAAACTAAAGAGTATTATTAATATTTCTCCAGCTTGTATTCTTTCCATGATTGCAGCATAAGGCTGGACGTGATTATTCTGTCTTGAAACAAACACAGTAATAAGTCTGTGATCTGCCAAGGAAAGATGTAATAACATCCAGACAGCTATTTGTACTGTCAGATGAAACGAGGCTATTTTGACTAGTGTTTAGGATATACAGCATGTGACACAGCTAATTTTTGCTTTTGAAGGATCTTGTTGGATTTGTGTATCTGATGAATATAATTCCAAATACATCCCACCAAATACTGACATTGGAGCTCAGCATGGTCTTTGAAGAGTTTTAGAACCATAAAATGCTATCGTTTTTTCTGGTTCTGTTTCAGTCTATCCCATTTTGTAACAAAGCTGATTTCTTAGCTTTTGACTAATCACAGCTGTTTGTAAGGGCAAAAAAAATGTGTTAGATTTTCACAATTTTAGTAACCCAAGTATTTTGTGAGGTCATTCTACATTTTGCTTTTCTCCCACTGCAACGGCCATTGACTTCTATTTCAGTCTTCTGACACTAACTAACCTTCAATCTAAAATCCTATCGGTAACAGCAGTACTCGCAATCTGCTGCCAAGTACTCCCCAAGTTCTGAGGGATTTGTGACTCACTGCAGAACAAGCTTTCCTGTTCGTGCTGAAGCTTTGATTCCTGATCATGTTGTCGTTTGTTGTAGAAAGCATTATTGCCTTGATGCTGTATGCCTGCCCTTGTGATCTAAAGGGATCATTTTCAGTGGTGATTTGAAGCCATTGCTCTTGGATTTGGGCAATAAGGATAGAACATCGCTATCTTATGTTTTCCGTGTCGTGATGCCTTATTAAGGTTCAGACTTTCCTAGATGCAGTAAGGCAATCAAAAATGACACGTTCGTTGTATCTCTGTTTCATGATTTTTAAGCTAATTTCATGTTGATCAAGCTGTCTTTTGGGGAATATAAATATAATAATTTAAGAAGCTTCAAGCCACTATGAAGCACAGTTCAGTAGTTTACTTCAGAGTCTGCTGTATCCTTTTTTAATTCTGTGCACTCAGACTTTCACATCTCCCTTGTGATGGTGCTGCACATCATCCAGTGAGCTTGTTCAATACTTTGGTGTAGCTAGGAGCAGATTGCTTCATTAGATGTGTTTCCAGATAAGTTGCAGAGGTGAGGCCGACCGCCTGCTCTTTTATTTATATATTTGTTGTTACCTCAAACCAAACAAATCGTAAAATCAAACCAAATCAAACAAACAAAAAAAGAGCTTAAGCTCAGCTGCTCTATATATTTTGCATGTAGAGAGACGATGGGCTCCAGCTTAATAAACACAGGCCTTTGGGTTGATACAAATCCTGTAGCTCTAAAATATATTGTATTATTGTTTTAACTTACCCAATAGATCCAAACCTTGGCTTGAGCAATGCACTTGCAAAACAGATTAATTACTTTATTTAAATGTCCGTTATTTCTCTGTGTTCTGCTTTGGGGCAACAGGTACTACGCCTGCACTCCACCTGGGCTCTGCTATTATTGATCACCAAGTGCTCTTTTTAATACATCAACTGTGTGATCCACTGTGATCCTCCCTATCTCTGTCTTCTTTCATAAATTTAATATTGCTTCTACAGTATTTTTCTGCAGTCTAATTTTCCAGCAACTCTTGATTTTTATAGGCTAAAAAACATCTCGCGGAGAGAGCTTGTTGATTGGTAATGTTCTTTTTTCTGAAGAGCTATTTTTATCTTACAGTGCCTTTTCCTGTTTTTGTGGTTGCTTTTTCAAAAAGAATAGCAAGCCTACTATATCTGAGAACCAATATGTCTGTCTTTCTCATAACTTGCTGCTGCTGTTTCCTTAGGAATTTCCTGATAATACATATGTTGCGTATGAACAAGATGCCCTTTCTGTATTTCTTTTTATTCTTTTTTTCCCCAAAGGCTTTGTGTTCCTAAAATTTTAATGTAGGAACATTTTTTTGTTGTTTCAAATCTGTCTTATTCTCAAATGATCCATAACTCTTTTTTGTTCAATCATTAAATTGTAAGGTGCTACCTTTTTATTCCTGTCCTTTCCTCCCTGATCCATAATTGCACACCCTAAAAGCGAGCCTCAATCTTTTAGTCTTCTAAAAATATTCTTACTTGGGAAAAGCTACAGCTTTTGTTTGACATGAACTGCTGCTGTTATTCATTTGCTCCATTTCAAAGCAATTGCAGGAGCAGAAACCATTTTGGCTGCGCGCTGTCTGGAGGATGCACAGTGCAGATAGAACAGTCACCATGCGTGCAAGCGTCAGACAAACTGCAGCATATGGGTGCATGAGGATTGATTTTTGACTGGATATTTAGGGAGAAAATAAATGAAACTTCTGCAACCTCTTTTCTATCTTTGTGGCTAATATAATGTTTCTTAGCTTAAATCAGGTTAAAGACATTCAAAATAGACATTTTCAAAAAGACATTTTTATCCCCAGTAGACTTTTCTAAAGCATGTTGTTGATAGATAAATAAATAATAGGTTTTTTGCAATAAGCCTTCTTGAAATGCCATGCTGGAATATTCTGGGGAAAGTTATGAGAATTTAAATGGAATGTATGAATTTAGGTCTATGCTGCAATGTCAGTAGTTTCTGTAGCTGACTAGCATGAGTGATCTAATTCAGGTTAACCTGGCAATGAATACAAGGTGATCTGAGTGGTTAATTTGTCTCAGCACCTTAACCCCTGGGGAGACTCAAGATGAGACAGAGATGGCACCCCAAGTTGAAATACAGGTAGTGCTGTTCTTGCTGCTATTTTAAGTTAGGTTGATTGACATATTCTAAGGAAAATATTGTAGTTTTTCATGGTACTGTTAGTGTCCAATGCTGTCAACAAGTTTTAAACAGTTGCAAAAATATTTTGGAATTTTAAATGTAAGAGAAATATACAGAAATGAATCTGAACTCAGCCAAATTCAATGAATAAGGCTAGGTATTACTGACAACTTTATTTCTACTGAGTATCAAGGCTGGTGACAAGGCAGACTGTAATGTGTTGTTTTCAGATAATCTTTATATATCTTTTATCTTTAAGTTTTGAAGTAATATAGCTATTTTGAAGGAATACAGCTATTGTTTCTTGAGAATTAAGAAAACAAAGTTGGGTTCATGGTGGCAAACGTGACAACCACCGGCTCAGATGGTAAAGGTGAGGTAATTTTGAACGGTAGTACAGATATCTGTGCATCTGTGCTGCTAGTCCTTTGTACAGAAAGTCTGGAAGTTTAAAACTGAGAGATTAAAAATAATAGTTATTTGTGATACCGTATTTTGAAAACCTTGCAGTAAGGGTGAAGGACCACTGGAAATAGTTGCCCTGAGAAGTTGTGGAGTCTCCTTCTCTGGAGATGTTCAAGACCCACCTGTGCAACCTGGTCTAGGGAGCCTTCCTTGGCAGGGGGGTTGGACTTTGATGATCTGTAGATGTCCTTTCCAGCCCCTATAATTCTGTGATTTCTGTATTTAGTGTGCTTTAGACAGTTTAAAAGTACTGGTAGATGTTCTGTTTCTACTCAACCAGAGATGTTTACAGAATTGTTGAATGAATCTTTGCTCACTTGCAACCACAGAACAGCTGTTGCAAATCTTTCTTTTTGACTTCTTCTGCTGATGACTCTTTAGGTTTGCTGCTATCTGCTCAAAAACAAAAATGTAGTAAAGAATAATGGGTGTATGAAATTTGAAAAGCTGCTGTACTTGATCTTTCCTCACTGGTGCTTGAGAAAAGGGTGATCCCTAGATCTTTATGTTAAACACTGCTATAGCTGATGCCTTGATTTCTCAGTCAGTCTACTTGTCAGCTAAGATAAGGCAGTTATAGTGCTTCCTAGTGTTTCCCTGACCACGAGCAAGCCTGACAATATGGATTGTGTGGGAACAAGTTAACACAATTGGTGAGAAGAAGGCTCTGTGGGAGCAGGCACAGGCTGCTGATGGAGAGCAAAGCAGCCCTGCTGGTGCAGAAGAGAAGAAGGGAAATCTGACATTCAGAAAAGGCCTCTAATATGTGAACTGAAGCAGGAAAAGGCAATATTCTACATGCCGAGTTCTAAGTAAATTCCTCCCTAAGCTCTTTCAGCTATGACTGTGTGCCATAAATGTCACCCCTGAAAGTTAAGATCCCTAGTTTACTGATAGTTAACAGCATTATTTTTAGTTGTTATAATTATCTATGTATATCTATGTTTATATATACTGGGTATACACATCTATCCTATCTATCTGTTATATGATCCATGGATAATACAGACAATTATCTCTGTATTATACAATCTAGGATGTCTACAAGTATATGTAAATATATGTTAAAAAAAATGGCCTCTGTTTAGCAAGCTAAGCAGAATAGATGTATATATGTAACATTTATTACTAGAAATAATGACCTAAATTATTTTGTTGTTAAGAGTTCAAATAGTTTCACTGTAATACGGTTTCTTCTGAGCATATGTATGATCTGTACTTATTTATCAAAAGGGTAATTATTTGTGTCAAAATTACAATTTGAATATTGCTTTTAGATAGCAAGAAGATAAAAGCAGTAAAAAAAAATACAGTAAAAAAGACAGAAAATGAGTAAAAAAAAAAAAAAGCCCTCTTAAGGATGGTATTTATAAAACAAAACAAAAGGCAGAAGAAGCAGGGCTGATTTAAAAAAAAAAAATAAAAATCATTAGAAATATCATTATTCTAGTATCGTCACAGTGCTCAGAAACTTTGACCAAAAGGAAACGCCTTAACAATTTACATGGCAATCTATGACATGAATCAGGCTATGCTGAAAATTTTAGTAAGTATTTATTTTTAAATTATTATTTCCTAGTTGTCCTCTCCTACTTTTATTTTGAAAGCAGCAATTCACTACACATGGATGTAAAATCTCTAAGTGTTTTTCCATAAGCCTAAAAATCTGTACTGTACAGGTTTAGGTTTTTGAAATATTGGGGTACATTTATAGATAACTATATTTTTATTACATGACTCTATTCTAATTATCCAATGAAACAAAATTATCTTTGACATTTGATATTGTATGGTTTTATAACCTACTGAAGACTTTACCCTTTACCTATCCCATGATAACATTAGGAAGAACACTGTGTCAGAAGAATTCTTAATTCTTAGAGGAGAACTGGTTTATTCTACAATATAGCAGAGCAGAGATGTTGGTAGAATAAATGATAATTCAGGTGTTGGCGGTTTTTCTAAACAAGTTTGGTTTGTGTTTTTTTTTAGGGGGGGGAACTCAGCTTACCAGCAGTCTTATTGTTTGACATAATCTTAAGATTACAGCTGTGGCGTGATGGCATTCAGCTCAGATGCGACTGTGTAAAAAATATTGACTCTTGTATTAATGCTGTACTGAAATGTACTTTGCACAAGAACTGTTTGAAATTAGTTCAGTTTGCTCCCCCACTGTAACATATGACATTTTTCTAATTAGGGCAATGTTTAATTTACTGTCTCATGGCTTTTTGAATAAATATAAATTGTCATACTAAAGTGACAGGTGTAAAACCCTGGGTAGCTGTGTTAGAGAGGTTAATTTGCTCTTAATCAAATCAGTTCTGCTTCACTTTCTCATGGGGAGTGAGAGATAATAGGCCTGTTTAACTGGAGATTAGGCAGCCCTTTCCCCGGAATTCCCAAAGGGTTCACCTGAGACTTATTGTGTCGTATCCTCTATAAAGATATTTGAATATATCAACCTTTAAAGATATGCTACATCTACTCACACGGGGATTGCATCACCTGCAACACCAAAAGGGCAGCCAGTACTGAAAGATGCTAGAGGAGAACCACTACGTGGTGCCTGAGTGAGGCCCCATCCCTGCTGAGAGAGCAGAGAGAGGGACAGAGAAACTTACTGAGCTGTGAAGAGGGAAAAATGTGTCCTCACCCTATTGTTGTATTTTGCAGTGAGAAACGTGTCAATATGCACTGTTCAGAGAGTTGATAAAAGAGGCAAGAGAAATAAATGAAGGAGACTGCCAATTTTGTAGGAAGTGCAATGCAGGGATTCGTCAAGGGAATGTGTGAGCATAAATAAGGAGTTTGGTTTGTAGGATCAATAGATGGAGGCTTTGTGCCGAAGGCCAGTGCTGCAGCATGTAGAAGAATTTGATGGGCAGGGGCAGTCCCTGGTGAGACAGCACGAGCATCCTGACACAAGAGGTGCATAAAGAGAGCTGTGAGCTGAGAAAACTAAACAAACTCAGAGCGAGGACATATTGTGCACCAAGAGAGTAATCTTGTGTGCGGAGGAATGTCTGAGACTATGGAGGAAAGTGACAGAAGTTTAGTTTGCCTCTTAGATCTCAGGAAAGAATTTGATATGGAATTTACAGTCAAGTTTCCTCAGCAAGTTTGCAGGTGACACCAAGCTGTGTGGTACAGTTGGCGTGCCAAAGGGATGGGATGCCAATCAGGGACACCTGGAAAGGCTCAGGCAGTTGGGTCAGGAGAGACTCATGAGATTCAGTAAAGCCAAGAGCAATGTCTTGGACCTGGCTTGTGGCAACTTTTGCTATCACTAAAAGCTGGGGAATGTAAGGATGGAGCACAGCCCTGCCAAAAAGGACTTGGGTGTATTGATGGATGCTAAGCTGGACTTGAGCCAGCAATGTGACCTTGCAGCCTAGAAAGCCAACCATATCCTGGGCTGAATGAAAGCAAGTACGGCCAGTAAGTTGAAGGAGGGGATCCTGCCCTTCCGCTTTGTGCTGGTGAGACCACATCTAGACACTGTCCAGTCCTCAGTATGGGAGGGATGTGGACCTGTTGGAATGAGTACAGAGAAGGGCAACAAACATGATCCAAGGGATGGAACAGCTTCCCCACAGGGACAAGCTGAGAGAGCTAGGTCTGTTCAACCTGGAGAAGAGTAAGCTCAGAGGAGACCTGACAGTGGCCTTTCAATGTCTAAAATGGATCTACAAGAAGGAAGGGGACAGGCGCCTTAGTGGGATCTGTGATAGCACAAAGGGAAATAGTTTCAAAATAAAAGAGGAAAGATTTAGACTGGATTTAAGAAGCAAGTCTTTTTCACAGTAAGAGCAGTGAGACACTGGGACAAGCTGCCCAGAGAGGAGGTGGAATTCCTGTCCCTGAAGACATACAAGGTCAGGCCTAGACAAGGGTCTGAGCAACCCGGTCGAGCTGCTGATGTCCCTGTTCACTGTAGGGGAGTTGGGCTAGAAGACCTTTAAGTGTCCCATCCAACTAAAACAATTTCATGTTTCTACGATTCAGTGTTGTCATCTTATTTTCATGATCTCCTCTCTGAACAATTACATACAGATAGCAAGTGGTATCAAGTGGTATTTAGACTGATGCTGTTACACTCCTTATAAGTTTGTTTTTAAATAGTCCCATCTTTTCTTTCGCTGTCTTTGTGGAAAATGAAATAACAATCCCTGCATGGGAATCAGTATGTGAAAGAGAAGTTAGAAGTGGGAATTTTGAACAGTCATTGTGCATGGCAGATGTGGGAGGTGCCATTACTTGTTCCTCATACACAACATGAAGGGATGTAATGTGAAAAAAAATGTCTTTGCCTATTTTTGTTCTGCTACAGTATCAGAGCAAAATCCTCTAAAGAGCATTAACTTCAGTAGGATGTAAGCGTAAATTTGTGCCAGATTTGGTCCTTGAATTGCTACACTGTCCAAGAAAAGGATGCTTTGACCTAATCTGTACATCATGAAAAAGCATGGAAAGATTATATTCCACATGCAGAGTAAGCAAATTCCTCCCAAAGTGATTATACACATAAAAAAGCCATGTTCTCTTTAGGTAATAATGTAGTCTTTGGCCACAGATGAGTGTTGCAGTGAATTCAGTCTGGTTGTTGCTTCTGTGTGTCTTTTATTCCTGGATTATAACATGCAGACTTGCACCTGCAACTTCTTTGCTATTTATTCAAATAAGTTTTGTGTAAGCCAAACATTAGGAAGTTTACCTTTTTTTTTTTTCTTTAATATATTATTTATTTATTTATTTATTCTTTGTATAACCTAGATTGTATGTAAAATAAGCAAAACCTCTGACATGTTTAGAGTCCTGTGTTCTGGATGTGCTGGGCAAAATAAGAAGGATAGATACTATCGCTCTTCTATTATTTATGGACTATAAAGTCTTTACAGTGGCATTGACAAAGGGTTTATAGTCAGTATACAAGCTGGTTATACCATAAATTGTAATGTTATATGATAAACTGGAAGTTTATAGCAGTAGTAGATATCAAAGAAAAAAATGAATTTTGGTCTGAAATGATCTATCATGGAATGGAGTTGCTACACGTTTAAATATTCAACCATTTTTATCTTCATTTATTTTGAAGTTACTGATAATTCATGTGCTACAGAACAAGGATTTATAGGTTTATTTAGAGACTGCTGTGGGGGGAGGTAGGAATAGACCCTTTGAAGTCAAGAACAACACATTCTGGTATAGTAGCTGAGAAACAGCAATGCAATTAAATTGATTCAAGTCCTTGGATTCCAGCTCTAGAGATGGCAAACAGAGTCGTTGCTAAATAGTTGGTCTGTTGCTAAAGGGCTCTCAACAATGCAATAAAATAGTTGGATTACTATTTCTAGGAATGTAAATGGAAGCTACTTACAGCAAAAATGTCTTAAACATAATTTAATTGCTTTGAGTTTACATAAAAACTAAAAGCAGTAAAATGTCAACAAATGTTAATTCCCCTTTCTTTGCGAGCCTCACTCCTTCGTTTAGCTAATGGTTCTGTAAACAAAAAAACAAAAATATTCTTGTGTTTACTTACAACACTTCTAATTTCCTTTAAAAATAACTCTTTGTATTCCCTCTCCCACCCCCCCCCCCCACTGCAGGGAATAACCACATATTACTTTCATATTCTGAATTCATAATTTCTTACAGTTCTCTTTTGTCTTCAAAGCCTTTCTGGTGTGTAAGTACTACATGGATTGAATGACACTACAAACTTGATAATTTGCAGGTAAAATTTTTTTTTTTTCCTGCTTTTGTATCTGAATTGAAATATAAATTGTACCATATGAATTGTCAAGCTTTGAGAACTGTTCTGTTGTCTTAATTTGTGATATACTTAATATGTTCAGGCTTTGTGGGAGTTTATGGTTAGATAAAAATCACAGGAAAAAACCTGTTACTTTATACGAGTATTTACAATTAGTTATTGGTGGCATAGCTCTGGCGTACTGGTAAGACATAGTTTCACCAAATGAAATAAAAATCTCAAGGCTGGTAGTAAAAAAAAAAAAAAAAAATTGAATGTAGGAACATCAGGTAAGCTCATCGAGTCCAAATGACAAAAACTGTATGATCAGAATAAGGGAAATGGAGAGCAATGTGTCAGCTCGACGTCACAGAGCACCCCAGCACTAAGGCCCTCAGAGGTGTTAATGACCCATGGCTTCAAGCCAGAGGAATAGAGGAACCTGCTGTGCTGGCCTCTGCTACACTCACCTGGTGAAGGCTGCCTGCCCTGCCCCAGGGATGGCTTCTGTGCTTGCAGCACAGCCCCTGCTACTGGTCCCTGGTTGTTTCACTGGTGCCCAGCACTGATTTCAGCTCAAAATGGCTAAGGCAGTTGGCGGTGGCTGCCTGCCTTTTGCAAACAGTTTTCATTGCTCTCTCTCAGCTATTACAAACGAACAAGTCCTTCCTTTTTCTCTGCCTTGAATTTCGTCTGAGGGCCTCCATTCCTCTTCATAGCTGGCACATATTCTTCAGAGATGAGAGTATATATGTTAGGAAGGGAGAGGGGCTTTAAAACCTCTTCAATAGTCAGCAGAACAGCATGAGAAATTATGTTCGGGGAGCAAAATATGAGCAGTATTTCAGTCTCTCTCTATTGCCAGGGGCCCAGGTAATATCTGAGCGTATGTGCAGCACATATCTGGCTTGCTTCCAAGCTCTGCTCCACTGTGACTAGATAATGAATATGTATGAAGGGGGAGATAGGGGTGTGAGTTGGTTTTTGTTTGTTTCGTTTGTTTGTTTTCCAAATAAATATTTTTGTTTCTGGAAACTAGTAGCTGCTACTTTCCCTTGAAGTGAAATCTTCTGTTGTGTGTATTGTTAAGGTACAATGCTAAGCATGAAAAGATGCATCTCCTCAAGCCATGTTTTCCCTTATTTCTTGAGTTATTTTTCAAGTAACATAAAAGTTCTCACTTGTACCATGTAGCAGTCAAGTGGTCTTGTTTGTTTTAGTTATGCTAGAGGAAGTCTTTGAAGAAATAAAGAAGGAAAAAAAAATACAAAAATTAAACAAAAAAAAAGGAAAAGTATTTTAGGGTCAGACTTTTCTTATTTTTTTTTTTTGGTTCTGTAGTCTTTTGATGCTCCTGCAAAGGGAAAGGAAAATACTAATTGGTAGCATTCTCTATTTACAATGCTGCAAACAAACACATCATAAGACTGATTTTTGACATCTGTGTCACTGATGCTTGTCACTGACTATGAATTAGTACCTCAGGAATTTCAAACAGGAGAGTTTTATGGGTGCTTTGGCCACTGTTCCACCCCATAAAGCCTAATAAAGTTGACATTACTGTGTACAAGATAGGTTCTTTCAAGACGGGCATGTATTTCAGTCTTAATAGTCTCCGCTGCCACTGCAAATCAGCACGGAATATTCACACAGGGACAAATTAATCATTTAGCCAGAATATTTGTAGTGAATTGTAGGTAGTTGTCTGTGCTGGGAGAGATAACTATGGGAGAGCACTGCTGCAGCACTCAACTACTTTTCTCACGGATGGGCATCAAGGATTCTCTGTGGTCCCATCCAAGCTTTGCTTTTATCCCTCCTCAGAGCCCAGACAGCAATTATAAGCCTTAATTGCCCTGAGCAGCAGCCTCATCAAACCTTCCACCCTGGAACCCCAGTTAAGATCTTGTTGACCTGAGACCTGGTTCGCTCCCTTGCCATATCTGCTTGGTGCTGCCATGTCACCTCTGCCCTGGTGCTGTGGGGCCAGCCCTGTGCCTGCCGCTCTGCAGAGTGGGTGTTCTCAGCACAGACTTGTGTAACTTCCCAGGTCTGATTATTTCCTTCTGTTATTGTGATCTGATTTGGTCTATTTATGTTTATTCTACCAAAGTTACCTTTTCTGTCTGAGAAGTTGCATAATTTGTCTGCAGCTTAACGCTGCTCCCTTTGTACAACTTGAAGAATGACATTTTTCAGTGTATCAAAAGACAAAGAGAGAAAGGGAAAAACAAAAGAAGCAAGTGACCTTAGCTTTTGTGTGTGCCTTTTAAGTAAAATGGCTGGTCAAATGACTGTGTTTCTATTTGAGGTCATCACTGATGAGTAAGTAGTTCCTACCTCATAAAATCTATTCAAAATAGTCACGGATCTATATATATCTCTGAAGCTATTCATGATTTATTTAATCAGTATGTTGTTCAATCAGTTTCACTCTTATTATCTTGGTAGCTGCAGTCATCTCTGAATCTAGACTACTAAAAGATAACTGGATGCAGTGCATCTCAGCCCTGGGCAGCTCTGCTGTGAGATTAACAGACAGTAGGCTGGAGGAGGTTTCTGAGAGCCTGAAGGGCTCATGCACCCTTCCTATGAAGATGGGCTGAGGGAGCTGGGCTTGTCCAGCCTGGAGAAGGCTCCAAGGAGATCTCATTGCAGCCTTCTGTTACTTAGAGAGCTTACAGACAGAAAGGAGACTGACTTTTTGTACAGGCAGGAAATGACAGGACAAGGGGGAATGGTCTGAAAGTAAGAGAGAAGAGGTTTAGGTTGGGTGTTCTGAGGAAATACTTTACTCAGAGGATGGTGAAGAGCTGGAACAGGCTGTCTGAAGAAGCTGTGGATACCCTATCCCAACAAGGGTTTTCAAGGTCAGGCAGGGTGGAGCTCTGGGCAGCCTGAGCTAGTGGGGGGTGACCAGCCTATGGCAGAGGGTTGGAAATGGATGGTTTGTTAGGTCTCTTCCAAACCAAGCCATTCATGAAGGGAGGTGCTGCTCTCTTCTCCCTGATAACCGATGACAGAATGCATAGAAACAGCACAAAGCTCTGCCCAGGAAGGTTTCAGACTGGATATTAGTACAAGTTTCTTTACTGTGAGGGTGGTCAAATGCTGAAACAGGGCTCCTATTGAGGTGGTTGATGCCCCAAGCCTGTCAGTGTTCAA
The DNA here is from genome assembly GCA_035772895.1 of Perdix hodgsoniae. Taxonomy (NCBI): domain Eukaryota; kingdom Metazoa; phylum Chordata; class Aves; order Galliformes; family Phasianidae; genus Perdix; species Perdix hodgsoniae. The sequence continues at coordinate 12,505,962 of JAPSGF010000014.1, read as the reverse complement.
AAGGCATTAGATAATGTCCTTGGTAATATGCTTTAACTTTTGGTTAGCCCACAAGTAGACAGGCAGTTGAGCTTAATGATCTTTTTGGGTCGTTTCCAACAGAACTATTCTATTGTTTCAAAGACAAAAGGAGTCCTATAATTTATGGGAAATCATCTAGTAGAGGAGACTGAGAGAAAGAATAACCGTGCAGACTTAGTCCTGGCCCATGCCAGCAAATTCTCATGTGAGGGTATTCCTAGAAATGGCTCAGTAGAAGAGTGATGTTCAATCAGAGGTGACAATGAGCTCCCAACACAAGTCAAATTATTCATTTGGCTTTTATTTGTCTTAATATCTTCAATATTTGAGTGTACCTAATGGAAGTCTAGTCCATAGCCTTTGGAAGTCATGGTTTTTGTGTTTTATCCAATAGTTGTGTAGCACTTTGAGATGTGGTAAAATTTAGCATTTTGGGGGTATTCTCCAGTTATTTCTTCCTACCTTTTCTAGCAGTATAAGAAAAGGGTGATATCATTTTCTATTATTACTTAGTATTACGCTTTATAGCCTATAAGAATATAGAACTTGCTACAGGAAAGCAAAAATAAAGAAAAAAGATCTCTACAGTAATTAAGCAAGTTCAGCTAATTATCTATTTTGTATTTATTCACTACTCAGCATGTCTGCATAATTTTTCTAGCCCAGATCACTCAGAGATTAAAGTAAATCTTACACATAAATAGATAATATTTCCCCTGTTCAGCTGTGCAGCTCCCTGTAAGGCAGAGGAACACGTATGTGCATATTTTATAATGCCACTGAGCCCACATTTTTCATTCTTTTTAAGTCTCAGTAGGTTTATGTCGCTGTGACCATTGGGCCTTTGATCAGCTTCGCTGTTTGAAATCTCAGAGTGGCTAATAGCTTCCTGTTAGCGAGGGGGAGGAGATGAGCACTGAAGCTTACAATCACAGTCAGTCACTTGATGAACTCCTGAACTGAAGTGTTTTGGAGTGATTTTTAAAGCGGGCGTTTGAATTCAGTGAGTTTGAATTTTGCGGTATTCGAGTCTCAGTAGAGAAGTGACGAAATTCCTCTCTAAAGAATGAGTTAAAGAGAGAAGCTGGAGGAGTGCACAGAACATAAACGTTCACAGTTGTTCAGTTCCAGAAGAAAGTATCACACACAGACACTTTGATTTGTGTAAGGAAGTCCATATTTACCTTTATTTGAAACTGGGCGCTAAAGAAGGTCAGAAGAACTCCCTAATTGAAAGTTCAGTCTCTTTTCATCACAAATACAAGGTTAGAGTCTGCACTCAACCTCGTAGAGAGGCTTGGTATGTAACGTCCTTAGAGCTGTTCTGCACCATGCTGTAACTTACAGGTACAAATTTGGATGCTGGAAGAGAAAACCAGATAGCGTTTTTAAATATTTTGAGACCACTATCATGACAAGACAAACATTTTGAACATACCTGCGGCGTTTTTTACTGGCTACCTGATTATGAGAGCTGCTAGTGATCTTTTGGTTAAAAATAAAAAATAAACTGTATAGTTTGTGTGGCCTCTACAAAAACAAAGAGTACTCAAAGCATTAACAGAAGGGGGATAAAGGGCAACAGTAAGGTCACTGCTGAAACTGGTGATTGAGCACCTGGTGGCTGGTTCAGGGAGCACAGGCAGATGGTTTGCACCTGTGCTTTCCAGGTGACCAGAAGATCTGGACACAGGGTGGAGATCTCCATGGCTCATATGAGGGCCAACCACAGAGAGGTGAGCATCTTTTGGGCCTTGACTGCCTATCGGGGGAGTGCTGTGGTGGCCAGAGATCCCCCTCACCCAGCTGGTGTATTCAGCTCTTTTTTCTGTATATGTCTCTTGTCCTACCTGGGAGTACTTTGCCTGGTATTGCCAAGAACCTGTCAGAAGTTATTTCACTTCTTTGTGAGCAGAACAGGGGAAAACCCACCACAACTAAATGCTTGTTTCACATAAAGATGTAGTAATAAAAAAGATTTAGTGATGCACCATGAGACTTAAAGAAACAAATTTATTACATAACTTGTAGCCTAGTTTTAGAAAGCCAGTTAATAAAAAGGTATAGAGACTCCTACTGAAGTAGGTGACATGATTCACTTGATTGAAATGTTATAAAATCGTAGTTATGACTTCTTTAGGAGGGATCATAGAGGTAAATAACTCTCTTGTAAAAATCGTTTGCTAAGTGAGAGATACTGAAACAAAAAAAAGAACTCTACAGTTTGAGAGAAAGCTGCTGAAGGCTGCATGCTTCAGGAGGAAAAACATAGGAGTTTCCAAATACTGCATGCTGCAACAATGAGACTGTTTTATTCAGTACCGTGAAAATTTTTATTAGCTTTCCTAATTAGAGGCTGTGGAACTGACTACAGAACTAAATGGTGGTGATTGTTTAGCTGTTCTTTGTTATTCTAAGGTATATTTAATGCAAGCATTCAAAATGTTCTTTCAGAAGACTAAATAAAAGCTATACGTTGAGCAACAGAGAGCTTGGAACACTCTTTGAAGATGGTGTGCCTGCATACCGTCTAAGAGCGATACTACAAATACTGGCAGATCTGTGGAATATGACTACGGTGGGATGGTAACTGAAAGAATTGTTTCAGCCCAGGGTGTGAACTCAGTAGAGGGGAATCCAGAGCAATCATGGGTATGCGAGGCTGTATTTGATGGGTATGGTTCACAGTGGGCTCCTTCTGTTTTAGCTTTCCTGTTTGAGGATGTTTCTCTGTTGGTGGTAGGTTGTTGTTATTGTTTTCTTTAATCAAGATTCCAAGAAACAGTGGAAAACATGCCAGATATTGATATGTTTGCCTTGCTTATGAATTTGAACTATTCTATACAAGGTTAAGTATGAAGTTGTTTGGGAAGCCTAGCTATACTTCCTGGAAAAAAGCAAATTTACAGATTTCAGGAAAGATGCTGAATCAATGGGAAAAAGGGTGATTTTCTGTTATTCTCAGAAGGCTTTTGTTGCATTTCCCCTGAGATCTGTCAGTAGAATGTTTTTTTTTTTTTCCTTGTGCCTGAAGCTTTTTCAGGCTTTTTCTTTTAAATGTTTTACTACTATGAAATCTTAATTAAGAGAAGGAAAAAAAAAAAAAAAAAAAAAGCATTACAGTATCTTTAGTATCACTTATATCACTTAAAGAGTTTTGCCAAAGATCTTGGAGATCTGTCTTTTCAAAGACTAGAAATTGATGCTAAAAGTAAAGGAAAACAGAAAATAGATTCAAGAAGGACTTTGGAGGGCAGAGTGTTCTCAAATCCACTGTTCTTACCATCACCCAACAGTACATCCAATCCGTGACTGTCAGATGAATTGGATCTTGCAAGAGACATTATTTACCACAGGGAAAAAGTGTACAGGGCGCATCAAGGAGTAGCCTGAGAACAAGAGTATCATTTAAAGAATGAGTAGCTGCTGACTCACCAGAAAAAATGTCTGCAGAGGCAGCTAATTTACATATCATGATACTTAGCTTTTGTAAACACTGCCTTCTCTCTACAGAGAGCTGTGCAAACGTCTGATCGTATATCACTTACACAAACACATTAGTTCTCTTAGCCACTTTGGACCTCTCCATTCTCAAGAAATATAATCCAATCTGTAGTCTCAATTTAACTTGTTCATCTTTCAGTGCAGTAGTTTTATCAGGACAGAAAAAGGGAAGTAAGTGCTAGAGTTTTCCAAGTTGTTTTCCCACTCAACAGCAGAGGGAACTGAGTAATGAATTGCCTTTGAAAGTTCCAACTTCTTAAATTTATTTTAAATATATAGACACAATGTATGTCAGTTAACATTGTCTTCAACTATTGTTTCTTCCTTTTTTTTTTTTTTTTTTTTTTTTTTTTCCCCCTGTAAAACTCAAAACACCAGTAGAATGAATACACTACTATGGCTTCTCTAGCTTTTCTGTGCACTCTGCCCCTGGAGCTTGACAGTGTGCTTTCTGAGTAGCCTGATGGGCAGGGCATTGGACTAAACCTCAGAAATTCTTGGTTGGATTTCTGCTCAGCTTACTATTTTGTATCTTCTTTTTGTTATTAAATGATGACTTAATACAATACCATGTGTTTCTGAAAATGAAACCCTCTCAACGAATTCATAGTTTATAAGACTGTATGTATAAGTATTTGTGTGTCTGTGAGTATATGTATGAATATATCAAAATCCTTGTGTGGAACACTGGAAGTGGAAAGGTCCCAACAAGGGAAGATGATGTTTTCAGAGAAGCAGGGTGCATCGGTTCACAGTAGATATCAAAAATGTGTTTTCATTCCATTTACTTCTTCACAGGCGGAAGTTGGTAATAGACTATTTTAATACCTTTTTGAAAGCTGCCTTGGAAACCTAGCTACTAAACCAGAAAGGGAATGTGTAAGTCCCCAGAAGGCTTCCTTTCTTTTCTTTTATAAATATGTAGAGGGAAAAGCAAGATAAAAAATACAACTTCAAAGATAGATGTAAAATAATTTTCCTTTATCTGTTATCATGCCTACTGCAATGCGCTAAAGCACTTTTCTGAGTGTTATGGAATTTAACGTTAAACAAAAACAAGCAGAAACAAAAATCTGTTCTAATTTCTTTCTAATTTCTTACTCAGAACCAATCAAGCTACTAGTCTGGGGAATTTAAGACAGTGCATTATCATTTTACTGTATTTGTTTTTACTTAGGAAATTTGGTTACTTTGTTACTGAAGTAAAAAAAAAAAAGTAGAATTTGGTTATAAATGTAAATAGTTAATGATTTCATGAAATATTATTTAAATAATCTCAAGGCAACTTAATCTTCAGCACTGTTGGATAAGGAAAGATTCCACCCAAATATCAGAAGTTGTCCTAAAGCTGTTGAACAACTTCAAAAACTAAAGCAACATTATTTCAAAGACATTTCAACTCAGCATTCTGATCCCTATTTTCAAAGAGTGTAACTGTTATCAAATACATTTCTTAAGATCTGCAGAAGAAACAGTAGGAAACTGAGTTCTTTTGCATCTGTGTTTCAGTAGCCTGTCATACTAAGAAAGCTCTCACTTTTTTTGTTGTTGTTTTTTTTCCATGTAAATGAGAGGAAAGTACAGGCTAAAGGTTTTCAAAGCGTTATGTGTACCCATAGGAAAGGCAGAATGTATATTTGGGTCATTGTAGTGTTTTTATGCTATTGTATTTCTTTATGCTGAGTCTCAAATATTATTTAGTAGTACATTTAGGAATGTATGTGATTTGTTTTCAGAGGAAACCATACTCCTAAATTCCTTAGAAGAATCTCAGTAAATCTATTAATACCCTAATACCTTGAGATAACAAACAGAATGTTTATGTTCTTTCTTTGTATGCTTAACAAAAGAGAGATAGATTAATTCTAAACTACAGGCATGGCAAAAAGCAGTTACAGTGAATTTGTAAGCAAGGAGAATTTTCCCTGTTTTATATTTATTTATTTATTTTCCTGCAGCTTTATAGAAGTCAGTAGTAGTAAGGATGGAAGAAGTTTGTCTTTTAAATGACCAGTATGGAATATACAAGGCACTTTCATTTTTGTTCACCTAAGATGTTTATTTCTGAGTTTATCCATTTTTTCCATGTTGGCATATTTATATAAAACACCTGTAACAATATTTCTGATGGTCTCAGAAACTAAGATATGGAGGAGAAGCAGCACCTACACAAAATTTACTTTTTTGTGTGTAAATGATTGTGAAATAATGTGTTAATGATTTTGGCAACTTATAAGAGCAGAAAAACAAAAAACCTTACAAAGGTAAAAAGGTTTTCAGTTTTAGCCTCCTGGCACTCCTCCCAAACTTCGAATTTCTACAGTAGTAAGAATGCCTTGACAGAAGTCTGCCTGAAGCCAGGATACAGTTTTTTGGCAGGTAAGGAATCTGAAAGAAGGCCCTCTCCCATTCAGCATGGGACAAAGGTAGATATGGATCCATGCAAAGTATGTATTTCTTCATTTTGCCATCCTTCCTTATTTTGTTGCTTATCTGTGTATGGCCTTTCTTTCTTACCTAATATTTATGAAGTTGAATGTTTTTAAATCATCTTATTTCAACACATGATTTTTTCATGAAAATCTTGTCCTCATTGCTTACCATCTCTTTGGATGTGGTTCTTTACCTCACTTGGCAGTGAATTCTGCTTTCTGACAGAATTACTGGGACATCTATAGAATAGAGGTTTTCAAATGGGAGCATGAAAATTCTCCTTGTGATCACAAACACATTTTATAAGCATGAGAGAGATTTCTGAATGCCTAGAGGGCAAAGCCTCATTTTGCAGGTTCATCGTTTGGACACAAACTTTATTTTTCTGTGTCATTATCTGGTTTTGTTCCACCACTGTAAAACCCTGTTTTTCTTGGCTTCCTAGTCCTGAGTGAAAACTATAAATGTCATAATATGCTGAGTTAATGAGGGAGCACCAGCCTGGGCTCCCTGCATGTCTTTGCTTTGTGGTTTTAAATCAGAAAATCAAACCCTTAAATTTATCCGAACATAGCCTCTTTTTTGCCTGTGTGGTTTAATGTGGCTTAATTAACGAATATCTTAAGTGAGGATTCAAGTACCCATGTAGATTAAATGAGCCAATTTAGGATTCTGCAGGAGCTGAGTCCCTCTGAAAATACATTTTGCCTCTTCTTCCACAAAGGAATACAGAAAACACTGAGAAGGTACAAAAGGACAACAAAAAAGAAGAGGACAGTAAGCTTGGCTCTTTCTTCATTAGAGTTTTCAGAACAAGTTCTGTGCCAGCAGAAGACTTTGACCTCATCATGTTAATGCTTTGTCCTGTTACTTCCAAACCTGAGACCACAGGGTCTCTTCCATCCGTGCTTTTATTCAGGGTTTGCAAGGAAGATGTCTACTGCTTGATCTGCAGTGATGACCATAGGTGTCATCCATGACAGTCAATGCCAACTGAATGAAAGAACAAATAAATGTCATCTCCCAGCAGATGCAAGTTGGATGTGACTGTTGTGCAGTTGGGCCTGTCTTGGCCTGAGAATGCCAGATCCGCCTGGCCCATGCCTGGCTTTAGCGCTCACACTGGGGTGGCCAAAGCTCTGAAGAGGGCAGGGACTGCAGCAGTCATGGGTAGCACCAGAACCAGCCCTTTGTGTAGCCAGGGGTGGGCCCGGGCCTGGTTCTGATTCCATGAGGTTTCAGCCAGGTAAACAATAACTTCTTGTTTAATGCCTATGTGATATGCATTCCTTTATAGCCCACAAGAAGGTTTTAAGTGTGACACTTACTTTGGACTGAGAACTTCATTTTGCACACAACACCCCAGCAGAGCTGCTGCTGCCCCCAAGGTCTCACACTGTTGCAGCCATCAGATGCTGATTGGTGTTTGTTGCTGAAAGCTTCCAGTTATTTTCTATTACACACTCATTTTTATATGGTTGAATATTCATTGCAACTGGAAAGCAAGGTTCTCAACTAGGAAGCCAACTTTTGCATAAATGAGGACACTGTTGAATAAAATTCTATATGTAGAAACCCCCTAGAGATCTACCAGTAAGTCAGAGGAAGTATGTTACATTTAATTTCCACAGAGATCTAAGATACCAGCATGAAGGAAAGAGAACTATGTACTTGTTAACAGTTACCATAAAGGAGATGGTGAGATTAGCATATTTAAATCTTCAGAATTAAATATAAAAATCAAAAGATTTCTCTGAATTTATCACCTAAGGTGATGCTATTGTTGAAAGAAAAATTACTGAGGGTGTTAAATCGTAATTTTCTATGTACTTCACAGTAACAAGTTATTCAAAATTGCATCCTTTCTGTGAAAGAGCATTTATTAAGAAATGCAGCAGCTCACCACACCTTGTATAGACTCTGAGACAGTTAATGGTAAAGACCTCTGGAAACAGAAATGAGATTTGTTTAAGTAATTGCTAAGATAAACATTTTAGGAATGCTGAGATCCTGGTTTTAGAAGTAAGCAAGATTTCTAAATCTATCAGGTACTCTTGAGAATGCTATGATTTGTTATCTCTTGGCAGCATTTCAGTGTTTAACTGCCCATTTGGAGATGCTTTGAGCCTGATTAAAAAATAATAATAATGTCTGAGCATTTGGGATATCTGCAGAATTCAGTCAAAGTGATGCAAGTTGTGTTATGATCAGACTTGAGACTGTCAGTGATCCATTTGCCAAGTGATGTTCTAATATAAACAACCATAAAATGATATTTCTGTGACTACTAAAGGTTTTCTGTCTAAACACTGGTTACCTTGCTTCACCAGAAATGGACTGTGCCAATGCATTGACCTGTATAGAAGGCTGATTGAGCACAGATGGGTCAAAATGGTTTGGCACCTATTCCTCTGAGGAAGTATGGACACCAGATTGCTGGTTTTCATTGCTGAGGGGTGGAAAATAGTATTACTTTTTCCACAGGTCTTTGTCCTGTAAGAGTGTTATTCATGAATTTAATTTCACCAGAGTTGACAGATTTCTGATCTATTTTACAAATGAAATTGCTGATATAAACAATTTACATTAAAGTTGATTGGGTGCTGTTTTGATTAGACAATTTTGTTCCAGGAAAGCTGAGTTAGTGAAATGAACCCAAGATCAGGAATGAGTTTTTTTTCAGAAGGGGATTTTCTAGTTCTCTGAGGAAGAAAGTTTGTTTGGTAGCTGCTAGCAGCTGTTAGTCCCCTGGATAAGAGCTCCTACTGAGATGGTGAGAAAGGCCAGGCCTGGTAATCACTGACCTAAATGCCTTGACAGGCTGCTCACAGTTCAATGATGGATATGTTTTTCTGTCTTGTTCTTTAGTTTTCTTTCATTAAAAGACTTGCTTTCTTCCCAGTGAGAAGCGGGGAAACATTTTAATTTTTAGAAGTGATATGATACAGTAACTGTTTTGTGCTCATCTCCATTTACAATATATAAATATAATACATTTTCACAGAGAAGAATTGATATCCTAGAAGTATTACTAAAAAAATATTTTTTTTCCAAACATTTAAAATGAATACTCAGTTTATGTGGTCATTCACTATGAGTGCTGCTGAATGTAGCTGTTTTTATGGAACTGTTTTGATGTTCTTGAATACTGCACAGAAAGATAGCATGCACGTTTTGTTAGTTACTACTTATAAAAATACATTTATATTTCTTATTTATTCTTTTTAAATAAGAGCTGAGGCTTTGTCTCGATTGTTACGTCCTACAGGAGTAAAAATTCCATTATATACAGTTATACTTAAAGCAACAACAGAGGAAAAGACCCGTGGTTTTTGTAGGTAGATATTGCAGTCTCTTTTACTGGGTTGGCTTACAAGACAAAAATGTTCATTCTTTATTTGTATGAACAGCCAACTGTAGCAGCACCAATGTCTGTAACTGGATTTCATTATGGAAATTCGGCTAAAAAGGGCCACAGGCACAAAAATCCATTAAAATGTTTCTATTGCTTTACATATTCTTCTGTGATAAAAATAGCCCTATATTTGAATTTAAGAAGCTTTTGCCTAAAGGGTAGCAGATGGATATTAAGGAGATTATAATAAAGAAAAGTATTATAAAAAATAAAAAAAAAAAAGGCTGATGGGGGAGTACCATTCTTTCATATTTAGGGAAAACATTTATAAGAGCAGAAGGTATTCCAAAAATTGACTCTCTTTAGGTAATTAATAATAGCTTGTTGATTCTTTCTTTTACTACGTGAAGGCCTGATCCTAAAATGGGCTCGTTCTGTAATACTCTGATATAACCAGCAGCTAAAAAATTGGATGGATCTAGGACACTTGCATTGTTGTTACTGTAACTGTGTTGTAAGATGTGAAGAGCGGCTGCCATCTGAGCATGTTTAGAAATACACATAAAACAATGTTTGTCTTATTAAGAGTTTGAAAAATCAGTCATCACAAGATTTTGAGACTGTGCAGTCATTCTAGACTATTTCCCCTGCTATTTTGCATCTGAAATGTTTCCGATATTTACAAAAGTGTCCTGACAGATTTAAAAGGTTTCTTAAGTTTCTTGGAAGCTTCTGGTTCCCTTAGAGCGCTGGCTGAGTTTCCAGCAGGTTTTGCTTAAAACACAGGGGTAAATTCTTACCTATTGTGGCTGCACTGTATAGCTTGATATCTCTCCAGTCAGGGACAAATCACATTTGCACAATAAGCTGAAGCAGATCTACAACATAGATCTCCCTGGAACATGTTGCTGCGACAAACTGCCAGGGCACATGGTACAATAAGGCAATATTGCTTCTTACAGGGAGCTGGCAAATCTTTCAGTAGTTTGGGATGCCACGTCCTGCATCCCATGGCCTTTGGGGAAAGGGATTCTCAGGTTGCAAGAAGTCACTGCATCCTCTGAAGGTCTGTACTGAAAAGAAGAGCAGCTGACAGAAGGAAACAAATTTCACATGCGGCTCATCTGAAACACTCTGGTGTGCTGGCAGTAGGTGTCCCATTTAAGTCTGATGGGATTAGCTGGCTTCAGTGGGCTTGACATCTGTGTGGCTAAGGTTACACTTCTCTTTCTCTTTAAAGTGTCATGTCTAGCTGGCCCTAACAACATTTCAGTGATTGCATTCTCTTTTTTACATTTACTATGTCTTGGTTTAATATTGTGAGCTGTGTTACGAGGAGAGATTTGCTAGATATTGTTCATGCTATTTGAGCGAGCTGTGGGGCTCTTCCCATGAAAGACAGGGGAAGAGACGGGTTGGAAGGAAACAACTGTAATAACCAAGAAGGGTTAAACAAAGAGACGACTGCTGCAATGCCTAAGTGTTTTTGGCACCCCTTTAATGTGAAACCTTTTCATCTGAGTTATACCTTCAGAAGTCAGATCTCACAGTCAGATCTCACTAGACTCCCTTTGAATTTTGTGATTCCATTTCTGTCCTAATTACATTTTTCAGATGGAGATTGCTCTTCAGTTTTAGCGGAGCAGAATTTTTTTATGCAATGGTATATTTGTATACATATATATGTATACACACACGTGTGTGTGAGTATGTATATTTGTATCTAGAGAGAGACTCAGACTCAAGTCTTTTGTTCTTGGCACTCACCATATGCTCCTGTTTAATATTTAATCAGCCCCACCTCATCAGAAACACTGCTGGCCTCATTAGATAATTAATGGCTGCCTGCATCTCATTTGCTTCAGTTGATACATCTGCAGCCAGTAATTAGAGCAGGAGTTTATTAGTTGCACTGGCTTAGTTTATTTGTGAAACAATCTCTCCTTTGATTGAAGCCGCTGGGATTGGCATATGTGGACGGCCTGCCTCCCTGTTCAGTAGGGCTCTTTTGTTTACATTTTTGCTACAGTTTTGCAACACTGCACATCCTGGCAGTCCTAGGAACAGTTGGTGGTGAAGATTTGCCTTTTATAATTTAGAAGATAATTGGGTAATTCAATGCAGTAATGCTACTGCAAAGCAATTCAGTAACTTTGGGGAGGGGGGAGGAGGGAAATCTGGTAGACAATTTGTTCATTTATAGTTCTGTTTTTTTGTGGGTTTTGTGTTTTTGTTTTTCTTTAAATTAAACATCAAAAATGTTCTGGATCCATGAAGGATATGCGTGAAACCTACAAAGCAGCAATGCACTGGCCAAGCTTTGAATCTGAAAATTTTTCATCAATATGTTACCTAAAATCATACTAGCATTCTCAAATGTTGGTGAGTGTATGCCAGGATTAAACCTCTGTGCTTGTCTGTCTCCTCATTTGCAAGATATAAAATATACTGTAATATTTTTGCCTCTCCTTGTAAGTTTATGACAGGTCTCTCACTGAGTAGTCTAAAAGAAAACTTTTATACAATTGGCTATATTAAAATAATAGGACAAATTGCTCTTCTCTCTGAGAGAAAATGCTGAACCTCATGTTGTCAGAATTTAGCCTCTGGAAGTTTATTTAGTATTTTTACACCTTCTCAGGTACAACACCAATCCAGATTAAATGGACTTGTGTTCTCTGAGAGAGAAAGTCTCATGGCTATTTCTCTGCTACTTAAGCAAGTTTCTATACTGATAGTTACTCAGCCAAGCAGACTTGGAACAGGGGAGCTGCTCCCTCCTCATTGCTTACTTCTTTGAACCTTTGTAGAGCAATTTCTCTTGGCCTAGTCTTTATATGCACAGACAGTGCTTTATTCATCTCTGCAGTGGCATGTTTACACACTGAACAGCCTGCATCAACAAGATGCAAGAGCTGATGGTTAACACTGGGAAGAGAGATGTACCAAATCCAACTGCCTTTACCTCTGTGAATAGAGAAGGAGGAGGGGGAAGTGTTTATTTTTTTTTGCAGTTTTGTTCTCCAAAGTCTGAGATTATTGAATTGGTAATGTTTGTTTGTTTGTTTGTTTTCTCTCCCTATGTGAGAAAAAGTAATTCAAGCTGTTAACTCCAGCATTAGCTTCAGTGAGGATTCGGGTTTTGTGAATACCTGCAGTTTGGTCTTCCAGGATCAGCCTGACAGATCTAGTCGTCCTTGCCTGTGTGCAAAGCTTCCTGTAACTAAGCTGTATTTCTTCCAGTACCCCTGTTTCTACCATCACATGTACTTCTCAAAGGCTGTTCTACGCTGGGATTCCCTTTCCTGCTTGGTTTACCCTCATACATACGTGGAAGGCTGTTGTAGGGCTGTCTGTGTGCCAATGATTTTTTTACCTTCAAACTTGCTAAGGCAAAAAACTCTTCTAGTCGAAATTTAAGCCAACGCTTCTGGACAAGTTTAGGCAAATTATTCCAGGTTCACAGCATCTTCACCCTCTGGAGGGATGGGTTTAAAGTTATCCTGGCAAATTATTCAGTTGAAGATATAAACTATCTTTAAGTAAGTGCTTGGGGCCACCAACTCCCCACTCCTGTTCTTTTCAAGCAGTAGTGAAGTACTACTGCCACATGCTAGCTGTCTTCCACAGTCTGTGTGTCTGAATTTTTATGTTTGCTCCCTATTTCATGAGACGTATTTTGTGCTGATCTTAGCTGCCTTTCAGTCATAGTTGATTCTGTCCTGATCTGTGGAGATCTAACCCTGGAGACAAGCTAGAATTCATCCTAAGCATACCTTTAAAGAAATGGCACTAAACATTCTGGTTTCACAATTAGAAAGGGTGTCTGTAAGTGGTATTTTTACCATAGGAATTCCTTATTGGTCTTCAAAACATCAAAAAAAAAAAACAAAACAAACAAAAAAAAAAAAACCAAAAAAAACCCCAAACAACAACAAAAAAAGCATATTCTTCTACTAGATAATCCTTTATCATGTCTCTGTAGCTTCACTTAGCCTGTGCTGACAGATTCAGTATGTTTTGACAGTTCTGACCTGATGAAAAATCTTGTGCTGTGTTAGTAATTGATTGTACCCACAAATGACTCACGGACTCTATTTTGTTTCTGTTGTTCAGCGTGTCACTTGAGCTTTTTGTTTGTGTTTTCTGGTTTGATTTCTCCACAGTGAGAAGGGCTTTTGATTCTCATTCATAAGGTGTTGTTGGGCTGCCTCTGGAAATGGGAGGAAGGAGAGACAGCCGTCAGCACTTTGTGAGCGGAGCACAAGCCTAATGATTGCTGCCTATGCTCCATGGGGTTTGCACAGGCTGCCTGGACATTGCTGCCTGGAAATCTGGATCTCACTGGTTGGTTAATAAGTGCTCCTTTGTTCATACTTTCCTTTGATCGTTTCTCTCATTGACAATGTACTGAACCCCAGTAGTGGTTAACTTCTGCTTCACTCTGTTACACATATGGGGCTACGCGCTAAAACACATTTTGTTTAAATTTCTAAATAGCAATACAAGATCTGCTTACATGACTTACTTTAGCACTTAGCTAGACTTGTACCTGCCTGTGTAGCCTGCCTGTATTCCTTTGTGCTTTCTATGTATTCGGACATACTGTGTATTTGCTAAAATCTCTAAAAGGCAACTCTTGTCTGTGGCCTCCCAATGACATAATGCTGTTTTAAATGCCAGGCTTTTTTGAAATGCAATTGTTTCATGGTGTTACATTGCCATGTTTTCTACGTACTTGGAGCATCTGAGTATTTAACTTCCTGGTTAAATACTTTGAAAACCTCAGTTCTATTTCTGGAGTCCAAAACACTAAACTTTGTTTATACTATGTGTGCATGACTGCTTTTATTAGCTCACAGAACTCTCATCATTGCATACATGTGCAGTTATATGCAACTTTTTTTCATCATTGCATAGTAGTGATGAAATTAAAGGCGAGGACTCGCATCAGCTGATTTTTCTATCTACTGCAGTCTCCTAGAAACATTTTTAAAGTAATACGTGAGTGCAGCATATTTCTACAAGCTGAAATCTAGGAAAAATGTAACTGACATATGTAACAGTGAAAAGGATGCTACAATGCATATGAGCTACTTTGGTTGTAAAATGATGAAAGGTTACAAAAAACTCTTTATATCCTATTTTCTTCTTATTAAAACACTGTAGTATCGTTGTTGTCAACGATTGTTTATATATTCAGAATCTATCTCCTTTCAGTAATATCAGGCTTGCTGTTCTCTCCAAGGAACGTAATTATATTGGTTCCAAATAAGAGCTATTTGATCTCATTTTATTCCTCCTTTGTTTCTGCACAATGAAAGCGAGAGGAACTCAATTAAAGTGACTTAGTCTAGTCACTTGACAGAAGCTGTAACAAGTGAAAGGTTTGATTCCCTCCTCCGTTAAACTGGTGTTTTGCCAGTGTAACTACACTGACACTATCGGAGTTGCATTGATGGAAACCTGGTATAATAGAAGAAAGGATCAATCCTGAAGTTTCTCCAAATAGGCCATTTGAACGAACTACCACTTTGTTTCTCTCAGCTGAATTGAAGGCAATTTAATTTGCTTTCAAATTAGGCTATTCTGTGTAGGATTCCCAAAGTGAAGGTGACCAAAGTGAACAAGACGCGTTCACAGATTTTGTTTGTGCTAATACTTTGTAATCCCATAAAACTATACATTCCAAAAGTCACGTGCCAGTGTTTGTCACTGCTGCCAGATTCTTAATGTGGGAGTGCTACTCATTTAAAAACTGAAGTGTTATACTTCTTTATCAAACACTAGGTGTTAACAGCTGCTTTTTTAAACAAAGGCATGGATTTCAGGTGGTATGTACTCATTCAGCTTTTATTTTGAATTCAGGTAATCATTAAACATCCTGAATTTATGTTTTCTAGGTGTTATGTCAGTCTGTCTCTCCGTAAAATCCCGAGACTGTACTTGCTATAGCCTTCAGGGATTGTTAACACTTGGTAATTACTCCAAAATAAAATATTTCTATTGGTAGGATGAAAATTGAAAACACTGCTGCACGTGTTGCTCTCCAGAAAGTCTAGAACTCAAGGACATCATTAGAAATTTGCAATGATTAAGTGGAGAAAAAAACAACAACCTTGGCATCTTATCCTGTGTGAAATACAGGAGTTGATTATTAAAGCTTTTTATAACTGCTGTCTTTTGCTTAACATTTGGTTTTTTCCTTTCCAGCTGCTAATTTAGATGTTAGTCAGAACCTAGGCTACTGGAATATATATCTGGATGAGTGATGTCTTTATAGAGGCAACTTTGAAAGACTGAGGATTAACCTGACTGGGCAAACCTAATCTTTTCAACACTTTTTGTATAGGTCTGAGGCTTTTAGGTACTTTCTCTACTCCCTTCTCTTCCATATAACTTTCTATATTTGCACCCAGTTTTACATTTTTTAATCACCGTAATTTTTTTTATTTGGAAACTTACTTGCCTATGCATCAATAGGGAAAGGTAATTATTGCAGCGCTATCATGTTTAAAAGAACTTTATTAATGTTACAATAGACATCAAATACTTCTCCTTTATTCATTTTCTTTGGAATCGTAGAATGACTTGGGTTGGAAAGGCCCTCAGAGATCATTCCAAACTCCAGCCATGGACAGGGTGGCCAGCTGTTAGATCAGATTGCCCGAAAACATATAAAGCCAACTTGGTGCACCAACCTTACTCATCCTGCAATGCTGTTGTGAAGTTTGTGGCCACTAAGTTTTCCAGATTATTAAGATGTCCATGTTAAGCTTTATCAGGGAAAACAACTGAAATTGCTTGCTTTCTCACAGGATGCACTCATTTCCAGTGTGCAAACTGTTCAAAACTCCTGTGTCCTATACCTCCTGTAAACCCTCAGAGGTATGAGGAATATTGTTCATACAGTTAAGTTAGTTAATGTCTCCTTAGTGAAAGGAGAAATCCTTTAAGACTTCCAACTCCTTTTACACGGATGTATCTCCCATGCCTGGGTTAACCCCAACACTTTTTCTGAGATCCTTCTTCCTCTTTTATCATGTTTTTAAGAAGTAAGACTAAGAACAAAGACGATCTGTTTGCTGCTCAGTACATCAGAACTGTATTCAAGCAACAGATGAAGAAAAATAAAATTTGCAAGTACAGAGGTATTTTGTTTCTTCTCTAACCTTGTAGTCAATTTGAACTTGTCTAGAATGCATCTAATGATCTCTGGGATATTTAATCAATTCCTGATTAAGCAAATTTTCTCCTTGGATTCAGAGGCAATTCAGTGATTAGGGAATGCTTTAGACAACAATGCTTGGAGATATTTCACTACATACGATCTTTGATACCAAATAAGCGTGATTGACTGAAACATTCTGGTGAGAACTAGTATTCAGGTGATAAAATGGGGAAATGAAAAAACTTCAGAATTTGCCAAAGATTTTTCACGGCAATGATCTGCATATGGTTGCAGCTGCTGTATCATTTGCACCTCATAAGCTCTGAGAAACAAAACAGCTGAAGAAAACTTGGTATATAAATTTCACGAAAAAATCAAATACAGGAAATTGTGACTTGCCACTACTAGATTTGCAATATATGGCAGAATTGAAACAGGTTCAATCAACGCTATTTACCCTGTGTGTAATTGGAGAACAACAGGCCAACTGAAATAAAAGGGCAGGAAAATCTACTAGGAAAAGAAATTCAAGGAATATTGCTATTTTATATGGCTTGCGTGACATTCAGGATATTGTATGCTGAAATAAAGCTGACAGAAAATAATGGTGCAGATAGCAGAGCTATTCAGAAAGTTTTTGAATAAATATTACTTAACTAGAGGGTATAATCAGTCACAATCTAGTGTTGGGTAGTGGGGGGAATCATCCTGTTTCTGATCAGTGCTCTTGCTGGATTCATTTGCCAAGGATTCTCGGTCTTAAATCCTTGGGCTGGATGATGAGTTCCACCTCCAAAGGCTCTTGGAAGATTTCCATCACTTTGCCTAAGAATTTGTAACCCCAACTTGGTTTGAGCTCCCAGCCTGCTCAGGACCTTGAACTGTTTGGAATGTTCTTTTTATTTTCTTTTTCTTCCCCCTCCCCCCCCCCCCCCCCCCAAGGAAACACAAATTTTTTTTTTAATCCAAAAGAGGAGGGTGAAGGAATGTCTAATTATAGTCGTTCATGGCAAAGATTTCTTCATGGAATGAAACTCTTTTAATATTTGTCTTCTAGACGACTTTCCTACTGAACTGTGTCAAATTTGTCAGGAAAATTCAGGACTAGAGATTATTATTTCAGAATCTTGCATTTGAGACTGAACAGGAAAGTTATTTTAAAGGTTGAACTCTGATCATCTGTAATGCTGGAGTGAAACAGTGGGGCATTTTGAGTAGTACATCTGCTGCACTGTGCTTTCTAATTCTGATCCACATTCCAGAAAAGGTGAAGAAAAAGATGAGTTGTAACTTAGTTCTGCATATGTTCTGCTGTATCCTAACAAGATTGCATTAAGGGAAGGTCCAGGCTATATTTTATACCCATCTAATTTTACTACCTACTTGCTCTCTTGAGAAGTATTTGTTTTCCTTTCTTTTTATCAACTATGCATAACTCAAGCACTGCTACAGAAGCAGTCCAAACCCTTTTAGTATTGCACAGCCTTCCCTACACACTAGTTTTATCTCCACACACCCACCACCATAGCCACCTACCCCTTTGCCTTTATCAGGTTCTGAAGAGGAGCTTCAGTCTGCGGGGAGCGAGTGGTGTCTAAATTCTGATGTGTCTCTTACTTCACTCTTTGTAGAAAGGGCACCATTCACACCTATAGAGGAGATAGTTGTCCTCTCATTATTAAATGTTTTATCCTTATTTATTTTAATTCAACTGTTCTGAAGTACTTTGAAAAGTAATCAAGTATGACAATGCTAGGGTTAATTAACAGTTGGTATGCTGCCAGCAGCTCCCCACAGATGTATTGATAATGATACTGATCTTATCTGATAGGCTTTCCTAGGGGAAAAAAAAATTCTCAAGCAAGCGAAGACATGATGATATGAATGTATAAGGACGGTAGGTGTCCTTCCTGCTGTTTTATGAATGTGTCTGAAGAATTTCCTTTGTGAGAAGAAAAGACATTCAACCTAACCCTTATCTGTATTATACCACAAAAATCTATCTTCAAATGACATCAAACACTTGTCTTAAAACCACAAAGCAAAGAAGTGTAAAGCAGAGTCTGAAAACTCATCTTACAGATTGCACTGAAGTAGTGCCATCCGTGTGAAGGTTGCTTGCTAAGTGACGGCATAAGTAGTTACTGTCCATGGCTACAGACTTGCCATATTTCAAGTTTCCACTTGTCATCTGCTCACGTGTACCTATGTTAACAAGACATACATCGTGGTCTTTGTTTTCTGAATCTGGACATGTTTGTTCTGACTACAATGGCCAGGAGGGGTTTAAGAACATTCACGTTTTGGTGCTCAAAGATTTCTTTCTCACCAGCCACAAACAAAATGGGAAATATGATGCCAAGAAATCATTTAAGAAATTAAAAAACAAAACAAAAACAAGCAAGCAAAAAAACAAAACAAACAAACAGCCACTAAGAAATCTAAGAGAAGTGGCTCTCAATAAGTACTTGTCATACATTTGGTAAAGAAAGTACAAAAAATTCCATGTGCAATGTGCAAGAAACTAGATATTCAAGTGAAGATAATGTCTTCTGAACCAGTGGTGATTAGATTTGGAAAAAATATTATGGAAGCTGGTGTTCCTTTTCCAGTGTTCCAACTCTCTCCAACATTCACCAGTCTGTATAACGCAAGCTCTCTGGAAATTCACACACCATATAACTACTTACATTTTTTTACAACCATCAATCAAATAAATGCATTGGGCTCAATGTATTTTCAGAGTAGTAATGGAGTTCCATTCAGACTACTGCCAGTGTTGCCATGCAGCAGAAATGTTAGGATGAAAAGTTAGTGCAAAATGGATTTGGCCAAAGGTGTTAACTATTGTATGGGGTTACTGTTATATTAAGTATTGTTAGAAGGTGTGGCATGTGAGAAGAAACCAGGGGCTGCCCCCACATTGAACACGACCAGTAGTAGAAAACAGAGTATTAAAAGCAAATACAAGTGCCATCATAGCTGGCGAAGAGGAGGTGAGAGAGCAGCTAGGTGGGTGTCACTAAACCACAAGTGCTGGTAGAGGTTAAGATCTGTTCTACAATATTTCTGTGCCATTTTCACATGTCTGAGTGCTTCTCAAATGCCCTCATCAGTGCTTTTCATTTGAAAAGCAAATAAACTGTTGTTTGTAATTTTCCATACAAAATTCAAAATTTGACCTCATTTATTTTGCTATTAGATTTTTTTCTTTCAAACATGGAAAAATATTTAGGCTTTCTTGGGATTTGATTTCTTCTTCTGTTGCAAATATTCCTGATTATAAACTTACCATTTTTGTTTAAAGTGTATGAATTAATGAGATAACCTTTTCTTTACATTTTGATTTTTGTTTTCATTTTGTCTTTTCCTCTGCAACTTCTGGCATTGCCATCGTTTTAATCTTCCTATAACTGCTGAGCTTCTTTAGCAAACTCTAGACTTCTGGACACAGGATCAAAGATGTATTTTGTTGTAAAGGAACAAAAACTGGGTATAAACTGAAAATTTATTTTCCCAAGTAAGCTAAGCTTATTCCTTTAGCTTGATTTTTAAAGTGCTTCCTGAAAAAGATAAGACAAATCCCAACCTGATTGACCACCTTCAAAGTAACAGGGCATTTATGGGGTGCTTAAATAGAAGACTGATAGAGCATTAATGAATTAAACAGGTGGAGCTTCCTCACTGATTGCTCCACGTCCCTTCCAGGTTTTTGGCAGTCTCATGAGAACTGTACCTCCCCATCACCATGTCGTGGCATCTGGAAAGTGCAGGAGCGTGTGCTGCAGAAACACTGAAGAGACAAACACAGCACTGTTAGTAGCAGCTCTGCAGAACAGTCTTCTCCAGTTATTTATCCAAAGAATTGATCTGATTTTGGGTGGTCTTGTGTGGAACCAGGAACAGGACTCAGTGATCCTTTTGCGTCCCATCCAACTCAAGATATTCTGTGATTCTAGGATGAATGATACTGGATCACTCTTCAGAGTTGAAGGTCCGTTAAGTTTATTCAAAATAGATATTGGGTTTGACTGTAAAAATAAGTGTTCTCTCATGCTGAGGAACTTCTGAATAAACAATAGCCAAAACAAAAATATTATTCCATCTAGCTAAAACTTGAAATACGTTTCTGTGATTAGTCTGTGATTAAGTCAGTTGATGGAATCAGTTTTGCTTAAATGTTTCTCGGGAAAAAAGCAACACTACTAAAACTGTACAACTGGGAGGCAAAAGGGACAATGAAAAGAACCCGAACTTCTCAAGATGCACATCTATATACAGCCATGTCACTTCACGTCCCGGTTTCAGCCCAGTCGCTGTTATCAGCACGCCGATGTTTGGCCGCAGCAGGGAGCGTGGCCACATGGTGGGGCAGAGCCGCCCCTCACGCAGCCGCTGGGGCGGAGCGCAGCCCGTACAGGTGCTCCGAGTTCGGCCAATGGTTCTGACATGGCGGGAGATGGCGATGAAGCTGTGGGGGCTGCTGGGCGTCGGCTGCAGGGCTGCAACTTTGTGGGTAGCAAGGCGCGTGTTGGTGAGCCGCCCGATCGTTAGCGAGTGGTGAGTAATTGCCTTGTGGTTGTATATGTTGCTATTGTTGCAGTTTTGTTTCAGTTTTCTGTTTTTATCTTAGTGTATTTCAGCGCGTGAGTTTCATTTTGTTTCAGTTCC
Organism: Perdix hodgsoniae; assembly: GCA_035772895.1. Classification (NCBI taxonomy): domain Eukaryota; kingdom Metazoa; phylum Chordata; class Aves; order Galliformes; family Phasianidae; genus Perdix; species Perdix hodgsoniae. Next base: position 12,484,807 of record JAPSGF010000014.1, on the reverse strand, counting down.
CGCCCTCATCCCAGGCAGAGAGGGGTGAGTGGAGGTCTGCTTGGTGTCTGGCTGCTCTGGGTTAAGCCACAGCAGTTACAGTAACCTAGAGCACAAGTTGCTGGCCTCCTGTTTTGCTTTCGTTAGGGAAAGCTGTTGTGGCTTCCCTGGAACAGCTGTGTGACCTTAGAACTTCTGGGGAGCTGAGATACACGAAGCCTGTGATGGAGTGTAGCTGTGGCAAGGGGACCAAAGGGGAAAACTCTTTTTTTTGACCAGTTTCTCAAACTTCAGTATCAAGCGTTTCTTGCCTTAATTGCAAAACTTTGTTTCATGCGTGGGTTTGCAAGGAAGGGATTGGACAAATTTTTTTTTGGTAGATTTCTGTTTTCTTAGGGTATTTTAGAGCCAGGACAGAGTTTTACATCAGCAATCAGTCAAGAGGAAGTGATAAACCGAGCAAATAAAATATTTGTCTTGATCTGTACAGAGAAGTTCTGGTAGTAGCTCACTGTGTAATTTCTTGGACCTTCTGCATGTTGGAAGGTCTCTTGACAGCCATTGCAGCAGGGATTTCCTTATTTCCATGTTTCAATCATACAAAGAGTCAGAATGCTGTAGGGTAATGTGATGTATTGATGACTTTTGTGTTGATGTTAACGAGGGGAGAAAAGGAGAATAGAGATGAGATGCAGCGCAGAGAAGAATCAGGTTTGAATCAGGTTTGTGATATTTAATTTCAGCTGCTATGTAGTGATTTCAGCTTAGACCATTTGTATTTTGGCTATAACAAGCTGCATAAAGAAACAAAAATATAGATGTCAGGGTATGTGGTATACATCCTTTTACAAATTTAGTTTAAAGTAAATGTGCTTCAGCTCAAAAATAATCCTTTCTTTTCAAACATCCCTTCCTCTAATATTCTTAAGTGTAAGAAAATGAGCTCGCTTCTTACTCAAACATACGGTACTTTATCAAACTTGTATATAAATTACTTGATTCTTCATACTGCTGATATTCTTCCAATTGTTTTAATAGACCATAAAAATGGTAATACTGTGGTAAACCATTAAACGCTTAGCCATTTAGCCCAGCAGTATTCCTTGTTTAATAGTTTTACTCATTTAACACTTACGATTTGTAACAGAGTAAATCTAATTTTAAAGTAGGTTGAGGAAGTTAAACCACCTCTGGGGAATAAATCTACACTCCCTTACCTGGAGGGCAATACTAATTGCTATCCAGACCCAGAACAGGCTCAAATGAAGTCAAGCTTCAAGGATTACTAATGAGTGAGGCTTACATTGTATGAGCTAGAAGTCTTTGAATACTATTTTTTTTTACTTGAGAAACTGACTGAACAAAAGTCTGAGAAAATCCATGCAGTCAGTAGACTGCTGGTGCTTTTAAGCATTAGTAATTATCAGCCTTCCTCCTTGGGATGTTAATGATAGTGGTTTGACCTTACCCCAGCATTCCTATCTAAATGTGTAACTTAGCCATCAGTTTGCTTTAAATCAAGCACGAAATCTGTCTGAGTGCCATTTCATATGGATATTAAAAAAACATCAGGGTCTCCTTGGCTGCTTTTGTCAGCTAAATCTTTTGCAATTCTGTGAATATATTAACGGATTAAACTGACCTTCTTTAAATTTTATATGGTAAGTTTTTCATTGCACTGAAGAGAATCTCACCTGCTTTTATTGCTGTGCACATGAGCTATTTGCAGGTTCTTATTTGTTTCATAACTATTAGTATTACTTTGTCTCAGATATATCTAGTTATATAAGTGGCAAGGCAGAACTACTTCATGTAGAACCTTCCATTCTTTTCAACACTTTTCCACTGCTCATAGATAAATCTTGAGTTAACTCTATTCTATGGTTGTCCTGTGTTGCTTTCTCCACCTCCAGGTCAGTATTTTTCTGCTACACAAAGATAAACTCAAAGAACTTTCAAAAATCTAGCAAGTTATTTTTAAGACCTCTTCAGAACAAAAAATGAAAGCATTTGTAATGATTGGCTAGACAATTTTAATGGCGAATAAATTGCAATATAATACACTTTGCTGGACAAAAGAGAATGGGAGGAAAGAAAACACCAGGTCTCTGTTGCTCATTTAAATCCTGTTCAAACCCAGAGGGTTTAATAGGTACTTAAGTGGTGCCCCAGAGAGCGTGATGGGAACTTACATTGTGCAAATACCTTCATCTGACTTTCTGCAGCAGCTGAGTTTTGCCCCCAACGGCCAACCTCAGTAAAACCTAGCTATTTTCTTTGAATAATGAAGCTGTGGAAAATCCTGCAAGTACATGGAAATCAGAAGTAGGTACAGGCCCTAGAGGATTTTTAACCTAAATAGAAGAGGCTGTATCTTCAGCTCTGAAAGCTGTTACTGTTTCACTATTCTTTCTTTTTGCCTCTGGGATATTCCTGAAACGTGTGCATCTTCTGTTCTGTGAGATGTACTTGGCTTCCTTAGATGTAGGAAGAAGCAGGAGGAGGTGGACGATGGCATGGCCTCCAGCACTTTGTTTATGAGAACACCCTTCCAGCAATTTTATGTCTGCATGAGGTAGAATTGTTTCCAGTTTGCCCTTGAGCTGTGGATCAAGCATTTTACCTCCTCTTACTCTTTTCTGCTTTAAAACTTTATATTCCAGAGTTTTTAGACAGATGAGTTTTTGTTATTTGTAGTGGTGTTTGAAGTGCTTTCTGTTTCCCAGCTACATTTCACAGTTGATTGTGCCAGCATCGTGAATTTCTTTCTTTGCAAAATAGCGAACCCGAGAGCAGGCCCAGCATGTTGTTTCTTCTTCATGATGATTGTAGGGCAGTGGTGTGGCACAATCATTGCTTCAAACGTCTTGTATTTATAGCCTAGCCTAAAGAAAGGGGATAGAGCATTCTGTTAGCCAAAGTGGTGACCTCAGGCTATGCGCCAGTAGGATCCTCTACTGAAGGTCCGGTGAACTGAACTGAATGCTGGCTGAATTCTTCTTGGGAAAGAAGCCACATCCACCTGCTTATTCTCTAGTCCTCCTATTGCTAATGTCTGAATATTCCTCAGCTGTCTCTCTCTTTTTTTAATTTTTTTTATTTTTTTTTAATTATTTTTAAGAGCGTATGTTTGTTTATTTTTCCAAAATGAGGACAACCCAGCTGGTGACAACAGGACTAGTATCAGCTTGTCCTAAGGGACTGTGCAGGGTACCTTGGACTCCCAAGGCTGATTGTCTTCAGGAGAGCAGTGCTGTGTACATGTGTAGCTCCACATTCTCAAATTTATGGTGAAAGTACCACAGAGGAGTGCTGCACTCACTGCTGGAAATGAAATATACGTTGTTTCCTATGAGTGGGAATTACCTGATCTGTTAGTTTAATTCTCTGAGTAATTACAGGTGTTGCTGTTCTGTAACTGTTGTTTGAGTGGCCACTTGATACTGGCTTACTTTGTGTGTTAAGAGCAAGAAAATTTGCTCAAATAACTATGTGTCATCTCCCGGCTGCGCTGATTACTTAATGGTGATGAATACATAGAATATTACCTGGTTTATTGTATGGCTAATTTACAATAATAAATTTCCTTTTCCACTGAGCATTGAGAAACACACGTGCAGTTCAGTAGTGGTTACTTGTGTTATTAGCTCTTGTCCCTCCACAACAATTTGCCAAAATAATTGCTTCAGCCACAATGACCTTGTTATGTGATGTTTCTAACATGTGCAACAATTTATTGCTTACTATGGCTTTCTTGCTTAAATTAGCTTTTTTTTTTTTCTTAAAAAAAATAACCGATCTGACTCCTCTATTCAGCAGTAACAAAGACAGAAATTGTTTATGTGATTTTTGCTTTCTTAATGTTTTAGGTTATCCTTTTTTGGAGTATTACTAATGATAGATTAGGAAGGAAAGAACAGCTTTCATAAAGTGATTATAGTATGTAGCTTTGCTTCTATGAGAATTGTTTTTAAACACCAGAGTGAAATTAATAATGAAGAACATCTTTAGAGTCTGCTTTTGTAAAGCCTATCTGAAGATCTGTGCTGATAAGAATATACATTGTGTGTGTCACTGAATTCCTCCATGCAGAAGAAATGGCACCCATTGACATTCACCTATGCTTGCTGAACACTGCAGGAGGCTGAACAGTGGATGTGAGCACAGTGAGGCTGTAGGTGATGGATTTTAAGAGCGGTGACATCAACATGAAAATCAAGCCACGCTCCAGATGGCCATGCAGATTTGTATGGCGTGGCAGGTTCTTGTTCACCACTGGTGAAAGTGCACAGCTATTGATGGTAGCTATGTTGAAAAATAGCTTTTTGTAGCTGAAAATCTGCTCTATCAAGTAGTGCTACTGTATTCTTTGTACCTGTTGTAGTTTTCATGGAAATAAATCGGAGGCATTATTTTTGGAGTGACCTATGTGAATCTCTAGGTTTATCATTTTATTGTCAGGGAGGAAAGGGAAGGAAGCATATGTATCAATTTAATCACATTTTTGTTGATTTTATTAATTGACATTTGATCAATGAGGTAAATATTTTAGATGCTTGTTAGATTTTTCTACTGGTGTACTCATTCCAGAAGTCAGATTGCCTAGTTTCCTGGCACTGTGCTTATTATCTTTAGTTCCAGTGGCATTAACACTAGTTTAAATCATAGCTTACAAACCACTCTTAGGTGATTGCACATTTTAAATCCGGTATCCTTTAGAAACACTGGGTAGTTCTGTTCATTCTATCGATGTTGCTAGAACTTGGTATTGGCAGGTTGGTTTGGGGCTGTCTTCTACTCACCCTACCCAGAGATCCTCTCCAGTCTGGGGAAGTCACTGAACTTCTCTGTGGTGAATGGCTGTGTGGGAATCATTCTATTTGCCTTCCTCGTATGCTCTCCACGCACATGCAGCAGCTCCACGTGCTTGTGCAGGCTTGCTGATTCTCGTGGATGTATCCGATATTTTTATTCTTTATGTCTCTTGTAAGTTCCTCATCAAAATCTTTTGGGGTTTGTTTTCATGGTTCTGGTTTTATGTTAATCTTGTCAGAGTTTATTATTCTTAATTTTCTCAGGTGGATGCAACTTCTGCTTTTTGAAGGGTGTCCTTTTATGTCTAATAGCCTCTTTTACTCAGCTATTTAAGCACACCAATTTTTCTGGAAACCCATTTAAAATTATTTTTGATAGGTAATATACTTGTACTCTGAGCTTTTACTGTGGTTCCTTTAAAGAGTTGCTATGCCAGTTTATATAAAAAGAAAGCTTTAAAATATTTATATGAATATTTTAAAATTTTAGCTGCTGCTTTTTAATTTATTTTTAAATAGTTTCTTCATTTTTACATCATTCTTCTTTTTCAAGTTAAGCAAGCTAACCTTTCAAGTTAAACCTCTCGTGGATTTCTTTTGGGGCTTCTTTTTAGCTTTTTCCCCCTTTTTTTTTTTTTTTTTGCAAGGAGTTTTGTATCTGAGAACAGAACAGCATCTATTTCAGAGTATTTCTTGGGGAACTTGGTCTTAAATCTTGAGCCAGTTTAAGAATAGCTTCTCTTCTTGTGAGTTTTCTCATTAGCTGCTCCAAAAAGCAGATTTCTGTGGCATCTAAAAATGTCTACCACATGTGATGTATAGCTAAGCTATATTATAATCAGGAATAAATAAAATCTTTCATTATTGCTGTGCTTTGTGCTTTCGCATTTCTTCAGTCTCCCTGGCAATTTGTAGCCATTACTGTGCTAATATATTTTAGATATGTTACGTTTCTATTTCAGTATTTTTTGGTTAGTTCTCTAAACCTTTGTTTTATTTGAAAACACAGCACTGGAGTATAGATAACTTTTTTTTATGCTCCTGCAGTCTGTGGGATTATAACAAGCTATCCTGCATGTCTAAGGCAGCGATTCAAGAAACTTCATGACAAATGTACAAGTATGGAGAAAAGTTGTTGTTTTTTTTTTTTTTTCCTGTATTTCTGTAGTGACTTTATTTGCACTATAACAGAATAAACTTTATGGTAAAGTTGAGCAAGGTATATATTTAAGTAATGGAGACAGGCTTCATGGCATACATAGCAAAGCTGAGAATTCTGCTTTACTTTTATAGGATATATATTTGATGGTATGGCTCCTGTAAAAGATGGGATCACAGAAAACATTTAAAAATAGAAACATCTTCAGAAATGCATTTTGCAACTGAAAGTGCAAAACCTGTAAGTGATTTCTTCTGAGTATGCACTGAATTTTTGGATTAATACTTTAAGTTACTTTATTATGCAGGGAATTTTTGATGGAAAAAGATTGAACTGCTTGCAGAATGATCGTTTCAGAGACTTCCATGGCTCTAGATTGTGGAACATAAAGAATTTAAAAATGTGATTGCTCCAAAACTTTTGTTACAAACTACAGCTGCTTTAGAGGAAAGCAAAGAAAGAAAAATGAAATTGCTGTGTTTGTTTTCACATAAATCTTCAGTATACATTCCTATTTGGCTCTTTGTGCGGATACAGATCACAAAGCCCTCTTTCAGGCTGCTCTGAGTCGAGCTTACTTGTGTCGCTCCATTTGAAGTTATTAGGAGCATTAAGATTTTAGGTAACAGGATTTGGGAAAAATGCCCATTAACCTGACCTATTTCTCTTTCTGTTTAACTTGAGTAAGTGCTGTGGTGTTAATTATTCGATTGAAATTTGATGGAATTGCAGGTCTTATATTATGAAAGATAGGGTTATGATCTTGAAGCTGAAAGGATATATAATTACATGATTTTTATCCTGGAAACTCTATTCATTTCCAAAAAGAGTAGGAGGTCAAATCTCTCACATCATCTCCTCCCCCACACTCTGTTTGCTGTAGTATGGGACATTTTACCATGTAAAGTATAAAAGAAAAATGGACAGGTCTGCTAAAAAAGTTGTCAAAAAAATTTCACATGCAGCACCTAATATACTCTAATTTAGTCACATCTGCAACTTACATACGGTTCTGGCTTTGATCTGCTTTTAAAAGCAAAATTGATTTTATTATGTAACTTCTATTTTTTGTCTGAAAAGAAGCTCACATACTTGTGTTCTTGATGGAATGCTTTTTGAAGACATTTTTCTTCCCACTGAGCCCAGACTGGTTGTATTTAACAGTGGATGAAAACTAGATACCCAAACTTCCTAAACTGTTTTGTGATCTTCCATTACTGAAGTTAGAAAGATGTAAGAATGAAATTTCCATGTAGTAGTAGAAGTGTGTTATTTTAAATCTTTTTATTGTTGTTTGTCTCATGAAAAAGAGAGAGATCCTTATATGCTTTGAGCTCAAATTGTAGACTTGATCTCTGCACAACAGAGGTGAACATTTGTGGTAAATGTGTCTCTCTTAATGAGGACCTGCTGTTCTGTATGAAACAGTGTCACAAATAATAATAAGCATCATCTGGTTTCTGCAGTTGCAATAGCAATAAAAAATGGCTAGTGAACCTCTGCTCCACAACTGTGCCTTACGAGGAACAGCAGGCCCTCATTACCTGTCCACAGCAGCTGAGTTAGACTGATGCACTGATGGTCACTGCTGCCTAAGCTTATTGTCTTTGAGGTTTTTTTTTTTGAAAGGTGAAAATAAATATTTTCCTCTTTTTCAAAATGATTTGATGAGAGCTCCCTAATGTTGATTATGCTGCTTTCAACCTATTAGATGGCTAATGGACTTTCTCGACTTTAAGTCTGGGAGCTGTAAGGACTGGAGATGCACACAGGGTTCAAACTGAGCTCCTGAGCTGACATATAATCATCTGATTAAGTAGTAGGAAATCAGATTGTGATTTCTTTCCAAGAGGATTTGCTGTATTATTCTTGCTTTAGTAATAAATGCACAAAAGCCTATTCTCCATGTGGGGAACATGAGAAGTTCTGTAATGCTTTTATTTATAATATCATTTCCCTCCATTTTGCCATTTTCCTGTGTGCTCTTTCCTTCTGGCCTGACTGCCAGTTAGTCTGGGCTGCAGGAAGAAAGCATAGGAAAAACTGTAGAAGAGTATTTGGCCTGAAAGGAAAGACTGAATCAAGGTCTGAGGCGCGTAATCATTTTCAGGGAGATTATCTTCATAAAGAGAATGGATGTACCAATTATTTTGTTTGTTTCACTGACGTCAAAAGAAACTAGATGGGAAAAGGCTGGCTTTAATTTATCCTGCAGCCTTGCATAGAGCACATAGAATGTCCTGCAGATGCAAGAATGACAACTTGAAGCAAACCAGTGGGACGTGTACTTGCTGAGCTGAGGAGGCTTGCACTGGGTGAGTAGCAGAGACAGGCCCGTGTGGAGTTGGCTGTTCTATGCAACTTGGCTATGGGTAGTTACTGCGTGTAAGGATCATGACCGGACAAAAGCTGCTGTACGGATTTCACTAAACAAGAGTGTTTACTACAAATGGAATATCTTAAATGAGATCAGTAACCTCTTTTACAAAATGAAATAAAAACCATCTCACTGAAGATGCTTGTGGAAAGGCCTGCTGGGCTTATGAGGTTCTCCTGTTTTGAGGGTATTAAGACCTATCTGCTAAAATGTCAGAAATTTCAAAGAGATGCCCACTTTTTTCCAGTTATCAGGAACAGTGATGTGCATTCCCATTTTCAAAAAGTCCAGCAGTTTGTACAGAACTTCAGGAATTATGCTTTATCCTGAGAGAAAGGTAGAAGTTGGAAGATGTATGAGAGAGTTGGTGTATTTTTTCATGTGCAGGTTTATAGTGCAAAGGCAAGAAGCTGCTTTGTGTTTTTGTTGGTTAAAAGTTCTTGATTTTTTTTTTTTGATGTTATATTTTAGTGATTTGGAGAAATGGAGGAGAGAAGTATTTTTCTGGATGTCTTTTTCTTTTGACCAGAATCCTTTGGCATGACTGTTCAGCACAGTAATTTTTATGCAGTATCCTAAATGTCAGTAAGGTACTTCATTCATCAGTTCAACTCTAATGGCATCTTAATTTTTTAAAAGCCTTTCAGCTAAAGATTGAAACAGTTTTATTTTTATGTGATTTGTAACAAAAGAATCGTGATAGTAACTCAGACTTGCTGTGATCCCTACTGTCTGTGTTCATAAAGGCTTTAATATGATTATCTTGAGAATCAAGCATTCAGATGAACTGAAGTTGAGAAGAGTGTTTCGTGTTTCTTTGTTACTGAATTTTTCAGTGAACTGGACTTCTGTTGTTTAGCAATTCTACTTCAAACAAATGGACGAGTGGTCTTCCTTATCCAGATACTGCTTCTAAGTGGAAAAACCAAGAGTTTTGTGGATTTTTTCCAAGTTTTACAACTTTGACTGGAAGTTGAAATTGCTTTCTAAGTCTAGATTTTCACTAGGTAACTAATTTTTTCTGAGATAAATGTACTATCTGAAGTTAAGTTCCCTATAACGGTGACATTAAAATCTGATTTTAGGTAATAGTTTTTGTTATCTAAAACATATGAAACATGAACATATATTTCACATATCAACAGCATATGAAAGCCAGTTCATAACTCTTCCGAGTTCTCGCTGTATCACACTCAATCAATTTGGATTTCTAAGGATAATAAAGCTAAAAATTTTCACGGACATTCCATTAAGTTTATAGCACTACTTAAAAATCACTCTAAAATTTGTGCATATATTTCATTCTCCTTACAGAAAGTCATATCTAGATGTTTGAAAAGTTATTTTAGCCATGGGTTATTTGTTAGGCGTTAAATTCCAGGAGCAGATACTTGAGATGACCAGTGCCTTTTCTATGAACATCAGAAGCTCACAGTGTGTGCAGGCACGCTTTTGTGCTTATGTCATCTGTACAGAAAATTGAGAAATATCAGTCATTTTTTTCCATGGTTTCATTTTTGTTTTGTTTTACAGAAAAAACAAATGAAGCATTGCACCCTGGAAAACCCTGCCCTTTTCAGAGTCGTGTAGGCTTTCCAAATATCATTGGAATAAGGGTTTTACATTTTATGAAATATTCAAATTACCCATCCTATTTTTGGAAGATCAGGTTCAATGAACAGCTTTCATGTGAAGGCTCATAGAGGTTGTCGTATCTAATAGTGACTGTAATTAGAATGTCTGTGGGAAAGGTCTTCAGAAGTTGGAGAATTCCTTTCATAAGGCATCAGAGAGAGCTTGAACTGTAAAGCCTTTTTTCCAGTGCTGCAAAGCTTTTGAGCATTGGCTTAATTTGTGTACTTTAGTGTACTTCACTACATTTTGTGTAGTTTGCATATGTAACTGGTGACAGTTCAGAGAAGAAATTTATTATTAAGTATCTTAATGCCCCAAAAACAGGAGGTCAGTTTTGGCTTCTGATCTCAGCTACAAAAGGAAATCAGAAGGAAAAAAAAAAAAGCATAATGAATCAATAAATGTGTTACATAAAGTAAATGAAAAATACAAAAGTGAAAAGATTCTCTAAACCTTTCAGTTCTGATAGTGTGTTTTTAATACCTCAGAAAAATAGACTTTATATGTCATTTTAATCTTTACTCTGATCTTTTATTCCACTGAAATACATGTTTGTTTGAGAAAGTCTCCCTACAAATTATTTAAAATGCTTATTGAAACGATATTACATTCCATGCCTTACTATGATAGAAGTTCTGTTGGCTGGACTGTTCTTGTACAACATCCAGTGAGTGGTGTTGTGTTTCTGCATTGGTGGTGTATGGGATTTGCATTAATGGATGTCACAGCCCTCTGCTGAAGCTTTGGAGAAAATTGGCCGTCAATCATAACGTATTGTCAATTGTTCCCATTAAATGTGTTTTCTTCATTTATTTTGAAGCCATTATGCTGTCATTTAATAGTACAAGACAAAGAGGGGAAAAGCCCTTTAAATGAGTCTCCATGCACTTTTTTAATAACAATGAGCAGTTCCATGTTATATTTAAAGCATAATATATAGAAGTTCCTTAGCAGTAAGTTTTTTAGTTGGTTCATATAATCAAAGCAGTACAACTGGAACAGGAGCATCTGCTATGATCTTAGTTTTCAAACACAACAGAAAGAAGGAAAATACTTTCCCTATTTTATACTTAGAAAAGTCAAAACTTTTTCCTCATGTAATTGCCCTAGCAGATCTCATCAGTGATGGTTCACATGCTGTGTTTCACAGATCACAGAGGTTTCAAAGCTTGCTTTCTGATGAGTAAGAAGTTCTCTCTAGCCATCAACTCCAAGCCAGGCTTGTTTCCTGCTTTGCTTTATTTCTTACTTTATTGCTTTATCTTCTTTACTGATGCTTAACTCACCAGTTTTGTTTTTTTGTACTGTGACATTGCACAGTAGGACCTGGGCATAAAACTTGTTCACAGCAGAAATGCTGTTGTTTGAAATTGATATTTCCTTTTCTTCCTTTGCAGACTGAATGCAGAAGTCTTTAAAATCTCATACTCCAAAAACACAGAACTGTAAAATTGCTATATCCTTTTTTTTTGGTCATTTCATTTAATGTTCTGAGACGGTCAACACTGTAATAGAGGAATCATGTTGACATAGCTGTCTCTGACTGGTGTGAGCAACTTGAGCTCTTTTACAACCTTCTGTTATTTTAGTCCGTTTCCAGATTTATACTTGTTAGAAGAAGTTAGTTTGCATGATAAATAATAAAATAATGCTTCACATATGTATCTGTCAAGTGTGTGGTTACATGACTTGGAATGTTCCACGACATTATATTACTGAATCAAATCTGTTATATTCTGAACTTTGTGATATTCAGTAAGCTTTCATTTAGAGGCATCATGTAGTAATTGCTCCTTAAAATGCAATCCACAGATAAGTATCTCCTTTCCTTTCACAACTTTACTTCACCTTTATTGTGTGGTGCCTCTAGAACTGAATAGTTGTTTCTTATTTAAGAAAAACATGCTCAATATCCTCTTCTTTAAAAACTTCTGACTTACACCTGAAGCCTAAAACTTCAGAGCTGAAATTGAGTCATGAAGCATGTTCAGTCAGTGTTAAAGAAATTCCTTCTATCATGCCTTTCTTAGTCTTTAACTTCAAAATCCTTGAATCTAATGCAAGTTTTTCTTTAATCATTTGATATACAAAAACAAACAAACAAACAAAAAATCCTAACCAATAAAAGAGCGATAGCAACAACAAAAAACAAACAGAAAATTGTAGAGTAAGAAAGAAACAGGAAAAAATGCATCTATACTAGTGCATAATTTCTTCTTTAACGGATTTGCCTTCTGAAAATACTGGAGAGGGGAAAAAGCATATTAACAGTGTCTAGTTTCTTTCTTTAAGGAGCAGCGTTTCATTTTCAGTGTGGGTTTTCCTTGCCTTGTGATGTAAAGGTAGCCATGGTAACTAAACATTTAAATCGCTCCTTTACTGTATTTTTCTTAGGCAAAGGGTATGTAGAACCTGCACTTCATTGTTGGCCTGATGAATTCTGCTTTTCTTTATAACATTTCAAAATAATTATTCTTACTTTAAAATACATAGGTACAAATGCCAAATTTGTGAAGGAGATCACGAATTTGCTTTTGAAACTTTGTTTCTGGATGAATGGTAGGGAATTTCTGTACTTAGAAAATCCTCGGCTCTCATGGAGAATATGGATAATCCCACGACCCTTGGGAAGTGTTGGTATTTTGTTTAATCATACAACAACAGCATTTCTGCAGGCAGCAGCCCCCCAGCAGTTGCAGTGTCTCAGAAAATGCTGAAAAAAACACTTGAGATAGTGGCAACACCTGCAGCAAGCAACAATGGACTTTTTTTCTTAGCAGTCCCTTATACCTACTAGCACAAATGAAAACAAATATTGAACTTTTCTCTCATATGCAAACTACTTTCGATAACCATATTTATGTGGGAAATAAATATGCATCCATACTTCTGGTGTTGGTGAGGGACACAGTTGCAGTTCTGTTGTGGGGGAAGCTTGGTGAAGATGAAAACTTATCTCTTTCCTTTGGATTTGCAAATGTTCCAAGACAACACAGATATAAAAGGGGGTTGCTAACCGGCTTTTTTATTAAGGGGTGTTTTAGGTTTGTACTTTCCATGTGTGCTGCTTGGCAGGTGGTAACTTTATTTAGCTGTGCATTAGGACACTACTACTGAAATTAACTACTATTAATATTTCACACAATCTGTTCATCTCTAATCAGCTAAGTAAAACTTTCAGAAACTTGTAGCCTGGAGGTACGTTCTGCGCACTTCGCAGCTGCAGTGCACCAGCATCATTTGTTCCTGAAGAAGAATGTTGTTTCTTTGTTTTAGGTTTTAATTTGTTTACCTTATTTTCCTGTGGTCTTAAATTAGAACCAAAGAGCTACTCTTTCAGCAGCTGTTCAAAGATTTTGAGTTCTGTTTGTTTTGTGATGCTGACCTTGATACATAGTCAGCAGACAGACAGAAGAGAACAATGCAGATTCTTTGTGTCAGATTGAGTATTAAGTATTCTGAGGACAGTTGTCAACCACCTGTAATAAATCTCTGAGACTTTTAGGGATCATCCTACGTAGGAATTCTTCAGTCTGGTTCTTCTGGATTCCACATGAAGTAATAAAGTGATACGCTGGCATGACAGGCTTTTCTTTTTTACTTAGGAAACAGTTGTAAAAAGAGTTCACAGACTCAGCAGTCTCAATTAATTGAAAAAAATTATATTGCTAACAGCATGTGAGTTGCTTACAGACCTGCTCACTGAAGGGTTTTCTTTCTCACCCAGCTGTACTGATTTTATCTTTGAGTCATGTATTGGTAGATGTGGTTTGTCACACCTCTGCTACAGGTGGAATTTCCAGTTCTCCTTCCTGGGTTTTGCCAGCCCTGTCTGCCAAAGTTGGTGGTTGAGTGAGGGGGGAAACATTTTTTTGAATGAATCTAAGCATTATTGGAGTTTACTGTAGCATTGTGCTGCGGCGTTCTTATCCAATGCTTGCTAATGCCTCTTTTAAGGGAGGTTTAGGAGGTAGGGGGGGAGTTAGGAGAATTTTATATTTATTTAAAGACTCTTACAGTCAGTAATAAGTTAAGGGTTTTCATTGTCCTGTTGCAACTAGTAGAGGTCTCACTGGAACATGTCTGGAGTTAAGCTAGCTGTTAACTTTTTGTATTTTCCATATATTGTGATCAACAACTAGCTCCAGTGCACAGAAATCCATCTTAATTATTTCTGTTGAAATAGTCGCTTACTTATTCCCTAATTCATAGGAGGGGAGTGGAAGGCTGTGTCACTTCAGAGTTTGCTGTTTGCTGCACTTATGTGTCAACTGGAAGAATTTCCAATGGAAACTTGGAAGGATTGCTTGATGTAGCAGTAAGTGCATGTAGAGTTAGAGTGGTGAAGTGCTGGATAAGAATGTTGGAGCAAGGAGGATCTGGGGAGGCAAAGGCTTTGTGCACCTGGTATGCAAAAAATACACTTGGTCTCACATGTGGGATGTGTCTGCATTTGTAGATGCTTCTTGTAAGTTAGCTGTCAGGAAAGTTAGGCAAGTTAGCTGTCAGCATTGCTCTTTATCTGCGATTGTGCCGTGTACGAGGAAAAATAAATTTAAGCAGTAGAGCAAACACGTGAGCATTGTGTTTTTTTTTCTATTTTCTTAAATTAGTAGTAGAAAAAAAAATTGCCTAAGCCTTCCATAAGATTTGTGGAAAAACTAGTCAGAAATCACTGAGAGCACTGTGCTGAGTGCCAGGCAGCATGCTTCCTAGACTCACATAGCAGCTGAGCAATGTTTGACTGTGCTTTTTGCTGGCTGGCTGCCTGGGATGTAGCCAAATTAGACAGCTAGTTTGTTAGTCTCGGTATGTAAATAAAGGAGGTTTGTTTCCCTAAGTATCTGCCCCTTTGACTACAGGGAAAACAGTTAAGAGGGGTTAAGAAGAATGAATTCCCTAAAGCACAGTGCACTAGGAGGAGAAAAAATGTTTGTTGGTTTGGTTTTGCGCTTTGTGTTTTTTGTTGTTGTTGTTTTGTTTTGTTTTTTTTTTACGTGGAGGGGGCACTTAATGAAGTGGAGAAAAATCTGGGAGTCAAAGGCCCCTAATTAGGTTTCCACTTGGTATGAGTTTTGTTTGTCTGACAGATCTTTGGCAACAATGCAAAGCGGCTCTGATGTATTTAGAAGCGTTTGTATTCGATATATGAACTATTACCCACATCTCTAGGCAGAGTTCACTCATTGAAATGAAAATTCACCTGCAGTTCTGCAAGGTGAGGGGGTTAATCCCCACATGGCTGCAAACAGTATGTATGTGCAAGAACTTTGGATTGCAGAGCAAAGTGGTAAATGCTGAATGTGCAGAATGGCTTAATTTCCTGCGTGCAGGTCTGAGCAAGGTTATTAAGAGACCCTTTCAAGTTGAAGATTTTCCCCAGGGAAGCTCCAGAAACACAGCAGTCTTAAAAGGGAGAGAAAAAGAGAGGGGGAGAGAAAGGAGCTATAAAAAGAGACCGAAACATGCAGTTGCTGTCTGTGTGCTCCATAGAAGCCTGGAGGTGATATTTTGTATAAACCCGAGGTGAGGCAAGGTAGCAGCAGCGGTAAAGGGAGGGAGAACTGGGCTTTCATCAGTACTTGCTCTTGCTCCTTATACCTTACTCAGGTATGCTGCAGGTGTAGAGAGCATGCTGACAACAGGAGAGAAAAACCAGTGTGTGCCGAGCAAGTGAGTGTTGAATCAACTGCTACAGCTGAGAGAAGGAAGAGAGGAAAAATACAGTTTGTTCTGAATAGTGATGATTTAGAGAGTCTTTATGTGTGAAACTCTGATATTGCTGCATCATTGCAAATATCAGTCTGTCCAGGCAACTGAAGGCATATTGTTCATGGGGAAACTGCAAGTTTGTCCTCAATGCACTCCAGTAGTTTCCTGGACTGCTTGCAGGGTGCCGTACTGCTTTTTCAGCATGCGTCTGTTTGGTGTAGTCACCTGACAGAATCAGGGTCCAAAGGCATGATGTTTCCTGGAGCTGAAGGGGTCTTCGTCAGCATCCTGTCCTTGTCAGGTGGCCTATAGTACACACCAGCTACAAAGATGCCTTTGTTGGTCTCCAATTTTCACCCATAAGCTTGCAAATTGATGTGTGTCTGGCGTGGTGAGACCTGAACGTGCCAAAAGAAATGTTGCTTATTTACAGCTCTTTAGGATTATGCCTTGTGCACATAAGCATGTGCTTTTCTCTCTTACACTGTGCTCATAGAGCTCTGAAGCTGGGAAAGGGGAAAGATTACTCTGTTGCTTAGAACTCAGATCTGATTAAAGGTCTTTATAAATATGTTTTCACACACAACTGGGGAAAGTGCCAGAGTGCTACAATCACTCTGTGGTTCCTGTGTTGACTCTGACATGTCCCTCAGTCATTCCAGCATTTGAGGTACTGTACCTTGTATGGGCTAATGTGCAAAGAGGCAATTGTAAATTAAAAAGGTGTTCAGTTGATACAAAAGTTGAAAAAGCTGTGAAACAGTGGAAATCAGTTCCCATCTTTGATATGCATTCTCGGTGACTGTGGCGTGTGCGTGTCACACAACTGCTAAGATGAGAGGAGGAATGATTCTCCTGTGCTTGGATAGAGGCCTAAATGCTCGCATGCTCAAAATCCCCCTGAAATTTTTGCTCCATGCAAGATGCTGTCCTACGATGGGATGCTGTTGGAGGAGAGCTCAGGTATGAGGAATAGTTTCATCTAACTGCACTACATCAGTATTATGTCTCAGCTAACTTTATTCCTTGGCAAAATTAATTATTTCCATGAAGAATGATGTGTATGTAGTGTCATAGGCAATGAGAGGCTTCAATTCTGTCTCTAGAATGAGAGATTAAAATAGTTATTGCTGTAGCATTATCTCAGAAAAACACCAAATGTAAGTCGAGTATCTGAGAAAACAAAAGAGAGTAAAATAAGTAAAAGGGAATATATAATGGCACTGTATTAATTTCAGCTTCTGCAAACAAATGATTCTGTGTGGAAATGGCAGGAACATTTCAGATCAGTTTTTTTTTGCATTCTAGATTGGGAAAGTTTCAGGACCCACGCTGTAGTGTGAGAAATATTTCAAATATAATTATATCCTCCTTTTTTTAAAAGCAAATAGGGGTATGGAGGAAGGGTATCGTAGAATAGGCTCCCTTTTAAAGTAACCTAATGAAAATCAACAGGAAAAATCCTGTAAATACTTTGAACCAGATGTTTGTCAACATGACACAGGTCTGTACAATACATTTGTTTTGGAAAAATACTATGGGAGAAAAAGTGCTAAAAAGTTCCTTTGGAAGAAAGATGTCCTACAGTTGTGAGATGTGATTATACGTTTTTTGCTTAAAAAAATCTCCTTTTGTGTTTTATGAAAAACTGAAAATATAGAACAGATTATAGTAATGTGATGGGGTTCTTTTACATAGTAGGGTTAGGTAGCTGAGTAAATGCTGACCATGGAAGTTAAAATGCTGGTCATCTGTATGCATTATGATGCTGTAGGTATCTCATGTACTTTTACATATTTTATTCAGTTTAGATTGCATGTAGGAGGTCTCTTAATTTCTCTGTGGTACTCAGAATAATATTTAATTATGTTTAAGCCTTCTCTTTGTTGAATCCCTTAACCTCCTTCTTCAACCTGTAGATTGAAGGGCGAGATAAGTGCTTTTCAGATTTCAGATGATTCTGAAGCCAGAATTTTGAAAGCCACACAATAGTTTTTGTAGATCAGTTCTTGGGTACTCAGTGAGAAGTGCTGTAAAAACAAATTTACATAAAATGTGGAGAATCTGTAATACAGTTTAATTATGTGGTTAATTTATAGATCACTAGTGGACGAATCAGCTGCAGTTGGGGCTGGAAAAGTCTAGCAATTCTGGAAATAATCTTCTGAAGCTTCCAAACTCTGTAGTTAAGCTTTCTGGGGTAAAAACCTGTCTAATCTGTTTGGAAATAAATACGTATTCATCCAGTATGTAGTATTGTGTAGATACTGTTCTGTGATTACAGGCCATGTAACCATGAGAAATCATTCCTTTCTGTATTCAAAATTTGCGCCTCATATTTTTCTGCATCAAAGAAATGGCTTCTTGACCGGTAGCAATGATCTGATGATGGAAAACTTGTTCATCAAAGCGTTATAACAGCATAGGATGTGAGAAATGTCTTACGTTGATATTTGAGGGTACAGAGCTCTTCCTATGCAAAGGGCAAGTGCTGTCACAGTGGGCTGTTCCATGGCAGACATGGAAAATGATACTCAAAAATTGCCAATTGTCGCAAGAGCAGTCATTCTTAACAGCAGTGATGTTTATAAACAGGAGATGCGGTAGCGTACGTAGTTACCTGCCATGAGTGACCTTGAGCTTAATATACAGTTGTCTGTATTGATTTTATCTTACAGCATGTTTTTGAACAGAAAAGCAAAAAGAGCCAAATCCCCCTTATTGTTCTTGAATGCTGCAAGACTCCTTATGTGAATAAGGGAACCAGGAGGTGACTCTATAAAAAGAATATTTAGCTGGGTTTTTAGATCATCTGCCAGATCCTAATCTTTGTAGGCATAGAAACAGGTTTTTTTTCTTCTTTGACAGCCTTGCATCTGAAATTAGAGTTTAACTCCTACAGTTGTCAAAATAGATTTTCTGTGGTGTCAGAGGTTCTTTTCTAGCATCAAAAGAATATTCAGTTTAAGTTTCATCCCTGTCTTACGAAGACTTAGGTTAGATTTCTATATGGGCTTATTTCTCATCTTCAGTTGGAAGCTTAAGTACTGCCTAGGTGCTGTGCCCAATTATTCTAATTTCTTTTATAGGAAACAATTTTAAAATGGTATTTAGGCAGTGTATGTCCTTGGATACTATACACGTATGCCTACCCAGCTGTAATATATTTGTCAGTCAGTGAATGGAGGTGTATATATGTGTGTGTGTATAAAATCATAAAATAGATATAATTTTACCAAGCTTAGTAGGGACCACCAACACAGTTGAAATCTCCTGGGCTAAGCAAAGAAGATCCAGGAGGGATTTCTAGAATTGGTCCAGTGAATTTATAACGTGTGTAGGGAAGGCTGCAAACCTTGCTGATTTTTGAATGAATATTCACTGCTTTTTTCCTAGTTTCCTATATGCTGTATATGCTTAGTTATATATGCTGTGAATTAAAACAAAACAACATCCATGCAAATAAGATGATGCTAAGCACTTAAATTTTATCCAATGAAAAGGAAAAAACTGGAGCTCCAAAAAATTCCCATTTGGGATTGTGCTATGTCTATGATGTGTATGGTAACCAATTATATGACATAGGAAAGGTCATATAAAAATACTACAAGAAATAGTACATTTCCTTTCTTTCTTTCTGAAATTCAATGTTCAGCCAACAATTAACCGTTTCAAATGTGAAGATAGAAACAACTTACAACAGTATACAGCTGCAAGCATGGGAATAGTCTAGGTAAAGTAACCAAGGTGGTGACACATGTAGGAATATTACTTACTGCCATTAACAGACAAAGAGGAAGTTATATACTTCCATTTGTTTACAATTTTCTGGACATTTTATCTTTCCAGTTATTAAAGATATATGGGTAGGATTTCCTATTTCCTGCACAGTAGGTAACTGAAACTTATGCATCACATTAAACTCACTGCTCACCTCTCTCAGTATGTTTGAGATCCTTCTCTAGGAAATCACATTTCTGCGCCGGAGGAAGAGGAGTAGGTAGAGATGGTGCTCATCTTGTCTATCATCCTGCTTCAAGGAGGGATCAAGTGTACTTTTTCTGTTTCTGACAGATGAGTATATAATAGTTCTTAAAGATCTCCAGTTATGAAGGTTTTGCTGTGTCCTCAAAGGAAATCTATCCTGAGCTTAGGTGTACTTACAATTACAAAGATATTCCTAATATCAAACCTAAATCTCCTTAGCTGTGAGTTAAGCTCATTAATTCTTATGGTATCACAAGTAAAAACAGTGAATAGATGACTTCCTTCCTTTTAGCGCATTAGGAGTGTTATCAAATCTCTTCTTTCAGCTTTTTTCTTCTATTTAAGCTTCTCTTGTAGGACAGATTGAAGACCTTTGCTCGTTCTTCTTTCCTATTTTTCCAAATTTCTCATCTTTTTTCTTGAACAGCAGTGACAAAAATAGATGCAATATATCTGATGCTATCTAGATGAAATATTTTCTCTGGAACATAGCAAAATATTCCTTTATGCCTCCCAGGATGTTGCTTCATTTCTTTATAAGGGCATGACATTTACTGACTCATAAACAACTTATGATCTGCTATAACCTTAAGATCAGGTCATCAATGTTCCTTGTTAGCTGTCTGTTTGCTGTAATTCCTTTGTGCTTTTAAATTTATTAGTTCTTTTTGAGTTGACTTAGTTTTCCAGACTGCTTCCCCAATTAGTCATATTTTTCTGGGAAACTTTTAGGTGAGTTTGTGTTTGCTTGTGGGTTTTTTTCCCAACTGCTTTCTGGCGTTATAGAACTCCTTGCAGTTCAGTGTTCTTTCAAAACATGACTCTAACTGACCACACTGAGCTATACGAGATCCAGTCCAGACAGTATCTAGACAGAACCTGGCTAGATAACCCTTCACTGCTGTTAGATACCCCTCATGGGTATCTAACAACTGAGGAGTTTTGTTTTCCATTCATTTTTGCATCAACAATACCTCATCTATTTCAATTTCTTGTTTGTTTTAAGCTTACCCACAAGATTGTGTCCATGTATGTACATAATTCAGAATGTGTAATGAATTTTTTCTTTTTTCCATATGCTGTTACTTGCCATAGAGAGAAATTAAATGCATTTCTCGTGACTGCTTTGTGCAAAATCTGCTTTGGACTGTTTCTTATCCTTTTGAAGCTTACAGCTAGGCTTGTAAAATATCTGTCCCAAGGAAAGTAAGCTATTGCTCTGTAACTGTCTGACCACTATTTTTCCATCCTGTTTTTTAAACACAGATATGCACAACATTTGTCCTTTACTTTGCATCACATTCACCATTCTCTTATGTTACAAAAAAGTATTAATTTTGACATTACTTTAGTCAGGTCTCTAAACCACTTAATTCACTCTAGATGATTTGAAGATGATTTGTTTAGCTTGTTTACATGTTTTGAACTTGTTCTTCATATATTTTGGAGGTATTTTTTCACTGAGTCAGTGGTACTCGTTGTACTAGCTTACCTATTTGATCTCACCAGTGTAGATTGAAGCAAAAATGAGATTAAACTTTTCGCTTTCCCCATTTCCTCTTTCTAGTTTTTCTTCTCTGTGCAGTATCAGATCAGACCTCCCCCCCCCCCCCCCCCCCCCCCTTTTTTTTTTCTTTCCCTTTTTGGTCTCCCCTTTAATGCTAACATATTTCAGTATGCTGTCAGGTGACTGCCTGAAATCCCTTGCTGGTCGTGTCTGTGTGCTTTTGGCTCTTCTACTTCATATGTGTTCTTATGCTATTCCTCCGTAATTAAAAAGAAAAATAATTCTAATTTCTGCCCTCTGAAGTAAATGAATACAGTTATGATTTAGGCAACTGACTTCTTGACAATCTTCTGTGCCACTTATGCACTTAAGTAGGTACTCTTTGCAGATTGAACTCCTGGTTTTCCTTTGTTTTTCTTTCTTTAACAGTAAACTGCCTGCTGATGATCTGCCTGATGGAGGTCTGGAAAGGTTTATTCAAAGCGTATTGAACTCTACTTCTGTGAGATACTGAGTTTTATTTAGTCATATCCCCTCTTTTCACATGATTATCAACTCTTATCTCAAGAGCTCTTCCAGGCAAACAGCAGAAGGGTTGCTATCACTTTGGTATGATCACAGAATCACAGAATGGCCAGGGTTGGAAGGGACCTAAAGGATCATGAATCTCCAACCCCCCTGCCACATGCAGGGCCACCAACCTCCCCATTTAATACTAGACCAGGCATACTAATACTAGACCAGAGACAGGGCATCCACAGCCTCTCTGGGCAGCACCTCACCACTCTCTCTGTAAAGAATTTCCCCCTGACTTCCAACCTAAATCTCCCCTCCCTCAACTTAAAACCATTTCCCCTTGTCCTGCTGTTATCTACCCTTTCCAAGAGTTGATTCCCCTCCTGTTTGTAGGCTCCCTTTAGGTACTGAAAGGCTGCAATGAGATCACCCCACAGCCTTCTCTTCTCCAGGCTGAACAAGCCAAGCTCCCTCAGCTTGTCTTCATAGGGGATCTGCTCCAGTCCCCTGATCATCTTCATGGCCCTCCTCTGGACCCTCTCCAACAGCTCCCTGTCTTTTTTGTACTGGGGGCTCCACACTTGGATGCAATATTCCAGATGGGCCTCACAAGAGCAGAGTAGAGGGGAGCAATCACCTCCCTGTCCCTGCTGGCCACCCCTCTCCTGATGGAGCCCAGGATCCCATTTGCCTTCTGAGCCACAAGGACACACTGCTGGCTCATGTTAAGTTTTTCGTCTACCAAGACCCCCAGGTCCTTCTCCACAAGGCTGCTCTCAAGGGCTGCTCCTTCCAGTCTGTATGGATGCCTGGGATTCCTCCAGCCCAAGTGCAAAACTCTGCACTTTGCTGTGCTGAACCTCATCAGGTTCACCCAGGCCCACCTTTCTAGCTTCTCAAGGTCCCTCTGAATGGCATCCCTTCCTTCATCTGTGTTGACCACACCATTCAGCTTGGTGTCGTCACCAAACTTGTTGAGAGTGCACTCGATTCCATCATCGATGTCATTGACAAAGTTGCTAAAGAGCACCAGTCCTAAGACAGACCCCAGGGGGACGCCACTCATTACTGGCCTCCACCTGGACATAGAGCCATTGATGACCATCCTCTGTCTGCAGCCTTTCAAGCAGTTTCTTATCCATCGAGTGGTCCACCCATCAAATCCGCATCCCTCCAATTTGTAGATAAGGATGTGGTGGGGGACCATGTTAAAGCCCTTGCTCAAGTCTGTTGCCTTTCCCTTGTCCACTGATGCCATCACTCCATCACAGAAGGCCACCAGATTGGTCAAGCATCGCCTTCCTCTGGTGAAGCCGTGCTGGATGTCATGGATCACATGCTCGTTCCTCATGTGATCAGACGTCATCCAGGGTGATCTGTTCTGTCATCTTCCCAGGCACAGAGGTGAGACTCACTGGCCTGTAGTTGCTGGAGTCCTCCTTGCTCCCTTTCTTGTAAATGGGAGTGACGTGACCCTTCCTCCAGTCATCTGGGACCTTACCTGACAGCCACAACTTTTCAAATATGATGGAGAGCGGCTCGGCAACCATTTCAGCCAGCTCCTTCAGAACCCTGGGATGCATACCATCTGGCCCCATAGACTTCTACGCATTCAGTCTCATGAGGCAGTCTCAGACCTACTCTGTCCTCATGATGATACTAAGGAAATCATAGAATTACACAGAAACATGTGAACTAAGTGATTTGTAGCAAAAAATGGATAAAAATTTGGGAGAGAAGTATCCTACAGGTGAACTTTGGCAATGCATGTGATGTGGTAGGGTTGAGCACTGCTGTCTGTTTGTATCATCAAAATATTTTGTTGTTTTATATTGTGGTTTTTTTTTTTTTGAGAGAGCATTCTTTTACTTCTTAGCAGCTCTCAGTGTTATCTCTGAGTCTGTCTTTCCTCTTTGGCTCTGGAACATGAGTGTTCTGAGGACTCTGCTGTGTTGGCTTTTTATCAGGGAGGAAAATTCAGAAACTAAGGTTGAAGTGAAAATAACAAAATAACTTTATGAAAAGTATGGATGTGAGTCTTTCATTTCAAGTTTTTGATTTAAAAAGAAAACATTATGCAAATGTTTTCCCTTTAAATTTTCTTGTCTCAACAGTTCTGTTCTCTTTC
Source organism: Perdix hodgsoniae (assembly GCA_035772895.1). NCBI lineage: Eukaryota > Metazoa > Chordata > Aves > Galliformes > Phasianidae > Perdix > Perdix hodgsoniae. The sequence goes on along the minus strand of JAPSGF010000014.1, from coordinate 12,460,993 downwards.
ACAATGAAATGTTGTAAGACAGTGTTAAAATGGGTGAGTGGATGAATTTGTGAGATCAGTACTGAAAGGCTGCTTAGAACACATCCTTTTTGACTATTATTTTTAGTTATTCAGTTTTTGAGAACACTGCAGACGTTGTCTATGTGACCTGAGGATCTATGTCAGAGGACTATATGGCTTTTTTTCCATCTCTTTGCGTTTTACACTTTAAAATCATTACAACATTAAAATCATTCATCTCATTATATTTAATTTCAGAAGAGGGCACGTGGTGGATGCTGGAATTTTTTCTTTCTTTCTTTCATTTCTTCTCTGCATCAGCAAATGAGTATGTCATTATTTCAATGTATGAAGAATTCCATAGAGGACTAAGTCAGATATTGTTTTCTGATTCATTATCATACAGTAAATATAATTAACAGACTTGGTGAGTTTCCTGGATGTGGCCAGTACTGCAGGGATTTTGTTGCTTTGCATAGGGAGATGGGGGAATGACGTGCTATTTTTTTTCCCCCTTATTGTCTCTGTACCAAAAAAAAAAAAAAAAAAAAAAAAACCAAAAACAAAAAAACAACAAAACAAACAAAAAAAACACAAAAAAACCTCTTACTTTAATTATACAGTATTATACTAGCATGTAATGTTGTTCTGTACATTGTATGATCTTAAGATTTGTGAATGTTGTTTAGCAGTGAAGTGTTGTATGCCTCAAAAATGACAAAAATGGATTTTATGCATATTTAAATGCTTGCTATACCTTTCATAGTGAACAAGATTATCAGCATCTGAGAATGATTGCTAAGCATAACTGGGAAGATCAACTTTAGTGGAAGTGCATAATCTCAAGTAGCTTTATAAGCATGACATTTTAAGAAATCGTCTCTGTCAACAAAAGGTGTTTTTAACTTATTTAAATGTTCTGTAACTTTTTTCTGCTGCTGCCACACTGCTTTGTGCTTCATATAATGTGGTTTCAGTTTAGATTTTAGTGCTTTGAAACCAGCATACAAGCATTTATGGGAAGAACTGTATTTTTATACTTGTTTGTGGCAAGGATAGATTTCTTAAAATGGAATTTCCATGCATTAAGAGAAATGTGCAGCGTCCTCACCACAGTGCGCCAAATCCTTCTGTTGACAGTAACTTATTTTAATTTCAAAGAATAAGCAACTTTGTGCATACTGTATTCTTAAAGTCATTGCCACAAAATACTGCAGTGTCATCTCCTTTTCTGTCAATAAGCTGATGAAATGTTCCCCACCTACCTCCATTAAAGAGATCTAAACCTAAATTAACTCAATTCATAAGTTATTTTGTAAAATGAATAGAAAATAACTTGTAATATTTAAGGACATAGAAATCATGTTTAATTGTACTTGACTGTACTAACTGTACTGATACACAACAGATAGCACATCTCCAAAGCCTCAAACTGTTAACCAAACAGTTAGTTCTGGTTCCAGTGAGTGGTTAAAACTGCACAGTTTGTGGGGTGGGTGCAGAGTCCTGAGCAGCTGGACTTATTTCAGAGAAATGGTGAAGAGGCAAGGGGTTGGAACATGGGAAATTACCACTTAACATAAGATAAAACTTTTTTCACCATGTAAGAAGTAAATTGCTGGAATGGGACCCAGAGAGGATCGCCATTCTGGAGATGTTCAAGTCCAGACCCTTGGCAAACTGCTCTAGCTGAGCTTGCTTTCCCTTGAGATTTGCAGTATAGCCTCCTGGAGATCCCTTCCAACTTACTGGTTCACAATGCCCAGAACCACATCTAATTCAGCTTTTTCACAGCTTTGCCTCTGCAAGTTAAACTGGAGTTGAAAGGACTGACATACCTCAAAAGGCCTTTGGAATGAAATATTCAGGAATGTTTATCAGTCAAAAAGCTGAGGAATTTCAGGTTGATATGCAGTCTTCTAGATGTTTCTAAAACTGAGCTGAACATCAACTCCTAGACTTTTGTAGTCTGTCCATGTAATTCTGAATTTACTTTCTAAATTGGCAAGTAACTCATTGAATACATCTTAAAAAGCATAGCGGAACTCTGAGCCAAGAAATACAAAATGAGATGGAATGTGTTTATAACCGCATTAGTAAATGTGTATGTGATATGATGATGAGTCCCAGAAGTTGCATACTGAAAACTGCATTGTTTAACCTTTTTAATTCACCCTTTTATATGCTTGATTAATATCACTGCGGCCACTTTTTGTGTAGATAAGTATTATCTTTTTGTAAAATGCTGAAAAATGTCAGTAAAGGTATGATCTTGATTGTTGTACAATCTTTTGATTGTACAACTTTGTGTATATATTTTCTATTTATTATAGACAGAAAATACTTTTTTTTTTTCCTCCAAAATTAAATAAACATTTAATTAAATTAAGCTTCTCTCTTCAAAATGGAGTTCACAAATATCTAATCCCAAAGCTGCAGTTTCTCAACCTTCCTCCTCTTCTATGAGATGTTGCTATGGTTATTACCCTGCTGGGTAGCGAAATGCAGTAATTTGTTTAGCAATTCCTTTCTTCCACAATACTGTACACATATATGAGAGGCTTGCATTTACTAAGTGCATTGGTGTGACAAGGATGCTGTTTTTCACAAATCCTTCTAATCTGAGTCATGGTTTGTAAAGCACATAGATTTGGGGTTAGTAACAGAAATTGGTTATCTGGTAAAATAAATTTCTCTTGTAGCAAAAAATAATTTTGAAGAAAGCTTTGATAAGTATTCTTCTTCCATTTCCCTTCTCTCAAGAGATTTAATGACCCATTTCTTTGAATGGCAGAGCAGTAGGTAGTGTGATACCTTTTGTGTTTTTAGGACATTATTAGTCAGATGGCAAAATAATCAGAAGCTTGGGAGATAATACTTCATGGGTCATAATGGAGGCTTGATAAGGAACAGAACAGTACTGAGATGTGTTTAAGAAGAATGGTGAAGATAATTTTTTGCCGCATTTGTCATGCTTCAGTCTGATCTGACTTGCCTCAAATCTTAAAGCATGAATATAATATAAATGGTAACCAGTAATAAGATTCACAATGGTGTTTTTGAATAAGGCTTGCTTCTTCAAAACAGCACGATATTTGTAAGGCAGTTAGCCTGTAGATTTAGTTCTTGAAACAGCTGGGCTACGTTGACTGTTATAAAGCAGTTGAAAATTTAGAAGAAGGTTTCGTCATAGCAAACAGAACAGAAATTTTCAATTTTCTTGATGGATAGTTGGGTTTAAAGGGATAAAACTGCAGAGAGGCTGAATACGTTCATTGTATTAAGTGAAAAAAGTGTTGCTGTGGAGATAGATTTCAGAGCATAAAAGAGCAAACATAACTGTGATGATATGTTAAGGGGCAAGGAAACAGGCTGTGGGTTCAACAATAGTAGGCTTTATTTAGGTTGAAAACCTACTAGGTTAATGTTTGGGAATAGTAATGGTAGAAATGGGTACTGCTCTGGTGCTTTTTATAGAAGTTCACAGGAGATCAGTCTCAATACCACCTTATGCTGTATACAAGTAAATACTTGCTTTCATCTTTAAAGGCAGGGAATGTATTTGCACCTGAAAAAATGCGTAGACTAATTAGGTTTAGTGCTGGAGGGAAGTAGGAGAAGATTCCCACCTCTGCCTGGTAGCAAGCTGGAAGGTGTCACACACTGCTTCAAATCCCTCCAATTACTTAAATATTTAGGAATATACCATGATCTTAAGCAGTGATGTGGTTTCATGTCCAGTATTTTGTTACTGCTGCTGTTTCTTTTCTTGTTGCAGAAATTTTGTATTATCTTGCCCAATGTGCAGCTATAGGAACAGGCAATTCTTTTAATGCACAAATGTCATTTCTTTGATGATTTTACATTGGAGAGTATCTACTAAGTGTCTGCTATGCTGCTTTATCGAGTCACAAGGTGATTATTCTGCTGTGGATTCTCCTTAGTTTCATCCAGTCTTGTTATAATGACTCAAGTGATAGAAATTCTGCCTCTTCCTTTGGGAGAGTATTTGTTCTATAGCTTAATTAATCCCACAATCAGGTGGTTTTTCATATTATTCAAATCAAATGTTCTTAATTAAATCCCAGCCTATCCTGCTTTGCATGCTCAGCACAGCATATCAGAATCGATGGTCTATGTTTTTTGTACATTATAGCAGCAACCTCAAATGATGTTAGGTTTACTTTGTTAGATTTTTTTCTTATATATCCTGTTGCTCTTCGCTGTTCACTGATGTTTGCAGGATGGAAAAATTCTGGAGTCCATTTTTTAAAATAGGAAGAAATGTTTGAAAATAAATAGATTCACAGGCTTAATGTAGAAATGACACTTGAGACTCAGTTTCTGGTAGCCTATGGGATGGTTATGCCAGGAAGTTGTCTGTTGTCTGGCTGGATTTAGACCCTTAGCATGTTTCATACAGCTCAGGAATTAACATCTCTGTATGATGTGATGTCCATCCACCATGCCACACTCCCACAAGCTGGATCTTATAGCAGTAATGATATGGAATCCCTGCATGGTGAATGAAATAAGGGGGCAGGAATATGAATTGATCATATCTTATTTCAGTGGAATATCAGATGAAAGCACAAATGGCATTTCATTCTTTTCCCCCTTTCAGCTGTATGAGTACATTAGTGCTATATTTCAGATGTGTGTTGCTAGGGTTTCAACAAACTCTTCAGTTCATTTTCATAGGATAAAGTGTAATTTTTATTGCATTCTTCTGGATTTTTTTCATTCAGTCTTGCAGAAAAAGTACATCTGTCAAATGCACCTGTCTTTCTGTACTGAATTGTCAAAAATTGATGCATTGCTCCCAGATGCATAGAGATGTGTTGTTCTCGGGCCCTTATTTTTCCTTTCTAAACTGCCTAAGATTCTCCTAAAATTTATTTACCACAGTAAATAAATTCACAGTAGTAAATTCACAGTAGATTAACTGCTCTTACTCAATATCCCCTTCTCCACTGGCTTAAGTCCATAACATTGCTCCCCACATCTGAGGAAACTTGCTCTAATGTGTATAATATTGCAGAACATGAAGTTTTGTGGAAGTTTGGCTGGTATTATACGCTCTGAAGTTGCATTAGTTTCTATGGCATTTTTTTAGTCTTTGATATCATCTCTTCATTTCCAATCTCCCACCTCATTTTTCTGTAACCATACAAGATCTGTCTATCTGTTTCCATGCTGAAGTCATCTGCAGAAAGATCTTGTGAAAGAATATGCCTTTAAGATTGAAGCATTCAGGAAAATGAGCTTATGTGAATGGCAGACTTAGAATGTAACCTGCAACATGTGAATTTATGTGTAGTAGGAAAAAAATTAATAGAGATTATTTCCTCCAAAATACTCATAGTGGTAGTCACAATAAAAAAATCTTGGTGATTAGAATCAGTGAATTCCATAATCATTTTGATATTGAAGTTAATATGTTGATTTTTGAGGTTATGATCATGTTGATAAGAAAGGACAAATTATATGGTAACGATGTTGTTTGTAAGTTGGACCAGGTTCCCCATGTTCTTTAAAATATCTCTAGGAGTGGAGATTCTACAAGCTCCCTGGGGCTCACCTCCAATGTTTGAATACCCCTTCTTACTGAGGGGAAAAAATAATTCTCATATTTGGTTTAAATTGCTATAACTCTTGTCACTTGTCTGTCATCCTTTCAACGCTTTCTCCAGCCTGGCTCTGTGTTCTCTGCATCTGCCAGCAGGCAGCTATAAGGCAGTAAGATCTTCTCCCATTTCGTTCTTCTTGTTTTCACCGGACAGGAAGAAGAGAACAAGGAGAGGGTAAGAGTTGTGTGCAGCCCCTGGCGACCCTGGTAACTCTCCAATGGAGTCTCTCCAGTTTGTTGATGTGCTTCTGGTACTCAAGGCCTGTGGGGGTTGGAAACACACAAGGATGTGCTCTCAGCAGTGCCAAACAGATGGGAAGGCTTACTTTCCTGAGCTGGTTGGCTACACTTGTGCTAAAACAGCCTGGGATGCTTTTTGTCTTCTCTGCTGCAAGGGCATAATGCTGCCTAGTGTCCAACTGATGTGCACAAGGGCCCCAGGCTGCTTTCCAGCTAGTCTACCACACCTTTCCTGTTGTGTTGGGCTAATCCAGCTATGGCCAGGTCTCTCTTTGCCTTAGAACTCCCTGATGTTCCATCTGCCTGCTCCCTTACCAAGCAAGATAGTTCTAGAGGCAGTCCTTCCCTCCAGGGCATCAACCACTTTTCCCACATGCCAGTAATGCCAGTCATCTGTGCTTTACGTGTGTTGAGGGGGTCTGGGCTCAAAGCTGTGTAATTGTGAATAACAGCACATTAAAATTTGCTGTGTGTGGTTCAGCTAGCTTCCTAGAGATTGCATGTCAGTCAGCGCAGCTACAGGCGGTTGGTGATGACTGCTGCAGAGGAACTACTGTATGCATTAATGTATGGGATCACATCAGATAATACAGTAATGTGAGGCTTGTGAAAAAAATTCAGAGACATCTATTGTTTTCTCTAGAATGAATTTAATCCCCAGCAGACTGCTTCTGGGGGGAAAAAAAAAAAAGGCAGGACAGGTACACAGCTGTAAACTTTGGATACTAAGGTAGAGTAACTCCTCTTACTCAGCAATAAAACATTAAAGCTTGTTTCATCTATTCTTTTGACAGCTGCATCTTAAATGACCTGGAAAAGAGGTATCCAAGCAAAATATAGTAGGACTTTAAAATCCTAAGAGAATTTAGTCACTAAATTGTCTACAATTACTTGACACCCACACATGCTGGCTTTAATGTATTACACTGAGTATGTTTAAGAGTTCACAGGCAGTTTTGCATTAAAATCACTGAGCAAAACATGGTGACGTTTCTTTTTACTCTTTATGCGAGGAACCAAACTTAATAAATACTTTGTGAATATAGTTTTTTTGTGTTAACTATATTTATGTTAGCACATATCATTTTAAAAGAAACTATTAAGCATAGCGTTAAGAATTGGGGATGTATATATAGTTATGACGTGTAAGTAGGGCTGTGAACTGACCTCTTCATCAAAGTAAAGAGGTGCATAAACGGAGATGCCAGGGCAACATTTCACCATTTCAGCTTTGTAGTTTTCCTTGAGGACTAAAACTGATTTGTAATTCGTTGGGGGGGAAGATAAATTCTTTCTTCTATTTAAAGGTTAGATCCTTTAGCTTCAATTAAAATGATAATAGTTGATGGCAAAGTATGGGATCTTGTAAATTTATAAATTAACATAAGTTGTATACTGAGTTTTTTCATTCATACTTTTTCTTTTTAATAAGCAAACTTTGGTTAATGAAGCCTTATGACCTTAGTAAATCTTACTTGTATAAATAAGGAAAGATTTTGAGTAGAATTATAGTTTATAAAAAAAAAATGTTGGAAGAGAGCTCTGTATAGCATTTCTGACTTCTCTGCATTGCTAGAAATAAAGCCAGGAAACATATTTTAGGTTTTCACAGATTTTCAGTGTAATAGCTTAGCTCATATGAAAATGAGGAGGCCTTAAAGAATACTGGCATTATAAATACTGTGAAGAAATATCATCTGCTTTCAGGGAAACTTTGCTGTGTATTACAATAACATCTTAATACCAATTGAAATTTATCTACTTTTTTTTTTTTTCCTTCAACTTCCTTATGTATTAGAGGACTAGGATTCCAGTGCCTTACAAAACAATCTGAGGCATACAACCTTCCTGCTAGTTGATCTTGGTGCAAGTTAATATTAGGCCTCAGTTTCCCCGTCTGTAAATGGAGATAATGATACTCATCTCTTGTAAATCGCTTTGGGAACTTTTGATTATAAAAGTTGAATATGATTATTCATTATGTTTGCTTCCTATGAATATTCTAGTGAAAGTGTTTCGCAAGGGGATGATTAATTTTCAGCAAATATCGGGGACTCGAGAAAGTGAGTTTATATCCTCATAAATATAAATGTTCTGTTTCAGATATTGAGGAAATGTGACATATTTTTTTTCCAAACGACTGAAGCCAGTATGCTGAAATAACGAACACTGAGCCCCCATGTGTGTTAATCGCGTGTTCTTTTCATGCCAAGAGCTACTGAGTTTCCGTTGTTTCAAGAGGCAGTGATTCTGAGTGAGGAATATACATAGGTGAAAAAGCATGGAAGCAATGCAGGCGTGCAGTTGGCTTGCAATTTGGATACAGCTGGCTTAAGTTATGATTATTTCCATGCAGTACTGTGACAAAATATTGGATGCGTAGACTGACAAGGTTTAGGCACCCAAAGTGCTGGTACATTCGTCAGGTTGCGTTGTGATCCTGTGAACATCACAGATGTCATTCTGATGTGTCTGTGTTTATGTATTAAACAATATTCTCTATATATATTTCAGAAAAGCCTTGAATGTCAAGAAAAAAATTAAAAAAAGGAAACTATAATTTGTCCTTACAAAGCTTTCCAGTGGCTGGCCACCCTCACTGTAAAGAACATTTGCAAATGGAAAGAACAGAGATATTCTGTCAAGTTTTGGTTTCTGAGTTCTCTCTGAAGCTGCCTAGAAGATAGAGTCACATAACTGTAGGGACCAGATATGCTAAGGAGATCTTTTCCTACCCAGAATAAGAAGACATTTTCTAACTTGAATTGATATTTATCATATTTGCATTCTCCATTGGGTTTCTCAGCTTTCTATAAAACTGCCAGAAGCTCTACAGACATAGGGACTAGAGAAATGTCTAATTTCCACTTTTTACTCTGTCACATAATGGATTAGGATTTTTTTATTTTTTTTAACTATTATTTTGATAGAATATATGAATTACCTTTACCCTATATTGTCTATTTCCCAGTCAGAACAGCAGCTTTTGTTGGCTTCAGTCTGTCACTTGCCAGGTAGCATCTGCATTTCTTGCTCCTAACTAAAATTCTACCTTATTTGTTTCAATGAAACTTTCTCAAGAAATAGGCATTTATTGTGGATTTTGTTGCTGTGTCATCCACAGTTCTTATTAGGAGTATTTACATTAACCTTCAATACTGTGATAAAACACTTCTACATCTGGTGATTCTTTTCTTGTGGCTTTCTACTTCTCCACATTTGCACTGTGATCCTCCGGGAAGAACAATTTTGGTGCATGGGGAGAAGTTTAACTTTAACAAAAAAAAGAGCACTCTGATATAGGAGTATTCATAATAATAGTAAGAATAAAGCAGAAAAATATTCCTACTTGAAATAATTAAATCTAACAAACAAATCTAGAAGAGGAAACATATGAGAACAGGTATTGAAACTGCTATTTTCATCTTGCTATTGAAAAGCAGGATGTAGGCAGCAGCTATTTTACTGTTTGACAAACATGCTGGTGTATGTTTAACACAATTCTATTTCACTTTGAAGAGCATGGAATAAGAAGTTAGAGCAAGAGGGACTCATCTCTGTCCATAAAGCAGAACCCTTATAGTATTTATTGCAAACTCTATGCTAGGGAGGAGCAGAAGTGAACTACCAAGACCAGTCAGAAACAAGTTGCATCAGGAGAGACATTTATTTGGTGACCGTAAATTTAGTTGCTGATATGAGTAAATAGCTCTTTCAATAAACAACAAAAATTCAACCCTCCCTAGAAAGACCAATGTAAGGCTGCCTCTAATCCATGTAGGGATGGACTGGGGGAAAATCCATCTCAATTCCTAGAGATGAAATAGCAGAGGCATAACCTATGGGCAACATGAACTAAGGGAAGTTTTCAGGTAGCCCAAAAGACATGAGGCAGTAAGCAAAGAATATTCATACACAAGTTTCTCTAGTATAGCTTTAAAAATAAAATAAAATAAAATTGTTTTCACTTATTGCTGAGAAATCACTGCCCTGTGGGCAGCCTAGAGGTCAGCAAACACTTGTTCCAACCCTCTCTACCAAGCTGAAGATTAGTTGGAGCATTTAAAAACAAAATAAATATATAATAAAATAAAATAAACAACAAAGAAAACAACAGCAAGAGCTAATAAACAGGCCAAAGATCTTTATAATTTTGTCAACTTTTTTTTTTTTCCAGAGTTTTGAACAGATATTGAATTGTGCCTGAAATGTGTGATTGTTTTGTTGCTCCTGCTGCACCAGGGGATTTTATTTTTTTTTTTTTGGCAGTTATCATTAAATAAAAACTGCCAGAAAGAGTTGAGCTGGAGGAACATATTTGAAAGATTCCTGCACCAGTCAAACTCGCTTAGCCCCTTAATCCCTTACATTGGCAGTTGAATCCAAGAGACATGTAGTAGTGCACAGAGGAGCTATAAACAAACAAAACTTGAAGCTCTGGGCACCAAATAAATAAATAAATAAAAATTGCTTGTTCTCGTAAATACACTGCAATAAAACAACAGCTTCTGAACATTAGTGGAGAAAGAAATAAGATGTGAGAAACTTGAACTTGGTGGCCTTCCAACCATGGGGAGAAAGCAACAAGAAAGAGGTTGACGCAAAACCTAAAGATAGTGCGAGAGGTTTCTGAGGATTTATTAATAAAATACACTAACAGATCACATACAGAAAACTAAAACAGTTGACCATTTGAATAACAAGGTATTTGTTTAATACACTGCAATACACCACCCTAAGGTATTTTGTTTTTCTTATAGTTCGCTTCATACCATTGCTGTTGTAGCACCCGTTTTTAGCCCACAGTTATTTGCATGATGCTATCTTTTTACTACACAATATGGGAAACAATTAAATAAGCATCGATATTGCATTTTTAAAGTGCAGTGATGACAGCAAGGATTCGTTCTCATAGCTAAGAGTGTTTTGCTGTGAATAGCTTGAATATCCTGCTAAAAATGCAACGTGAAGAACTTTTGTCCTGACTTAATGATGCATATGCCTTAAGCTGAAAAAGCAACATTTGGAAATGTTAAGTTTTAGTGGATTGAAATTCTACTACATTAAAAATACTACTCTACTGTAAAATGCAGACTGAAACAGAAATGTTATACCAAATGGATAGCATGTGAAGAAACTGAAGTTCTTCAGTTGGCCCCTTTTTATATGTGAAAGGTGTTTGCTAGTGCAAACAAGCATAACTTTCTACAGCCACTTTTTCAGGTGGGATAGATATGTGGGGAATTAGGAGAAAATTGTGGAAGATAAAACTAAGCTATCAACAGTGAATTTGGTTGCTATCTTTTTGCTTTATAATTTGTGATTTAATTTTTGTGAGTGATATTAATTTTGTGTGAATTATCATTTGTGATTTAAGCAACCTGTACGTGTCTATGCCATCCGTGATATAGGTCTAATCCTACAGTGCTTTTAAGCATTTGGTGAACTGCTTCCTCCAGGCCAGGAATGCTGAGCGAACGCAGAGTGAGAACAAGGAAACCACTGGGCAAGTGCTTTTGTGTATAAAGTGGCTCTGCTGAAGTAGGGATTAGGAATGTAGCATACCTGAAGGTTTTGCCAGCTTCCTTAGGCCTGGAGCAGAACAGCTGTGTAACTATGCTGTGTGGGAATAGCTCTGAGGTCTCTGATAGACCCAGATCTTTTGCTCCATTTGGTGTCCTACAAGTGTCCAATACCTAATAATGCTGTTAAGTATCACCTCTCATAAGACACAGGATTTAATTTTGTTGATTTTGCTCTACAATGTTCCCTATGGAAGTCAGTACTGCAGGAGAGGTGGTAAGGGGCCACTGCATTCAAGAGACTGAAAGCCTCCCAGGCAGATCAAATGCAACATAGGCGACAGAATACGGATACAGCATAATGTGTGATTAATACACCATAATGTATTAATCATGTGCCTCACTGCTATCATCTCTGGAGAGCAGAGAAATTATGATTTGTTGTCTAAGTGTGAACTAAATAGATATTCCCTATTTATTTTGCAATACTCAGCCCTCAAGTCAGAATGATATTTTAATTGTATGTTTTCCATCCACATCCCAAGGTTTATTCACTGTTCCATATTCACTACATCATTATTTTGTCCTAGACTTCATGTGGGACTTATTTTCACATACACAAATATCTCTTCATGCTGCTCTGTCACTAAAAAGGAGAACTTAAAGTGGGAGTAAATTACACTAATATCTAGTGCTGTTATTGTCAAAAGGATGTAAAGCAGGGTTATTGTAGCTGAATAATATGTCCATCTGCTCACTTTGGTTCTCAAGAAAGAGAAATTCTTTCCTCAGATAAAAAGGATACAGCGAGAAGTGAAGACCAGACTTATGTAGATAAGTGGAGAATACAGCAGCCCTTTTTGTTACACTTCTACTTCAAATCGGTTGAAAAATGTGTGTTTGTTTCCTAAGCAGACACGTTCCCTGGACTGCTGTATTGTTATCTCATTTTAGGTAAACTCTTAATGGCTGAGAATTGCAGATCTGCAGTATTTTGGAAGAGTGAATGTGCAAGTGCATCTGTGTGCTGCCCCTGACAGTACAAGAAATGATTTACTACTGGTGAGCAATGATGGCTTACCTAAAATAAGTGCTTACTGTTAGAGCAGTTCTATTGCAGTACACTTCCAGTGGAATTCCTTAAAAATTAAAGTTAATTTGAGGGACTAGTGCTTAGAAAAACTATGATTTGGTATTGAAGCACTGTATGTTAAGAGGAAAGCTTTTGAAATCCATTTAGAATCTTCCTACCTGTTGATCTTCATTTCAGAATCCAGTGCTGTCAATAAAAGACAAGGGAGCTATTTGTTAAGTCTTTATCTATATATTCTGTTGAGCTAATTTTCACTGAATCCAGAATATTCTTTAGAAGGAGAGCACTTTCTCCCTTCAGTCCACACTTTTCTGCTAGCATCCATGTGATATTAAGGTCACAAAATGAGCATATCGAAAAAAGAAAGTAAGAGGGAAATAGTAATACCTTTCATTGTTTTATTCACTAATTGGGGTCGATTTCCAGTACTACTGTTTTGAGTCAATTAATTTCTAGCTTCCTGCTCCCCTTGTTTACCAGAAATTATCTCAATGTAGCTGATTGGTTTTATGAGTAGGCATTTTTGGTTTGGACTAATTCATTCTTTCTGCCTTCAGCTTTTGTTGACTTCAGTAAAGTGGTTTTATTTATCATCCTGAACTTTTTTTCCTCTGGATAAGTGAAGTAGATTTCTCTGTGGAATAGAAACTATAGAAAAAGGTACTAGTGTTGTCTTTCTTTCTGTTGTATACTTGCTGTTCTAATTAGTCCTTTTTGCCTGTTTTCTTAGGACCTGCAGGAAAGTGGAGCAAAAGTTATATAGGAAGTCAGTGCGAGAACATACAAACCTTACTTTATATTCAGCACAAATTTTAGCACTCTGCCTTTGCTTAAGAAAAAGTGTGGAGGAAGATTAAACTTGGTGTGTATACTTAAAGAAAGATACTAACCTTTTAAATGGAAATGTTTGTGCTGAGAGCTTGGCTGTTTGATAAGAAAGCGTTTGTGCTTCCATGAAATGAGAAAAAAAGATCACCACTTCACATCTTAATCTGGTATGCAGAAATGAAAAAGGGCAGTAACAGGAGTGATAATTTTGTACAGTTTAAAAGTAGTAAGTAGCTGAAACTCTAAATCAGTAATTTCTCTCCTTGTGCAGAGATCCAAACTGTTTTCAATACAGTGGATTGTGAAGCATTTCAGTGATTATCTGTGCTTTTACAACATAAAATTCAGTGGTCATGTGAAAGAGCATTGCGCTGTTGTCCTCGGATTCCAGATTGGAAGTTGTTTGGTGGAAAAAGAAAGATCTCTACAAATCTATATTTTATTTCATATAGCGTTCACCAAGGCTTTACAGCAGGCTTAATCAGTTGAGCATGAATTAATGATGGTTATCAAACAAAAAAGAATAATGAATTCCAAATAAATACTTACTACTTAATTGAAGTTGCAAGAATTTTCTATGAATAAAATATATTTGTATTTACAATGCATAAATTCAGCAGTGGCAGCATTGGCCATAAACAGTTTTCTGATTCAAGCACTGATGAGCTGTATTAAATTAGTAATATCTTGAATACATTTCTTAATTATGTCACCAACCTCATGTGCTGGAATGCTGTTTAAAATAAATTGGAGGCCGTTTGTTTTGTCTGCACTAGAAGAAGAAAATGGTGTTTTGATTTTATTTTTAAATACAAGGCTTATATTAAAGAGTCCCAGTTAATGACAGAAAGATTTGAATTAGTTGTTTCGTGTGTGCAGATGCAGAAGATGTTATTCAGTTTATTTCTGCTTTGTCAAAGACAAGTTGGGTGATTTTTTTTTTCATTCGTGCATTAATTAGCATAGGTTCATGTGTTATCAATCCATAAACATGCTACTCTGGATCTTCTTAAAGAGTAGGGCCAAATATACTGAAGAGTTGTATACATGTGGCAGTTTTCACAGGAAACATCTTTTAACAACAGCAACCAAGCAACCAGACAGAAAATGTCAACTGAAAGCACAACTAGTGGGTATTTGTGGGTTGTCCTTCTGGGTCAGCTGAGTGAGTTTCTTCTGCAGCTGCACCTGGGGCTGCTGGTCCTGCAAGATGTTCACCGTGAAGAACAGGGGTGGCTGAGAAGAGGCCAGCTTTGCTGCCTACAGGTTTCTGTGAGACTGGGCTCTGTCAGTTAGCAATCTGGGAGGAAAAATGATTTCCAGACCCACCTGTACCTTGTGACTGACTTGGCACATGATTTTTGTAAACTGCATCTTCGTTTTGTACATCAACTTCCTATTTGTGAAATGGGAGTAACGCCTACTTACCTGCACAGCTGGGACAGTGTGAAAAGTATATAATGCTTTTAATCCATCAAGCTGAGCAGTCCTCAGTCACTGCAGTGTTACTTCTGGAAGGCAATTCGCTTTCAGTTGAAGCAGCATCATACATTTCAATATGAAGCATGGATGAGAAATCTGCTTTTTAGAGTATGATGAATATAAACCACTTTCTGTTTTGGAAGCAGTGGTACCACAGCTATTCTGTTCTGAGAGCCCAACTTATGGTAAAATTCTTCTTAAAAGAGCTCTGAAAAAAACAGCAGTATATTTATAAGGCAAAGGAAGGAAATACAAGAGCATGAAGGGCAGAGTCTTAACATGTCAGCAGTCTTATTCTATTTTGCTCTTTTTTTTTTCTCTTCAGTAAATAGGAACTTTAAGTGAGATAATTGTAGAACAGCTTGTGCACTTAGGGGTATCTTGCTATTACAAAGCTCACAAGTGTGTACAAAGTGCTAAGTCTTCAATGATGGATGTATGTAAATATTACTGAGGTGGTAAGGGGTGGCTTGAGGAGTAAGGCAAAGTGCAGGGGATGGTAATGAAGAGAGAGGCTGGGATCATTTGAGGAAGTGGCAGAGCTGGAGTGCAAAGAAACAATTGTATTTGAGAGAGAAGAAAGCAGTAGGGTAACCAACCTAAAAAACAGCTCAGATCTTAGGCTGGTCTTCAACAATATCAACCTATGTGTCACAGTGTGATATGCCCACACCTGTGTAAGCCCTGAGAAACTGCTTTTATCTTCTAACAAACAGATAAATGAGGGGCAATGCTGTAGGGATTCTTTTTCCATATTGCCCTGTTAACTATCAAGTGTGAAATTTCTCAAGTATGAAAACATGTTAGAAAAATATTTGGCTGAATGAGTGAAAGACAGAATGCAAAATAGTGATTGATGCATGCACATAATCATTCTTTTCTAATCAAGGGCACTTAACCCTGTGGAATGGTATCTGATGTTGCATTGGGCTGCCTGCTCTCATTTGCTGCAAGCAGAAATGGGCTCACACTGGAAGAAGTACTTGTGATTTCTGGGAATTGTGACTATCTATTGAAACCTTTAAGCAGTAGAGCACACTCTAGAGAAATGCTGAAATGCTTCAAGGCACAGTTCTGCCTTTGGTCTATATAAAATTTTCTAGATGTGGAAGGAATCCTCTTGAGAAAATAAAAATATTTTTCCTGCAACTTGGAAATACTCTAGGAAAAATGTCATCATGAGAGGTACTGAGTGAAGGGCAGTGCGTTAGCATAGCTGGGATCTCAACAGTTTTCCCTTCCTTTTTTGGATATTTTTGGAATATTATGAATGATTTTCAAATGTATGAATGTAAATTACATACTTTATTTGCTTTATGTTGCTGTACTTAAGACAAGATACCAAAGGATACAATTATGGTTTTTTTTTGTGATTGATTTATTTTTTTCCTTTTCTTGGAATAATGGCAAATCAGAATAAGGTTTCTAATGCTGCTTAAACTCTTAATCCAGTGTGTGTTGGATTCTGCTTCAGACAGAGGCAACACTAGTTCATCAGGAGAGGCTGGACACAACAGTGCTACTAAAATGGGATTTCCAGATAAAAACTTTCAATGATTGGTATTGCCACTGTAGAGCCAACCTTCAGAAACAGATTCACTTTATTGCTTCTTGTTCACCAATAGCAGGAATAGGTAGAGCAATCATGGAATCTCCTGAAATTGTTTGCCTCCTTAGCTCTCAACTTGGTTATTCCAAATAACTTGTCAAATTAAACTGTAAAATCTACAGTGATTATACCCAGACATGAAGCTACACCAGTGTGAAACCTCTCAATTCACTTATAGTATGTATGTCCACAAAATAATAGAGCTTTTGAGTTGCTTTGTTCTTTACAATCTTAACGAAAATGGTAACACAGACTTTACTCTTCAAAAATGTGCTTTTATGTAGCACATTGTTTTAAAGTCACATAATTTTTGGTTTTGTACTCATGCAAAAGAATAATCAAAATGAAGCAATTTCTGCTGGTTAGATTTTGAGGAGTAAAATAGTATCACACAAAATATTCTTCGGAAGAACTTTAGCGAGAATGTGACCATTTTAGGACTTGGAGAGAGCAAACTTTTGCATCCTGGTGACAGCGCCAGTTGCGTTCTGTTTTTCAAATGTTGTCAAAAATTATAACGCTTAAAAGCTTTCAAGCACTGAAGATTAATCCTCCCTCCCAGAAAGATATAGATTGCAGTCAAATTCTATAAAGCTTGTTTTGCTTCCAGCTACATATTTTTAAGTATTATTCTGAAGCAATATCAAAGCAGATGGTGCAACAGCAGCATTGAAAAAGCATTTGGTGTATTGTAAGTGTCAGGTTAGAATTCACAACCTGATGAATTGCCCACAAGTTCAGTGCTAAAATGGTGCCATTTCTTTTTAAAATAAGTAAGTTAGGAGCTATTTTCAGAAGTAGAATTAAAGTAAAAAAGAAAATAAATAACCCATATGTCCCTTGTTGTTTTTAAATATTTAAGTGTCAACCAGAATTGTGAAAGCAGCAGTTATGTGTTTTGTATTGCCATAAAGTTTTCCATTTGTTCAAAAATTTCATGCTGTGTGAACAGTGCTTTCAAAGACCTTTGCAGCTGGTATTGTCAGCATATGCAGTAGATTGGAGTTTTACATAATACTTCAAGAACAAACACACTTGGCTTTGAAAGAAACTTTGTTTTAAAGGTAGGAAATTCCTAACAAAAAAAATTCCGCCTGGAATTGGAGATATCTCTATCAAATGATGGATAAAAAAAATGGTGTTTCAGAGTGCTGAAAGCATTGCAGTTCATATTCTTCAAACCTGTAAGGCTATGTGATGTTATTTTACATTTCTGTTCTAGAATACAGGGAAAAAAACAAACAAAACAGAACAACAACAAAACCCTCAAGATTATTTTCTTAATATAGACAATAGACAATTTCCTTGTAGCTGGGAATTCTCAGAGATATTTGAGGTTTTATACTCGTATTTCAGTACAAGAGGATTTATGGGTCATCACTTAGAAACAAGGAAGATAGAGGGCTGTGAGAAACTGTGGAATGAGATATTTCCAGAGAATAAGAAATGACTTATTTTAAAAATTCTCTGCTCTCCTTTCTTCTAAGAGAATCCCTGCTGACGGATCCATGGCAGAATACATCTATTTGCCATCTAGAAACATTGGTTCCTTCGTCAGTGGTAGTGCAGCCAGGAAGTCTTTCGTAAGAGAGCCAAACATTGTATTATTTCTGGATTTACACTGGTTTATTGTTGACCCTGTAGACTGCAAGAAATTGAGAACATATGCTTTGCATTTCCAAATGTGTTGCTGTGCTGGAACTGATGCTTTGTTAATGGCAACTGCTATGCTGAAGCTCTTGTGTGCTCAATGACAGTGTCTCTGTGGGGTGGTGGTAATGAAAGTACGTAGATCCTTTGGCTATTTTTCTGAAGTAAGTTGGTATTTCAGTTGTTTCTCCTTTGTTTTGGGGGGCTTGACTGTAAATTAAATCTGATTATTTAGATTCTGATTTGTAGATATGCTTTAAGAAAGGAAGGTATCTATCTCTGTTCATTTGCATGCAGTTATCAGCAGGCTGGGACATATTGCTTACACAAAGCCACATTGACTAATAAAAACCTCCAAGTCAGTACTGTGAGTTTGATACCAATTTGGTGCAGACTGAAGTGGTGAGTGTCATTGTGTGCGACCAGGCATATCACAGAGATAAGTGATGGGACTGATTCGTTCTGCTGAGAGTGAGAAGCTTCTACCCACAGAGTTTTCTCTGACATCTAACATGCTGACCCATGGAGAAGTTAGCTTCTTCTCAAGAGACACTGAAAATGAAATACCTATCCAGAAGTTCCACTGTATGACAGGTTTATGGCTATAAACATAATACATGGGGCACATGGTTTGAAAGAGATCTGGAACTCCAGTCTGAAAAAAAAAATCTGAAGTGAGGAAAAGACAAATGGTGGGGAGTCTTTGTACATGAGTGAGTTTGTTTCATTTACTATGAAGCACCGTGGATGTTTAATCAAAACTTCAGTGAATTTAATATATACTATAGCTATTCTAGTACCTATAACCTTATTTCTTGCATGGTGACTTGAAGGGAAAATAACCTCTTCTAGGATTTTCTTTTAATGAAATGTACATAATGTGTTTTCTGAGCTTATGAGTGTGATGCCATGAGGCTGCTTTAGGAGGATGTGTGAGAGTTCTTTCACGTCTGCCATGAAGATGCTGGCCTGGGCATTCATCCTGCCATCATGTGCCTTCATCTAGGACAGCGCTGTCCCCTCTGCTGCATTCTGAAGGAGGGGAGAGATGCTCTTGGTTTGTGACAGTAGCATGGTGCAGTATATATCGGTGATTTTTTCATTACCTCCAAAGTTTCTCATCAGGGTGTAGGAAAGTCAGTGCTTTTTTAATGAACATCTGTAGCTGTAGTAGGAAGCACCACGATAATCTGCATCTTTACCTCTTTCAGAGCTTAGTGTTTAAGTTCTATTAGTGCTAAATAGATAAAGAATGAGATATTTGTAACTGCTTTACATATTTGCATGTAATCGTGGCAAATTTCTATAATTCAAACTGCACCTAGATATAGAGACTCTGGCTTGTGTTAGCTGTGGATGGATTGAGCATGCTGCATAGAATCAGTGTCGTTGGATTTGCAGTCCAAACCCTTTGTCTTCAATACTTAGAGTATAAACATGTATTTCTAATTAATATGAGACTGTGAGCTAATGGAAGGTTTGCATATAGGTGCACAGGGAAGAAAGCAGCAACTAACAAAAACAGGTCAGTTCTTATGGTGTAATCAATGGAAGAGCCTTTACCACAGATCATTTAGTTCACACAAACTTCTGTTTATGCAGTGAAACTGGGATCATCGAGGAAAGCTATTAAGGTCATACACAGATACCTTTTTAAGGCCGTAGAAGGATGACAACCAAGTAGCACGTAGGATTTGTTTACTGCTAGCTTACATAGCAGTGATTTTTATAAAACGCTTTTGGTGTAACTTTTCTCGATCTTCTGAGCTTAATGTTGAAAAATCCTCAGTGTTTACAAAAAAAGCCAAACAAGCAACAACAACAAAAAACAATGCAAAATCATGAACGTTTCCAAGTAAATTAACTCACTCTTCAACTAATACAGAAATAAATAATGGTTCAGGAAGGTATTTGGGACCCATAGTTATTTTTCTCCAATGCTCTAGGTATGCTGTCTGATGGCTGATGCAGAACAAATGAGCAGAACTGACACCATATTCTAGAAAATGTGGCTGTTGTTAATTGTCAGCAGTGTGGTGTGTTTAGAATCAAACTGGAGGGTGAACAAACCAATTATCCTCGATATTCTTGTGCTACGTTATGGTCTGGGAAGGGGATAGAGCTGCTTGTTTTTCTCCTTCGTGTCTTGCAGCTGCCTTCTGATAAAAGGGGTGACTTTTTCCCAGTTGATTAAAAAAAAAAAAAAAGAAATGAGGATTCTGCCCTACCATTCTCACTTGTGGCACACTGTATTATTTCTTTGGATGACTTCTACAGAATAGATATTACCTAAATCTGGGTTAATTCTGTGGTCCAAAATATGGGAAAGACAACATTTCCTGATATGAAAGAACTACCATACAACAAAAATACTGAGGCGCTTCATTTAACTTCTGTGCAGCAACTGTTTCGTACTGCTGATGCGCTCTGCAAGTTGCCTTGGAAACAAGTGGCTGTGCATATGCAGCACAAAGAGGGTCCACACTTTGTGGACTCGGCCCTTGGGGGCCCCATTACAGAATTTCCTATGTTTAGAAATACTTTGTAACAAGGCCCCTGGTGTCGCTTATTAGCAGTAAAGTGTACAGCAGCCTTCATCAGCATCAACTACCAATTTGTTTCTTATGGAAATGAATCCACGTTGATAGCGCATAAGATTTTTTTGGAGATTTTATGAGCAGAGTTCTCCCTCGCTCTTTTTATGTTGCCACTTGACTCACACTCCTCTAATTTGTGTGTTTCTCTATGCGTGATATTGATTTCAGTCTTCTTGGTGAAATAAAGTAAGTTGTGAGGGGGATGTGGACAGAGACGGAGGAAATAAACTTGTATAGAAGCATTTTGTCTGCACCGTGATCTGTCTTAAATGACAGCGTTGGAGTGAAGGAATTTTAATCACTCTAACTACTCTGTCTTCTGTTTTGAAAAAGTTTGCACTTTCATCTGTACTGAGGCGCTGGTTTGATTTCCTTCTGTTATGGGTTTACTCCAGGAGGAAGTGAAGTGCCAGCAGGCTGCTTTTTTGTGTCCTTAAAGGGGGTGAGGAAGCAAGACAGAGGGTACAAGTGATGAAAACTCATGGTTTGAAATAAAGGATGTTTAAAGTAAAAGTTGCACACAAAAGCAAAGTAAATTAAATTAATCCACTGCCTCCTATTGGCAGATGGATGTTCAGCTGTTTCCAGCAAAGTAAAGCAGTTTGTTGAGAAGAAAAACACCATAGCACCGAGTGTTTTCCCCCTCCTTCTTTTTACTCAGCCTTCTCATGCTGAGCATGAGAAGGAACATGGTATCCCTTTGGTCAGGCTCAGCTGTCCTGGCTGTGTGGTCTTCAAAATTCTTACGCACCCCCAGCTCCTCATGGACAGGACAGAGCCGAGCAGATAAGTCTTATGTGTAAGCTCTGCTTAGCAACGGCTAAATGTTGATGTGCTATCAGTGCTGTATTCCTCACAAATACAAAGTGTAACAATACACTACTACGTAGACCATTATCTCTATCCTAGCCAAAACTGGTACATCTGTAAAATGTAAGGTGAAATATTAATGCCACAGAAACAAATGCGGGGCTAACTGATTTCCCATTATCACCTTAGAAGGTCAAAGATGAATAAGATATGTTAAAGGATATAAGGTAGCCAGATATCCCATATGAAAACCAATCTCTGTCACTAGGCAAGGTCGAACAAAAAGCTTAAGTTTGGGAGTGGGAGGAAATCTGTTTCTTGTCATGGAATTTTGTTTTTGGGAGTGCTAGATTGGTCAATTCAGCTTTCGTTATTACTTTATTATTCTGCAAATATTATTATGACACATGTAAGTTGTGCTGAAATAATTGCTCAGGCTGAATCAACAAATAAGAGAAAATATGTGAAAGTAAATAAACACAAGTATAGGATCATTCCCTCTCCCACATGGGAAGAAAAAGCAGCAGTTGAGAATCACTTCTTTGAATCACTTGAAATCAGCTAAGGGAATTTGCTTAGTGGAAAGGGAGATATCAGATAAATCTCTGGCATGCAGTAGTTGTGCCAGGAGCTGGAGTGTGCTGTGAACTGGAGATGCATGCTTACAGCAGCTCACCTGTCAGGCTCCAAAAAGAGCCCAGGAGCTGCCATAATACAAGTTATGTTATGTCTTCAATAGAACCCAAGCTAAGACAACAGGAGCATGACTGGTGAAGGCAGGGAGATGGAGTTGTCTTAGGTGTCACTGTAGTAGATTCCAATGTGGCTTTATCTCTCTGAGAGAAGGGAGCATGTCAAACAGTGGAGTGGAACCTACATGCCAGCTAACGCCTCTTGGTGTCATGAACTGAATGCTGCCATTAACAGAGGTGCTAAGTTCTCCATAGCGATCACCGTTCTCTCCATAGTGGAAATGCATAGATTTCAGTTATGTCATTCAAAGTAAGAAAGAAAAAGAAAAGGGAGAAGAGAGTTGAATTATATGTATGTAGTTGGGTGAATTCTTTTTCTGACAGTTGTGAAATGTTTGAAGGGAATGGCTAAAGACTACTAGGGAAACCATAACAAATATGATAATTTAATTTTAAACCCGTAGATCTTTTGCTATTATCTTTTAATTAAACATTGAAGAGAATACAAGCCTGAAAAGCTGAAATAAATGAGAAGCATATACTCGATAGATGGCCTTTTCAAGCAATCACAGTTCTGGGGTCTTTAAGAGCTTCTTTTCTTCAGGGCTGAATTCTTGTAATCTGAACTGTGCATGCACGACTATATTCCGAGATCTGTATCTTTTGAGTAAACAGCTTTCTTGTCATTAAGACTTGACATTTCTGTTCATTGTGGCTGCCTTACTGCAATAAACTTTCCCTGGAGGATGTACAAACTCCATTTTCAGACATGAATATCACAAAGGCTCTGCATAGGAAATAGGGAGAAGAAATTCATCCTGCTCACAGAAGATGATTGGAGAGGAATACTAGTTACTGACAGATGCTATACATTTTCAGAGAAGAGAGGATATAGAAATCAGAGAAACAAGGCAGACTGTTAGGTCTCTGGCCTAGTGTAATCCCTCACTGGTGTAGGATCATTTTCCTATGGAAAATTTGCATTGGCTTTGTATAGTAAAGTTTGAAGTATCTCTAGTAATGGGGCATTTGATGCTTCCACTGTGAAACTGTACTAGAGTCAGTAATGTTCATCTGTAGGTATTCCCCTATCTTCTGAAAAAATAATGAAAAAAAAAAAAAAGCTTCTCTATGGAAAAATACTAATGAGATACTGCTATAACAGAAGCTGATGTAAAGATCCTGCAAGAGAAATGAAAGGTGAGACTCCAGAGACAGAAAAAATTTTGAATAAAAAATGGTAAAAAAATGGAAGAGAGTCCTTCAATGAGCACAAACCTTAATTGTCTGAAGTACATTGTTTAAAAGATCTCCATTATGAAACCTGTTTTTTTTTTTCCACCACCATCTCTTAATTGCAGTCAAAATGTCCATTGAATACTTGACATCATTTATTATCTGATGTCATTAACTGTTTCGAACAATACTGTTATCATTAAAATGGTAGTTTATATATATACATGCTTATAATATTTTACAAAACTGTGAACTAAGATCCTAATTTGTAAATTCATTACTTTATTACTTTTTTTTTTTAAATTATTCCCATTTGAGTAAGAGGATGCATAATTACCCTCTGAAATTCCCACACCAAACAGAGTGAGACTCAAAAAATCACCAAAAGCAGTAAGCATCCCAAACAGATATCCTTTAAATTGTCTTTCAGGAAATGAAGAGTTAGGTTATCCATGTGATTTCACACTGCTCTCTAACCTTTCCACAGTTATTCTAATTCCCCCTAAGTTGTAGTTATGCTTTTATCTATCCCCTATGGTTGTCAGGAGTGTTTAAGCTATATTTGCTTTCCCGTGGCCACATCCTTTATCCTGGCTACTGGGGACAGAAAGCACGTATTTGCTTCTCTGCCCAATAGAGATTAGTTTTTCATGAGAGGAAGTAAAATAATCAATTTCCTGTGTTTTATATTTGGGTATTCCACACAGTATCTTAGGGTATTATCTCAGATATAGTAAAACTCTGTTACGCATTAAATGTTTTGCTCAGTACTGACTGAAGCTGGCTTATTTAAGATGTCAAGAAAAGATGTAAGAAGGAGCACTGTGGGCACAAGAGTCAAAGTAGAAATCCTGAAGGTGGCGATTGGCTGCTGTCTGCCCAGATGTTTTGCTTTTTGTCTTTCCCTTTCACTTACTACTTAAAAAACAAATTCCAAACACATGCTACTGTTTGTAAAAGCACTTCAGGAAGAGTCTTCAGTTGCTCCTCCTTTTTATGTTATAGAATTCTGCTCAGAGCCTGGTATGGCTGTTGCTTGCATTGAGGTGCAGTGATCATCTGTCTGCAAATATTTCCTTCCTCTTTTGAAAGATGCTCAGTTAACAAGCCAGCCCTGCCTGACTCAGGCATATGAAGGACACCAGTTATAAAAACAGGGACAGATGCTTCAGCTGTAGTACTTTTGCTTGGTGAGCGGTCTCTTTGAATGAGCATGCTGCTCAAAATAAGCACACTCCCATTGCAGTTCTCCTAGGTTGTGTTGCCACAAGATTCAGCTTTGTTATCTGATGGGGTACAGTGTGCTGTCAGCTCTGCCTTTGGTTATCTGATAGCAATGCTCACTGACTCTCAAGAAGCCTCTTCTGTCTCTCCTAAAAACGATGTGCAGCATTTCTAATGCTAGCAAATTTGGGAATCCTTGCATAGATGAGTCACTAGTTTCATTCTGTGTAGCTCAAAATAGGTCTAAATCAAAGCAGTGTTTGAATTGCTAGTGTGAGCTGGACTTTGTTCAGCTTTCAGTGCTTCTAACTTAACTGAAGCTGAATCAGTGTTAGCAGTGGTGGGAAATGATGAAAAAAGTCCCCCAGTGACTGCAGCCACTTGGGATGTCTCTTGCCCAAGGCAGAGCAGCTGCTCGTGTGCTGCTCTGCTCTCCTGCATCATGTTCCGACTGCTAGTGGTGCTGGGAAAATCCTGGCCAGGCCTTTTGCAGGTGCTGATGAAAGCTTCTCTCACGCAGAGACCATTAACTCCTTTGTGCCCTGCAGACTGTGCTTTTTGGGGCAGCCCTGCCCAGCTACCACATCGGGGAAAAATACTGTGCAGTTGGCAGTTGGGTGCTAACAGGCAGCTCACAGTGCCATCTGTAATTACAAAAAGAAAAAAGAAAAAAAAAAAGAAGGATAAATAATTCTGTGTTCCTTATGTACGTTCAGAATTCTAAGATCTGATATGGGAAGAGAAACAGGGACAGAGAGTGGTTAAACAACATCTGACTGAAAGTGAAGAGTAGTGAAAAATAACAAACTACAAAATAAGTGTGGTGGGGTACATTTCTAAAACAGATGAGATTACTTTGGTAACACTGTTTATTTGGATTCTTTGACCTTTAGAAGGAATACAGTGAAATGTTCTCAGGTAACTTTTTTTTTGTTCTTTTTAAATAGTTATTTTTCAGAGCTCTACAAAAATGACACTCTCCTTTTCAAACAGGATTTGATACAATCACAGAGTGCTTGCAGCTGCGATTAAGGCACATGTTCTATTTACTGCCACTTAGTTTAATTGATTTGAAAGTCTGAGTATATCATAAGTGGATGGGATTTACCTTCCTAAATAGGATGTACTTTAAAGACCAGCAGAAACATTGTGTGTAGGAGAGGGAAGTTGAGTACAGCAGAAAGTTTTGGTCTCTGGTGGCTCCTGAACCAGGACAGAAACAGCTCAGAGCTGCATCCTGGGGGCAAAAGTTGGCAGGAGGAACTTTAAACAGTTTCATCTTCTTGTAAACCTTTTATTTTCCTAATCTAACCTCCTAATTGAGCATTGCATCAGAAGTTTGGGTCAAATATTTGAAGTTAGTGTGGTTCGAATTGAATGTGTTCTGGGCTCTGATTCAGGAAATTTTCTGTTTATTCTGATGTCATTGCAGTATCACAAAAAGGAGAGGAAGGTGACACGTACAGGCTGTTATGCGCGAGCTGTTGTTGTGACTGTACGCTTGTTTGTGTGTACGTCTTGTTTTACAAATCAGTAGTAGTTAAGATATGCAATATGCTTCTATTTAATTGTAAATACAGCCTGCTTGGTTTCTAGATAGCTGGGGTTGCCAACTTGGTAGAAAGGAAGGGTTAATTTTGGAGAAAACATATTTCTCCTCCAGCTTCACTCCAGTGAGTTGCATACAGATGTATATGTGCGCACTGCTACCCTGGCTCCTGCTGTACTGGGCTTTCACCTTCCGATCCCAGTTAGGGAGGGAGTACGAGCTGCCAGGGCTGCAGCAGGGTGCCAGCTCAGTGAATCCCGTTTGTGCAGGGCTCTACAGAGCTGATCTGGCATCGGTACTAAAGAACATCTCTTAGCTTATACTTCTGGCTAGGGTGAATTATTTTACGTTATTTATTTATTTATTTATTTATTTGTACGTTTTTGCAGCTGCAAAACTAAGCAGAACAAGATGAGAAGTAAGGAAATCACTACCAACAGATTGGGAAGGAGAATGGGAAATTTCATGCTCTGTTGGCTCACTTGGCTTTCTTCATTCTAGGCTACTCTTTCGTGCAATGTCTGGATTTCCCTGTTCCTGGCTTGAAGTGCACATATTTAAAATGCACTCTGTTTAAAAAAGAAAGAAAGAAAGAAAGAAAAAATTAAAAAAGAAGACAAAAATAATTTGCTTTAAAGGCATTCAAAGATTTGAAACTGTGAAATGTTGAACAGTGACTGAACTGTCGAACCCTTCTAGTGTCAGATGATTTCTTTACTCAGTGACATTTCAGGTTTCCTCTTTTTGTTTTTATTTGGCTCCGCTCCACGGAAAACTGTAATCCTTCAGGAATTCTCTCTAGTAAACTCCCATTCAAATCACTGGGGACAGCAACAATCTGTCAGCACAGTCTTTTACCGTGTTTCCTTGTTATTTATAGATTAGATCTTGCATCACTGAAATATTTCTGCCATATTGTTCAAGATAAAGCCAGTAAATTCAATATGCCATTGTGTAGCCCCTGACTTGCCTCCAAGGCCTTGTTTTTCACAGAGAGAAAAAATACTTTATAGAAGAGTGGGAGCTGTCTGACTGCAAAATGGGCTTGAATAATAACACCAGGCTCTCAGCTGAAATTTTATACCATAGATGAATCATCAAGTGCTCATTAAACATCTATCTACTGTAGAAATAGATAACAAATCTTCCCCTTGATGTTACCCTTAGGATCTTGACAAAAATAGTCATATATTGGAACGTGAAAATGGCAAACTTGACCAAATCATCAGCAGTGGTTTGGCATCCATCTGATTCTAACCTGAGTAATGCTTTACTCCTGATGTTTCAACAACTCTTAAGCACGACCTGGGATTGAAGTGAGAAAAGGCTGTACCACATTCTGTCCTCCTTGGACAAACTGCATTCTGGATAAGGTATCAAATACGCATCTCTTCATGTCAAAATTGCATCAGGACACATCGTGAAACCAAAGAAAACACACAGCATTTTTAAAGATTCTTTTTAATTTGTATCTTTTGGCTGTAAACTGGATTTCATGGCAGAAGAAAAGTGTTTTGAATATGAAGTAGATTCCCAATAGTTTTTGTATATATAGTTTTTTTATATATGTTCTACAGCCCCATTTTGGGAATGACAGCTGTGAGACAGGCTAAAGACTAAGATCAGCTCTTATCTACGTTCTTTACATGGTAACAATTCTTTATAAGTAAGTTTTCCTGTGCTGAAGAATGGCTGTGTTTGATGCCAGAATGGAAGCTCTAACATGCTATCAATGAACTAAACTCCCTTGTGATACCTGACTCCTTATTTTGCACTGTCTTGAAAACATATGAGGCGGTAGCTATGGTAGCTCTGTTCATATTGCAATCTCATCGTGTTTCAATACCACTTGATTCTAACCCAAGTTTAGCTTGTTGCTACAAGGCTGTGTACTGCTTACTGTAACGACAACACCTTGATTGATTCTAGGTGCAGGCATGAGCGATGTGTTACACATGAGTAAATGAACAGTGATGTTGGGGATATAACGCATGCTAAACTGAGTAAATTTCAAGCCATATGTAGCATTGCCCATTTCTTTGTGCTCCACTGCAAGGCGTGGTAGGGAATGAATGCATCTGAGGAGAATGGGCCTTGTTGGCATCTGTGACACAATGAAGTTAACTGCACCTGCCAGACTTCACACTTTCTGGTGTGATCTCATCAAAACTGTGTGACTCTAAGCTTATAGGCTTAGTCCTGCCTTTATACAGGGCATTCTCCACACTTAAAACTGACGAGGCCTAAGTGCCAAATTATCAAAGAGGGCTTCAAAATCCCATTTTACACAGTAAGAAAAGTATATGAGCTAAGCTAACTCAGGGTTCTTAATGAAGGAAAGCAATTGTACTTTCTAGCTGTGTTAATTGATTGAAGAAAACAGAACAAGTTTTACAAGTTAGCAGTATAACACATTGAAGGTTTGGGTAAAGTGGTATTTCATAACAGTCTTTATTTTTGCATAAATATTTGATATTTGGTATTTTTATAGTCACGTGCAACTGCAGTCTCTGCAAACAAAATTTTCAGATCTGCACAATCATACAGAATAACCACCCTGTGTAGTTCTGAAATGATTTGCTGCTGTTTCACTCCCCATTTAAACAAGAAGTCACCAGGAGCAGTTTCCAGCCTTCTCATTACTTAATCTTAATTGCATTATCTATTAATTTAGATGGTGTTAGTGCTTTAATGATATGAGAGTCAGTAAATGGCTATTGTTCATTAGCTATAGAAGAGCTGTATGTTTGGGGTTTACTTACTTCTTTAGTTTACATCTGGTTAATGTCAGTTTTGTTAGATGTAGAATAATGTAAGCATGAATGAGGTAAAGATATTTTTGTTCAGAGAAAATTAAAATATCTCCAAAGTGGTCTTCATGGAATAATTAAATTAAATAATAGAGTTGCTGTGATCAAATGTTTCTCAATTAAATCCACTCTTTTTTTTCTTTTTTTTTTTTTCTTCCCTCCAGCATTCTGTAGTTAACAATTAGTAACAATTAGGAAGGTAAAAGTCATTAGAGCAAACTTCTTTGTGGTTCATGTTTTAGTTACTGGACAAAACTTGCTGTGAACCTTGTGTTTATGTTCCTAAGGCTTACAGATCCTTTTTGGATTGAAAAAAAGCAGAGATGGATGAAGGAAGTGACCAGGAAACTTGTTAGCAAGTGACCTTAGCCATGCTGCATATGATACTTTGCAGCGTGATGACTTTTCTGTGCAGGTGAAGTTCAGCAAGGGCAAAGCAGCTGCTCAAAGCATCTGACTCACAGGGATGAAGAGAGCCAGGAGAGGTGTGTGTGTGTGTGTGTGTGCGTGCATGTGTGTTTCTGGCATTAATCTGGGAGAGCTGTGTTTTGCACGCATCCTTTATTTGTGCTTTCTCTGAAAAATTGAGTACTTTTAGTTTTCAGGTCTTGTCATTGATGCAACTTTCCTAATGCCTTTATAATAGACAGTAGGAAAGGAAATCCTATAAGAGGAGAGCTCTTAATCACATGCATATATTATACTCCACAGGATTTTTCCAGCTCATTTAATAGATTCCTGATGCCCTGGTAATTCTATCTTTCAGATAGTTCTTATTTTCAAAAGCTGTTAAGTAGAACTATGAACATTTCTCAATCATTTCACATCAAATCTAAGCAAGGAAGTTAGAAAAACATCTGAGTGGCAGTTTGATAAAATGTGAACTGTTTACAAATTATTGTGTCAATTGGTAAAGGAAGCAATAAATAATCTATCAACTTGCCATTTTAATGTTTCACAAAAGAATGTATCTTCACTTGCAAGTAGCAAATGAACCTCATCTAACTGTTTTGAAAGAATCTTATGAGTTCTCAGAGTTATTTGGAGGTTGCTCCAAAAGTAATGCTTCCTATTTATTTTCACGAAAACTACAACAGGTACAAAGAGCACAAAT
The DNA here is from genome assembly GCA_035772895.1 of Perdix hodgsoniae. Lineage (NCBI taxonomy): Eukaryota > Metazoa > Chordata > Aves > Galliformes > Phasianidae > Perdix > Perdix hodgsoniae. The sequence continues at coordinate 12,430,908 of JAPSGF010000014.1, read as the reverse complement.
AACAACGTTCGATACAGCAGATTCTCAGACACTAAGTGCTGGTTCTTCAGCGCAGTCACCACCATTAGCCAAGTCATGTGGAGGAGCTGATCCGGATGCTCTTCATTTCATGATGTGACAGCAGTGTGTGGCTGTTCAGAAAGCAGCTTTGTCTTCACTGTCGCTGCTGCTGAAACGCACCACCACTCCTCACTGTGCTCGCATCCACAGTTTGGTGTCCATAAAGGTTCAGCAAGTGTTGATGAATATCAAGGGGTGTAATTTTTTTTTCCACATGGAGTAATTCAGTTCCTCCCCTTTGCTACATTCGTATTTCCATGTCAGGCACCAATCTGCCAGAGTACCCCTCTGCTGCTGTCTCTCACATGCCAACAAAACGCCACGGAATATTGTGGGCAGGTTCAACGTCTACTGCCATACTATCAATCACCTCTGATGTCGTGAGCCAGCATAAAAAGAGAGAAAACATTACTTATCAAGCAGCCCTCATATATACACGTACATATATACATATATGAGGATTTGCTACTTGTTTGGTTTGAGCGAAATATTTATTTTTATTTAAAAATATGCCTTAGGTATGTGTTTTGATCTCGAGTGAGAATGAATATTAAGTTTTCAGCAGCATGGATTTTTCCCAGCCAACCTTAATTTTAAAAATCTTTTTGAATGAGGCAGTTGCAGAAATGTCAGACAATTGTGCATTTTCATTCAAATCTACAGAGCCAGGAATCCACTGGTGCTGCCATCTGGGGATCTCCTCAATTTGGTGATTGCATTTCAAGAGTTACAAAATGCTGTATTCTGTGTCACTCTACGGCCATTAAACAAGTTAAATTCAAACACATTGCTTGTGTGCAACTGAACATATGTATCACAGCTGCTGAGTCATTGCCTGTTAGCTGCTGCTTCTTGCTTGTAGCCAATGAGGAGGCAACGCATTCCTTCTTTTGATCCATTAATGGCGTAATCTGGCCCCTCTGCCGCCATGAGAAGTGATGTGAAGTGCTAGGAGCTATTTTTATTTGTACCTGTGGTTTTCCTGTGCTTCCTTGCATGGTTAGAAAAAAGGATTCTGAGTTCTCATTCTTGTAAACTGAAATATCCAGAGTAGCAATGGCTATGTACACATCAGAGCTTTCTGAATTGCAGATGATTTGTGTTGTGCTGAGAGCTGTGGGAGTGGTGCTCTGCAAAATGTCTGCCTGAACACAGATAGGCAGTTGTGCGGGTGCCCAAGGGGTTGCAGCAGGGCTGTCATCAGATACTCTGGGCTCTCATTTGTTCTGGAGCAATTTGGGTCCTCCATTCATATCTGTTTATAATGGCTGTTTTTGCAAAACTGGCTTTTAAACTTACAGTAGTCCTGGCATGCTTTTTTGCTCCTCCCATCATACCTCAAATTATGAAGGATCCATCTTTTCCTAGTGTTCTCCTCGGGGCCAGAGATGCTTTTCCGCATGAATCTTTCAAGTCCTGATACGTTGTTCTGGTGGATGGGCTTTTGGGGGACGTGTTTGTGTCTGCTGGCAACAAGACTTTGTCCCTTCCCTCCCTTCTAGAGTCCTCATTCTGGAGACTTACAATAGAATGTACTATACAAATTACACAGATAATAAAGCCAAGGCAGTCAATCACCTTCAGAGTGCCTTTCTCTGCTGGCAAAAAGCTGCCCTGCCAATTTGTGTGATGCCATTTACCATACAAACAAAACAAAAATGTAGTTGTCTGGATTGATGCAGTATTTCCAGTGCTACAGTCACGGGAATGTTCTTTTGAAACAGTCTTTGTTCCAGTGGGCTCATTTGTCAAAACTAGAATGTGCTGGAAAAGGTCCTGATAAACTTTTGGTGAAACATGCAGGTCTCTCAGAAATCCATTCATCAGGGTATCTGCTGAGTTGTTCTGGAGGCGCCTTATGCTAATATTGCTGGGGTGGAGAAACCCAGGGAGTCAGAGGGAAGCACCTGGGAGCAGGCAGTCCTCATCCATGGGCAGCAGTGCGCTGGGAGGTGAAGCCCAGGTCTAGGCTGTCTGGCTGCAGGAGCGGGCTGGGTGCCTGGAAACTGATGGCTGGGAGCTTTCAGTTGACTTTGCGCCAAAGATTATGATTGTTTTAAGCAGTTTTAAACATTTATTTCACAGAAATTTCTAAAATGCTGTTCTCATGTTATTCTTCCCTTTTTAAAGCTCTGTTAAAAATTTAAAAAGAAATCAGCTTCTGAGAGTTGGAAAATATGTTTTCGTGAAAAGGACGGTTTGTTGCATATGTTGCTGAATTTCAGATGTAGGAAATGCTGTATTTTGGAGGTAATTCCCTGATCCAAAACACCTGCTTGTACCAGAATGTTTTGGTTGGCTTTTTTTCTGAACCATTCTGACTTTTCACAGATGAAAGGAGTGTCTGGTGTGTATAACACTTTGATTTATCAGAGGTAAGCCGTGTTGTTAGCAGAGATAAAGGACCTTGTTTACAAGGTGTCTATATCCTCAGAAAAAAGGAGTTTCCAATAATTGAGTAAGATGTCCTGAATGTATAGATTAAACTAGAAGGCCAACTGCAAACATGATGAACTTCAAAAGAGCAGCTTCACATCTCTCTGGGGACCTTCATTAATGAGTCACCAGATAGGCAATTACCGTACAGTTCTTGTAATGACCAGGATCAGACACAAGCAATCAGCACAGTAGGCAGCAAGAAAGCAAGCAGAAAAAAACTGTGAAAATATGCCATTAAATCTTAATTATTCTTCAAAAGAAAACAAGCACAACTAGGGGGCAAATAACTGCAAGGAATATACAGAACTGTATCAAAACCTGCTGGCTCGGGGCAATGATATTTAGTTATTAGCAGCTTCAACGTTTATTTAAAGTTAAGCACTGTGTTCACAGACTGTTCAGAGGTGTATTTTCCACCTGCTAGAAGCCTGAGTAAGAGGTAATCTTTGCTTCCACAGGATTGCCCCTCAAATTAAGAACCCAGCATTATTGCTGTCTCTATTATACGAGCCTGTAGAAATCACACCAAAGGCTGGGACCTCAAGTATATATACTGACAAGGAAAGACAGTTGGTTTTTGTTGTTCTTGTTGTTGTTGTTTGTTTTTCCAGATTTAAACTGTCAAATGAGGAAAGGCCACCAAGGGAGGATAAGAAGTTATTAAGGCTGTACAGGTCAGACAAGCTTGACGATGTCCCGGTCTAGAGTCCTAGTTGCATAAACATCTTACATTTGTACCCAGAATATTTAGCGTGGGTACAAGGAGCTTATTTATCTGTAAATGCTTCCCAAGCCTGAATTACAGAGGCAATTTCATTGCAGCTATGCAGTCCCATTGATCTCACTGGATTTCTCTAGGGAAATTCTTTGATGATTATGGGAATATGCGTTTCTTGATTAGGCTCAGCCTTCTTTACAAGGCATAATCACAATCTTTGAAATAAGGCAGTCTCATCCACGTACAGTTACTGGGGAGGAGGATTCTTCAGAATACGAGTTAGTATGCAGGAACTCCTGTACTAGAAAGCCACGTGTCTTCCATCTGTGCTGAATTAGAAAAAAGTCTTGAGCAGTGGGCGACAAAGATTGAACTCATATCTGCATTTGTTTGTTGCTCTCCTCCAAACTGTCTTCATACAAATACACTTTTCGCTGTCTTTAAAGCATGAATGATCTACTATCACATGAATTTATTACAAATATCCTCACGCGATATGTGAATTGCACGTGTGGCCTTCTGGTTTTTCTTTGTAAATTATTTCCATCTTTCAAGAAGTAAAAACTGTTCAGAATCAAGAGGACAAAGGAACAGTACCAAATTTTTCCCAGTGTTAGCATTAGTGTCACTTTTCTGAAACTCCTCTGTCCTCCAGGCTTTCAAAGATCAAGGTCTGGAAACAAATTTGGACTAGTCTACCTCTGGCAAAACAAATAAACAAGACTGCAGTCAGAGGAAAAAAAAAAAAAGAAAAAAAAAACAACTTACACAGAACTAATCATACTTCCAATAGCTCTACAAAACCAATCCATTTATGTGGTAATTGTAAATTCAATGAAATATACAGTCTGCCTTCACAGTCAAAGAGATTTGACTTAAAAATTGATAACTCACTTAGGATAAAGTTCCTTCACAGAAGTATGTTGAGGAAGTCACTGATTTGCACTGTATTGTGGTTTTGGCTCCTGAGTATTGTGTGAGTAATTGTGTGATGACTTTCTCTTGAGTATGTTTTTCATAGTGCGCTGTATTTTCCCTGCAGAAAGAATAATTATGTAAATAACTGTTATCAGAATATCATGTGCAGCTAAGAAGTGTAAGTTGCATTTTATGATCATATATTTGTATAATAAGTCTGGCTCTGTAAAAGATGAAAGTGAATATTGAAACTGGTAGTTTGTCTATTTTTGTGTACGTATCACCTAAGGTATTTTTAACAATTTAAAGATTTGTTATATCTGATACAGCCTATTCAGTGTAGGAGATCACCCAAAGGAAATAGTAGTGTTCTGCATGCAGAGCTCCCAAATTTGAGGATTGAAACCAGTGATACATCAGTGATTTTTATTTCAGTGTTGGCTGTCACCATGATATTCCCCTCATAGGTATTTCTTCAGTTTTCATGGTAAAACAAAAAAGATAAAAGGAATAAATAATCAGTTGTGCTTCTGAACATTACTGATCTCTGAAACACCTAAAAAGGCCTACCTGTTTATCTTTTTGTATTCAAAGTTGTTGTTTCACTTAAGTCTTTAAAGTAATATTTTAAACATTATTATAGAGTATGTTGTAATGTTGGTTTGGAGGAAGAAAGATGCATTTGCCAGTTTTCTGTTTTCAATACCAACTAATACTAATAATAAAAATTTAGTTAATGTGATAATAGAACAGCTTATTAAATTCACAAAGAAGAAGTTTGTCCTACTTCAAAATGTGCTGTCAGACATAAAGTTCTTCCTGAACAGTGCAGCATGCTCTGTTGGGAGGGGTTTTAGCATGTCAGGGTTTATTTTCAATGAAATGACATTAAAGGGTAAGAAATTCAGATTAATAATAGCTCTTGTTACTTCTATTTGTTTTTGTTTTTGGTTTTTTTGGCAAAATTGGTGAGCCAAGTATGTGCTGCAGATTCAATTTGAATTCTCAAAGCCAAATTTTCTAAATAGGAACTCAATGGTAGTTTTCCAGATCTTGAACTTTTATGAATTGACATTATAGTTACACAGAATGCACAGATTTTCTTCTACTCCTTCTTTTCCCTTCCCCAGCATGACTTGAAAATATCTCTTGCTACTCCTGCTCTCTTTACAGCAGCCAAAAGTGGCAGCAGAAACTAACCTGCGTAATTCCCTGCTGATTCACAATGAACTAGGTGAATGTGGTGTCCCCTGAGCTGCTTAATGAACAGTCTGTCATGCAGCCACGCCGTGTTCATGAGTCACACTCTCGTGAGTTCTTATCTGTTTTTGGCATGGATTGCTGATTTGTCTTGAATCAGCCTACCCATCTGAAAACTGGAAATAATGATACATAAGAATACTTACTTGATTGTTAGGTAATGCCTTTGCAGTGGTTTATAAACTGTGTTACTGCTGTAGTGGAAGTAGGATAAATTGCAAGCAACCTGCAAACATCATTCACAGCATACCTCATCTACAGTCAGCCTGAAACACAGTTTCTCTGCAAAATTTTTCTGCACTAAAGAAAAATATAGGTAAATAAAAAAAATAGGAAAATAAAAATATAAGAAAAACATAATGAACATAACTGTTTATTGTGATATTCTTCTCTTGCTTTGGCACATGCAATATTTTAATTAGTTCTCGGTGAATCTAGTCTGAATTCATCAGTATGAATAAATGGGTATTCATAAGGCTGACATACTGATTTTATTATTATTATTTATCTATTTATTTTCTGTGGGGGAGAAAAAGAATAAACCGTCACACTGGCCTCTTTTGGCAACATTGCCCCTTCACATAGATCTCTGGTTAGCTAGAGGAAATGTCTGAATCATGAAATATCTGGGCCTATTACATCTGGAAAGCACGCTAGTAACAAAAGATGGTGTTCAGGAAAACAGAGATGTGTAGTAGCTGTAGGCAGGCTGCTGTGTATCCAAACCTGTAAATATTATTTCATGTTCTGTGTGGGTCTAAGGAACACTGACAGCAAGAGACTTGCCAGGGTCAGCTAACAAACTCTCACAGTTGGCATTAAGATTCAGGAACTTTTGGTTCTCCTTATCTATGTTCATTTTATTGTCAGTGGTCTCCTTTACGTTTTATACAGTCTTTATTTTTTTGCATCAGCATGCTCTATTTCAGCAATTAATATTGATTGTCCTTATTATGTTTCATTTCTGTATTAGGTTAACATATATTTAATTACCAACTATTGTGTGAACATGACCTAAGCAGAGATGTCCCTTATGACAAGACAATTTCTCTTTTGTATTACTTTATATTTCTCCTTTGCTTTCCCATTTTCCCTTTCTTATGTTTGTCGACAACATCGATGTCAATTGGGCTGACAGGTCAAACTGAGCATTAGCCTTTCCTTGTGTTCAGATGGAAACAAGTTAACTACATGATATCCTGAGGTGGTGTTGTGACCTGGTGCAAATCTTAGTTCATTCACAAATGCACATCTATGAAATTGTATGAATACTTGGCAAAAAGTTTGTCTTGAGGTATTGATTATTCTGAAGATAGTTTTTAACTTCAGTGACTTTGCCTCATTGTCTTGATTTGGGCATGTGTTGTGTCAAACTCTCTTTTGAAGTTCTCTCTCTACTCGTCTGTCACTTCTTGAGCTCTGATAACTTTCAGATCATTGTTAAAAGACTGCTTTTGGTGCTGTTGTTGTTGAGTGAGGTTTTCTGACTGAACGCTTTGTCCTGAGTGCAGTGCATAAAAAGATGCATTTTGCTGCTGCAGTCTGGCCATGCCTGTATACTTTTTAAAGCAATTGGCCTATTGTCTGAAACACTAGGAGAAATCTAATGGAGGAAAAAGAGGAACTGTGCAAGCACTGCATAGCAGTACTGTTTTGGTTTTTTTTTAGAAAATCTCAGTGTAAATGTAAAATTAGTTGGCATTTTCCAACATTTCTTCAGCTGAAGACCTGCTAGAAGCTACAAATATTTAAATATTCAATTTGAGATATATATCTTTGATTTCTATGGGGATACTTTCTTAGCCTGTCAAACCCTGAAAGACTTCTAAAAAGGTTTGTAAAATTTAAAGTACTGGTTAAAATGGACTAAAACCTCTTGATTCTTGAAGGCCTCTTCTGACAGCAATTCCCAGTTAGGTGCCTCCTTCATCACTTATTTGAGCTTGCTGTAAGGAAGCTCTTCATGTGAGAGAAGTGAGCATATGTACATTTTATCATAACACAATATAGAATATTTTAAATAAACTTATTATATGTAACTAATGATTTAAATAGTATCTTTCAGTCTATAAACGGCACCAATTCTCTATTAAAAGGACATTCTATCAGCTTAGCAAAGTTTTTAATCATGATTATTACATTTCACTCATTTCTTATTGTCAGATAGAAATTTTGTGATACTTTGTATTGCTTCTTCAGTTTTCTGCCCAGACTTTCTTGGCTGAGCAGCTGTCCTGCCTTTGAACAGTGTTGGCTTCATTTCCTGGATAAGCCACATGGCAGTGTGTATGCATGTGCTGGATGCCTTCAAGTTTTCTTTCTGGATACTGTCACCAGGCAACTTTCCTGATAGAAGGAATAGGAAAAATAAGAAGCAATAGCACAATGCAGGCTTCATATTTAAATGATACATTATATCCTGTTTAATTTTTATTTTTTTTCCTAGAAAGTTCAGGAAGAGTTTATTGTTGTGCATTTCATCCTGTACATTCTCTTTGGAGGCTGAACCAAACTCTAGGTTGGCTTACTCCTCAAAAGACTTCATAGATTTCTTCCATCTACTGGATAGGGGAGTTTTAACTTGTTTTTATTCCGCTCATTAGCAGCCTCAGAAAACACCTTAACTTCACCCTTAACTAATGGTGTAGGTAGTTCTTGTTTTTAGCAATTTCTTTCTGCCACGAGATGTTTCATCTAGATACACGTATACTATTCTCTTTTAACTGCTTTTTCCCAAAACAACTCATAGAGCAAATGAAGTTTATTGTTGTAAATATTCCCATGACCTGGTCTAGCCACAAAGTATTATTGGATTAATGAGGATCATTGCCACATCCTTCATTTCTGTTTACATCATTAAAGCATATAAGTATGAGATGAGAAAGGGAAAAAAAAATCCGGATTCTGTCTTAAAGTATATAAATTCAATTTAGAAGATTAAGCATACCTGCTTCAACAGCAGGAAGCGTTTTGTAGTACCTGATCATTAGCAATAGCTAAAGAAAGAGCAAAGGAAATATTTTCACTTGCTTCACAATGAATAATTTTGTCTTACTGCTAGTTTTCTTCTTGAAATATAAGCTAGAGAAATATTTCATCATTAACCTTTTGAACAAGGCCAAGTATAATTGGCAATTCTCCTGCAAAATCTATTTGTCTGTATTATGCCGTTCCTTTTATAGAAGAAATAATTGTCTTTTTTTGTGTACTTTCTTTTTCAACCAACCTCTGTGAAAGATCAGAAATATTATAAAGACCCCAAAAGATATCCTATTCCATCTAAGTTTGCCAGGCAAGAAATTGTGATTGTATTTCAATATGTTCAGTGTGAAAGGGAAGCATAGTGTAGAAATTCTGTAAAAATAAAGGAAGAAGAGTTTCTCTTTTGTACATTGGATTCTTACCCTTGTGTCTCTTTAAGTATGACAGAAAGATTCTAAGGGGTGCTCGAGCTATCTCTTAACATGGCATGCCATACAACTGAGACTTGAAAGTTGTGCAGTGGTATACAGCTGTTTTGTCTGAAATCACCTACTGTCAGTAATAATGCTCTTTGTTTACTGAAGAGCTGATCAAAAATTTGGCCAGCTGTAACTGGAATTGCCTTTTAATGTCTTAGTTGTCAACCTGCAAGTATGTCTTTTTGACAGTATATTTGCAGGAATATATATGGCATAGTAATGCATAACAGAACATCCTTAATGTCTGGAGGAGAGACTAGCTTCAATCAAAATGAAGGATGATATCTTTCAGTACTTTTATGACAAATGGGACAAGATCTTAGAGAAGGGCTCCACTAAGATTTTTAATGGTCTTTACTTACCGAATCAGTATCTTTTGCGTCCCTGTGAGCCCACCCTGCCCTCCCAATCATTGCTTGCTGATTGCTGAATATTTGCTCTTTGCCCCTTATCATTATTTAATACATTAAAAAATACACCATCAGGGACATAATTTTTATTTCTCCTATTAGTTATTCTTCTGCTGAGTGCACTGTTCACTAGTGGGTACTAGCATGCTGTTTTACAGAAGATATGACACAGAAGGGGCACATATTTTCATTAGAAATGCAATTATCAGGCTGGTGGTTGATGGTTTACTGCTCCTTTGGCCCCCAAAATAATATATTAGACAGAAGCTGCAGTAATATGTTTTGATACATCTGCTTTATTCCAGCAAACTTTTAAAGTCCATGGGAGTTCTGCCCTTGACCTCCTCTGGAGATGAATATAGAGCACTTAGTTGGTGGAATCTTGCTTGGATTTTAGATCTACAGATAAAAGCCACAAGAGTAGAATTCAATATCATCGCTTTTGGCGTTGCTTTCATTACACTGTGAAGTTATCTTTTAGTATTCTATCTGCCCATTTTTGACTTCTCAGATCTCTGAATCCAGGTTAAATTGTTAGTCATGGAAAGCAGCTGTTATAAAGATGCAGCAGCGGTGGCCTCAATATTTTAACACTTTTTTGTAAAAACCTTGGGGGAAGTGAATTAGTGTCCCATTAATATACAGGTTCAGGAACCCTAACCCTTTTTGAGAGGTGTGTTTATTTGTTCATTTTGAGGTATCAGATTATGTCTCAAAGAGGGAAATACTTCCAATGCATCTGAATGATAAAATGGATTCTACTCATGGCTGATCTGGATATCTTTGTTGAGGGTATCAACAGGCAAGCTTTTTATTGTGTGGCTTTGAACCTGGACAGCTCAGACTTTTACTCTCTAGAAGCAATGAGTCATTGCTGAGAAGCAGATCTCAGAAGTTTGTAGTGCCTTGCTGTTTCTTTTTCATGAAAAAGAAGAAAGGTATATATGATATTTTTTTATGATATTTTCTTCTGTTTCCATCAAACATCCTTTGCTTATTGTGGAAACTATGTCTTCATAGATTCAATTAGCCCATCAGTTATAAGCAATCTGTCTAATCAGGAAGTATAACTGGATGATGGTATAATGCTTTATAACTTGAAAAAAAAGTCTGCTATTCAGTAGTACACTGCTGTATGGAAAATGATGTTTCCTCAAGATTTTAACTACATGTGCAAATCTAAATTTGGTATGTGAATTCAGGTTGTTGGCTCTAGTATGCATCTGATTTAAAAGGGATGTAAAAATATTTTTGTATCCATGCAATTATGTGTTTTTTTTGTTTGTTTGTTTTGTTTTTCTTTAAGGCTGTAAAATGGAGCATATAGATATTAATATCTTACACTAATAAAAATAGTAATAGCATTTTTACTACTCCCTTTATGGAGTATTTTGTGTTTTGTAAATAAAAGTTAGATTACTATTGTCTGATATTATTAGAGGAAATGTAACATTGTTATAATTTTAAAACTGATTAGGCATTTTAGTTTCTCAATTTTTTATTCGGGAATTGCAAGAATCTTTTTGATTGCAAGAAACTTCCATTCTCCTGTCATGTAGAATTCAATTTTTTAAGGACCTGAAATTAAACCTCTAGACATTAAAGCATTGGTGTGGCCAATGCTGAAATGGAAAGACAATGGCAAAACTGAGAAAAAAATGTAACTTGTCATGTTCAGTTCTTCATCATTGTTTGAAAGCTTTTAGTGTTTGAAAAATATTCTGTCAAATTTCTAGCAAAGAGAAAATGAGAAAACAAGATGTTATGTTTGTATCTTCAAGAAAGGATTGGGAGAGAGTCATTATTAGCCTAGAATATGTCATTTTACCTTTGAGCTCAGTTGTATCTGTACAGAATAGGTACAGATACATTAAGAACATTAATCCAATGTAGATCAAGCTGTACTGTATCTGAAGTCACCATTTTATATAAATGCAAATATGCAAACATGAGTACTGAGCTGTATATACATCTCTGCCTCTTAGGACAACCTTATACTCTTCAGTTGGTAACTACCGGCTAAAATGATATGATAACTTCTGTTTGTATTATTTCACAAAGTCAGAAGAATACTTTTATAAGGGACTTTAGAAAACCTTTTCCAACGTGTTTGGTTCTCAGAGATCATTAACTCCACTGAACAATTAAAGTAAGAGATCACTCATCTTGCCTCAAGGCCATGACCAAACTGTAATCCGTTTATTGGTAATTCTGCAGCCTTGTGTTCTCTTTTGCTTCATAAATTTTACTACAGAATAACTTTTTTTTTTTTTGAATAACAATATGTTAATTTCTCTTTGTTTAAACAAGGTATAAGCAGTTAAAATATAAAGCCTAAATATAATATGTACATATGATATTGCAAATCCATTAAAGTAAACTGGAACCCATCAGATCAATAGTTAAACACCATTAAAAACAGTTCTGAGAAGAAATCATAATTGACTTTACCATATGTTTCATTTTCATATTACACCATCTTCAGAATGAGACACAATCACTGTTCATAGGGAATCTAATTATCCACTGTCAGTTAAGCCCTCAGTAATTGATCTCTTGACAGCTGGTAATAAGTCCCAAACCCCATTGCAAATTGCCTTTAAATACATGTTTATCCACTGGAGAAAGATGGGGAGAAGAACTCACATGTTCAACCAAACACCACAACTAGCAAAAACTGCCTTCGGGATAACTTTCTTGTACATTTCTCTTCAGTTTTGCCTTTTCCTCTTCTCTGACTACTTAGGATTTTGAGGTTTCAAACAGCAAGTGGTAAAACCAGAACTTGGCATTTGTATTCTCGTCGTATTCTTCAGCTTTGGCTTTTGCGTTCTCTCTTCTATTAACATCTAAAAGTATGTTCGGATAATCTTGTGATTTTTGCCTGAATGTTTGTTGAAAGCTTTCTTTTTGTGTAGTTTTACTGAGAAATAATAAGTGTCTTGAATAAATGCAGAGTTTGTTAAACTAGAGAACAAGGAATATGGGAATGAGAGAAGAACTGACTTGAAAGTCTAGTACTACAGCTCTTCCAGGATATAAAACTGTTCCATCTCTAAGGTTTAGACCAAAAAGAAGTAATCGATTTCCCAGATGAGCTCTAGTTCACCTCCTCAATTTGTTTTTCTTATGCTTTGATCTGCCCTGAGGGCGAGTATATGCTGTTTTTAAACCTTAAAGACTTTTGCAATATAACTGCTGTATGAACTGCTTTGAATATGAAGATTAGAAAGTCAAAATTCACTTAGCTAGTCAGTGACAGAGAGACAAAAAAAAAAACGGAAATAAGATGAAAGAGTTTTTATGAGTGCACTTAGGTAAAAATATACGGAAAGAATACTTGATTTCAGAGAACATGAAGGACAAAATCATGTTACTTAAATTATATAAAATTATCTGGTTAAAGTTTAAAGAACAGGATAAATTCCATGCAAGGTTTAAATGATAAGCGAACACAGCAAATCTTGGTTTACATCCTGATGAGTAGTTGTATTGGTTCCTGCAATAATGAATTCCCTCCATAAATACACACTGTTGAAAGAGTTCTTTATTGTTACCTTTCCAGACAGTTCCTCATTGTGTGAGCTAAAGACCAATCAACTGCCCAATTCTGCTAAAGCTCAATAGAAAATTTACCATTCTACCTCAAAAGCTGAAGGTTCTAAATTTCTATATGCCCTAATTTGTTCTTTTGTAATAATTGTTGTAGTATTTCACAGAGATAGTGCAAATTGAATTAATTAATAGGTACAAAGTATATTTGTGTCTTTGCATTAAAAGACCTGCTCCATATCTGTCTTCATCTTGTTCTCTATCACCGAAGTATTTATGGTCTTTGACATTATTACATACAAAAGAGGAAATTAAAATGTTTCTAGTGATTGTCCTTGTTAGGCAACTACATCTTTCAATGCTTTTAGGTCAGTGATATAGCTGTTTTACAGCAGTGAATCAATAACTGATTGGCATAGCCTTTTCTTTTAATTGTCTAATTGTCACTCTCTTCACTATAGGCAGATCACTTTTTTTTTTTTTCTTTTTTCTTTTTTGGCTCTTAAGAATGAATGGCAATGATAATAGAACTTTTTTTTTTTTTTCCCATCATCAGACCAGCATGCACATCCAACTATCCCTATTGTAATCTGCTTTTGAGGTGTAAAAGGCTATTTAGTATATCTTCTCAGTAACTACTCTGAATAACTCTGAATAATAGGAGCACCAGAATTGAGAGTGCTTTTCATTCTCCGAACAACTGGAATACTTCAGAGTAGGTGAATAAATGAGCTCTTTAAGCAAGAATATCAGGAGATCTAGATAAGATGTTATTATAGGAACCATAAAAATAATTCTCTAAATACTATTCTCATGTTTTATTAAGCTATATGTTCTGATGACTCTCAATATTCAATATATTTTTCAATGTCTGCTTTTTTTTTTTTTGGCATACAGAAAACTCATGTTTTACTTGCTTTTGTAATGAGTGCTGTGCTGAACATAGTAGGTTATGAAGATAGCACCACTGTAACCTCACCCATCTTAGAAAATAATAGGAAAACAACTAACAGTAAAGTACTGTCTTAATGATTTTGTCCTTAAGGTCCAGAGAGTTTCTAATTTCTCTGGAGCAGCATATGTTTTTGTGTAAGATCAAGTGGGTTATCTAATCTTCTCCTTGACTTTTCTGATCCAAGAATAATTTTGCGCTCTATCTGGATATGAAATCAAATGTCTCCAGTAAAGATTTTAATCTTGTGCTCTGGGACAGAAGTAACATCTGTCTGTCAGAATAAATGCCTACACTGCAAAGATTGTGCTGACTCATTGCACAGATATATCTGTGCACAGCATGGTAGGCAGCTGTGCTCTTTGATTACTGTGCAAGAAGCAAGAGGAAAGGGAAAGGGGCAGAAGACGACCGTTCTATCGCACTGCGTATGATGCAGGATCTGAGTATTTACTATGTGATCTTTTTGGTAGGTGAGCTCTTCCACTTTCTTCTTGCCTTAAAAACATTTAAGTGGAAGACTGTCTAAAAGGAAACAGCACTCATTCCAGAAAAAAATAAGTGTGGACTAACAGGAATATGTGCTTATCATTTTGCAAGTACAGTGCTATTTTTCAATATTTGGGATACAGCAGAGAGAAGTGCTGGGCAAAGAAAGCCAAAATTCTCTAATGTATATTTTACTGTTATCTCATTCTTCCATGATTGCACATTTTCTCTTTCTAGACGAATTAATGTAATTCAGTAGTTTGTAGAGATCCTATTGTTGTCTTATCAAAACAGCAATCGCTTGCTGAGAGATGAGACTTGCTCAGCTGAGAGGAGTCTGTTCATGTCGTTGCTGTGCCCTACCCACCTGTGCGGCTGTGAGCTGCACCCTTCTGTGCTTCGGTTGCAGAAAAGGGCCCACTTCAGAAAGACGGGAGCTACACAGGTATACTCAAAAATTTGATGCAGAATGAAACAACTGCTGCTTCCAAGTGTAGTCATCTTGAAGTTCATTGGATTTTGCCTCTTTACAACCCTCAACCCAGTAATACCACCCAAGTCTGTTGGTCTAGTCAGAAAGGAAGATTACTCCTCTTTGTTGCTTTACTCTTATTTATTCCTACACACAGAGCTTGAGCCCATCCCAGTGAGAAACATACTTATTTCAAATTACGTATTTGCGACCAGTGCTTCAGTAGTAAGGTCTTACATTTTATAAAAAATTCTTTTATCTGGGAGGCTTTGGAGGGCTCTGAAAGCTCTTACATCATGAAGGCTGCAAATTATTTGTAAACAAGGTCGTGCGACTTGCAAACTTAGATGTTATTTTGTAAAGTAAGACATATTGAATTATTAGAATCAAATCCTTAATGTTACTCTTGTTTACAGCACACCTCCCTTAACAATAAATCTCCAAGCCCGTGGGCACTTTCAATTACTGCAACTTCCTTGCTTAGCAAAGGAACTCATAAACGTCTTTCTGACAGATCATTCTGAAAGGAAAGATCTTTGTATGTAATGAAGACTGTGTTTCTAATGACATACGTGTGTGTGTGTGTGTGTGTAGACATTAAATGGGTATCTTCTGTGGTTCACTTCTCTTTGCCTTTGACAACAGCAGAGAAGTATTACAGGGATTACTGCAGAAAACATGAACTTTTCTTTAAAGACTTAATAGGGGCATGAACATTTATTCCTGTGTGTTGTGTAAATGGGTCAGAAATGGGATGGAACTCTTTTAAATAAATCTTTACAGTTTATTTAAGATTCTTTTAATGTATAAAATGGCAATTAATTCCAGTATAAACTCTTTCAAATGTACAGCATTAGTCTTCTCAGTATTTTATGTTTTATGAATTTGAGAGAAACCCAAAGATGCAGTTGTAAAGGCAGAGATATCTCTCCTGCAGAGGATTTTATGGCATTATTTGAAGAGGCATCATGTTTACTTAAATAGTTTCTTGACCTACACAAATAGCAGAGGAAGATTCAGGCTCATTTTACAGACATAAAAATGAGGTGTGCACTGGAAATGAAGTTCAGATTTCCCAACTGTCCTTCTTTGCTATCACATTTACAAAACGTGTGGAAAATGTAGGAGTCACAGCCGAAAACTCCTACGAATTGGTCCTCTTAAACTGCTTGTTCATTATAAGATTTTAAGAGGCATGTTGTGTTTTGAATCGCAGTTATCATTATCTACTCATAGTTAACGTGGGGGGGGGAGTAAGTAGAGAATTATCATGGCTGAAGTTTTCTGAACATGCAGCCAACATTAACTGCTGCAACCTGTGCTTAGAGGTACCTATTGATACAGTAAGTAGACCAAATTGCTGGTGGAAACTGGAGATGTTCATCTTTGAAAAATCAGTCCAGCTTTAGATACTTAAGTCTGTTAGAAAACTATTTGTCAGTATATTGGTTGGAAAACATCTGTGAATATTGACAGTGCTATGCTTAGTTATTAAAGTAATAGTATATAATCTTTTATGTCTCTGTTTAAAAATATTCCTTAAAATAAATAACAATTAAAATATGTGAAGCATATGATAATATGACAGAGTAACTCTAATCCCATTTTGTAACAGTAATGGATAAATTGCAGCAAGCTTCACAGATTAAAAACTTTATTTTTGCCAGGTTTATTTCCTTTTTATCAAAAAGGATGTAAAATACAGACTACCTTCCTATACAGTATATCAGTGTAAACTCTACTGCTGGTAGGCAGTGCACAGTTAATCATTTTGAGTTTCAAGTTTAAATGCTGCCTGTTATGGCCAACATCTGACTTTCTGAAGATTAAAAAAAAAAAAAAAAGATAAAAAGGCAGAAGATCTGCTCTCACTCGTGATGCACCCACTCTAAGAGTGAGCAAACTAGCACAGTGTATTGATCACAGAAACTAGTGCTCAGGAGTGCACAAAGTGCATTCCTTTGATTTATGTTACTGGCATATTGTTACTCTATCTGTTGTCTTCTTTACCCTTCCAGTGTTAGTGTTACTGGATAAAATATCTTTTATCTACAATTTAAATACAAAACAGGAAAATACGACAGTGTGAAGTTTTTGTCATTGTGTATTTCTTGCGTTTGCCCCTGTAACACTGCAGGTAATTAGTGTCACAATGTGATACTTTGACACCTGAACTTTGAATGTAGAGAGAAATTATGCACTAAAATAAAGAATTCTAGCACTATGCCACCCTTGAGTAAGAAATGTTGCCATCTCTGAGAAAAGGATATTTAATCTGATAAAGGTTAAAAGTAGAGAATTTGATAGAAAATAGGCTGGGATCTATGGAAACAGTGATGCTAGCAGTAATGCCTGCAGTAATACATATGTATATATGTATAGGACTTCTTTGTGCACAAGTAACATCTTTAGCTTGCTTTTAAAGATTTG
This sequence comes from Perdix hodgsoniae, assembly GCA_035772895.1. Lineage (NCBI taxonomy): Eukaryota > Metazoa > Chordata > Aves > Galliformes > Phasianidae > Perdix > Perdix hodgsoniae. The sequence goes on along the minus strand of JAPSGF010000014.1, from coordinate 12,413,747 downwards.
ATTTAATAAGCTCACTCTTTTTCCAGATCTTCCTTACACTCCTAGCAAGTGAATTACATGGGCGAACAAATCTGTCCCAGGGTATAGTGATTTTCTATCTCAGACCTGGCAATCTGAGTCAGAAACTGCAAATAAACTGTTGGAATTGAAAAACTGTCACTGGTTCCCATCTCAGGCCTATTTATGAGGTGCATTGAGGATGTGGAGGAGACAATTTGAAAATAACTTTGGCTCCACAGACAGAATTTAAAGAAGTCAGATCCTGCAATTAACTATGTTTTAAAATGTGGATGCTATAAACAGAAGATTTTATAATATAAGAATTACAGGACGATGAAGGTCTGAAAGGAGATTTGCTCTGTTCATTGTAACTTCAGTTAGTTCATCGTTGGTGCTGCAGTGTGTGTGGCCTATATACATATATATGAAAACATATATATACTTTTCTTACTTTGTTTTTCTCTTCCACTGCACTCTTCAGGCTTCCTGACAGTGCTAACCTTACACCATGATGACCTCTGAAAGCATTAATCCCCAATGTTCTCTCTATTTTGTGAGAGGAGTTCTGATGAAGGGAAGAAAACATACATTCCAAGCCTGAACGAACGAAATGTATGAGACATTTGGTGAGCTAGTTTTGAATACAACAGAGCTCCTTTTTTCTGCTTGAAGATGCTTGACCTCAAATCACTGAATCAGTAACAAAATAAAATAAAATACAATAAAATAAAATACAAAAATCCAACAAAAACCCAGCAAAACTGCCACAGCTGTCAACATAATTTATCCTGTACTTTGAATCAGCACCTTGTCTGTAGGCCAAGGAAACTTTAGCACTTTGCCTGTTCCTTCCCTTTCCTATGATAAAACCCTTAAATTTTGAACAAATTAGCATATTTTGGCAAAAGTTAATGTTGCTGTAATTTAAACATAAAATAAACAACTTATGCAGATGTACAGTCTCATTTACTAAAAAGGGAACACAGAGAGTAAGGGGTACAGGATTTGAATAATAAGTCCTTGCAGTGAATATTACTTCTCTACAGAGACGTTGTTTGAAAGGTTGTCTGACCTCTAAAATGCATTCATCATCCACCTCTGATGTAAATCCATTTCAGAGGCAAAACATTCACACGTTCTCTGCTTTCTTTTATGTAATACGCAGAGTAGGGCAATGATAACTCTTAATCCTTCCTATTTATTTAAGAACAAAATAAACTTTGTGTGGAGCTAAAGGTATTTTATTAGAATTAGAATATTAGAATGAGTTTTTGTTAACAGCAGGTACACTATACTGTCTGAAGTTATTTATTTAGTTATTTTTTTATGAAGTTATTTAGTTAGTTATTTAGTTGAAGTTAGTTTTTTTGAGGGTGACACCTGCTAAAAATGACCTCTATCTAAAACATTAGGTTTTGGATGCAAAACTGGTATTTTTCTGAAGCCAGCTCTTTGAGTGACAATGCAAAATTCACCTTAATAAGCAGATCACTTTATAACTGTTGATAGCTTTTGGCACCATTTTAAATTGAATGTTAGATCAATTAAAATTCCTTTGGCATTAACTTAGATAACACAGATTAGTAGCCAGAGCCATCACCCATTCTAGAAAAACTACGCCTTCCAAATTAATTTAAAACAGGAAGGATGACATTCAGCACTACAGAAAATAACATTCCATTGCAATAGATGTAGTAAAAATGCTAAACAAGATAGGAATCTACACAATAGCAAGGAAAAATCTAATTGTGTTTTTATCAGATAAATTAAAATGCTAATATTTTTGACAAAAAACATAACATGAAACCTGAAGGATAGATGAATTAACATTTACCCACAGCTGGTGGTGAAAACAACTGAGTGACACAGGACAACATTTGCAACTGTAGAAAGTCAAAGTTAGCCCTTCATGAAATAAAATCTTAGCTATTTCTTTTTCTTAAATATCTTTATAAGGAACACGAGATATTTGCCTTTTTAAATAGCACTCACATCCAATTATTTTATACAAAGAGATGAAAGAAGCCATTGAAAAAATCTAGTAACTGCCAAATAATGCAATTTACTGGGCTTATTTTTGGTAACTGAAGATCAGCTGAATAGCTAAATACCTATCCAAGCCAAGGAGAATGAAAAATAGTGTGCAAAAAAAAACCCTGTAGAGAAAACATCTCCAACCAATATCAGATGTAGAATTAAGAATCAAAATGGAGGTAACGAATTTAAAATACACTCCAATTTATTTGTATTAGGAAGTTAAATGTTCTTGGATTTCAGAGCTTAGAAGTATCTGAGAGTATGAGTGATCAAAAGCAATTTAATGTTGATGATACAGGATCAAGGCAGTTCTGAAGTCACATTGCATCTTTTTCTTCCTGTTTCAGAAATCCCTCTAATGATCAACTATAAAGAACACTGTGGAATTAGTTCAATTTCTTATTATGCAGACAGAAGTCAACTTGACTCTGATATGCTATGTTGCACCTGAAAGGCTTAAATAGCCATAATTTGATTTAACTAGTGAAACGAGAAAGCGTGTCATGGTAAAGGAAAAAGGCTGTACACTAATTTGACAGCATCCGTTTCTTTGCTAGAGGAGCTTTGCAAAGTAATGGCATAGTTCTGGTCACCTACATTCTTATTGACTATCTTCCTCAATCTTTGTAGCTGTGGGTTGCAAATTATTATTATTTTTTTTTCGCATATGTTGTTGGTCCCTGAAAATGCAAGGCCTTATTTGATATCATTTCTGAAATGAAAACAAAGTCTTCTGAATTTCTTAAAGTCAGTATCTCATTTGTCATGACTCATCAGCCACTTGTGAATTGAAGAGTAACAACACGGATCTTACACGGAAGTGTTCTGGGTAATGCCTGCTGCGATTTTCTGTATTGTACTGATATTTAAATGTTGTAAAATGTAGAACATTTATTTTCCATTCTAAATATCTAATATGCTATAAAAACAGTGGAAACCACATAGTGGGCAAGAAGAGTTTTGAAAAATAATAACATTGAATATCTGACTCCATTTCCAAAGAATGAATGCAGTGTGGATAAATCGCCAGAATCTGACATACAACTTCTTTTCCTGTAGATCATTAAGGTCATGTTATGAGCAATAGCACACAAAAACACTGTTTACAACAAGACCAGCAAGTAGAGTAAAATCAGATTTTCTTTCCTGGATTGGAATTCCACTAGCCATTTGGGCATTAATGGTACAAAACCTGCTAAAAGTTCCATTGCATTAACTGTATTTTGAGATTTGCCAGTAAACAATGCTGTAAATGTAATAATAATCATAAAGCATTCCACAGATTTACATGCATATAATGAACTTAATTAATATAAAATCAAAGCTAAAACTCACCAAACTACTCATCCAGCAATAAAACCATTTCCATGGGCAGTAAGATACCAATGATTAGCTTCTTGATATTCATTAGATGAAGGATCTGTTTTCATTCTCAACCTTAAGCATCTAATTAGCCCTCTCACAAAGACAATACCTGAGGAGGAATGTTTTCTGGGGCTAACACAGATGTGTCCCACATAATTCCTATGGCAGAATGCTAACTAGTCCTTCGTAGCGTAGAATCAGTGTGCTGTGTGTGTTTTGGTGCTCTGGGTGTCATCTTCAATGCCAAAAAATAGCAAAATTTCCCAGAGCCAGCAGTGTTGTAGGATGCCTTGTTGGGGTCTCAAGTACTAGAGCAAATTCTAAGCACAAAAAGTATTTGAATGTGTAGATCTGGATGGCAGCATGTGTCCTTTTATATACACACGAATCTCTTATAATAACGAGCGCTGTGCTGAACAGGTGAGGGAATGTTTATAGGAAAATGCTTAAATATTTAAATGGCAGAAATATTTCTGAGTAGTTTGACCTCAGAATTCACTTTGCAAGATGTTCAGGTTTCAGGCACATGATGAATTGTGTCCTCAGTCACTTCAGAACTCTCTGCAGCATCTTCTTCATGCTTTCCCTGCTCCAGCATGGGTTCTTTCCACGCCTGGAGCACCATCCTCCTCCATGTGTGTTCACAGGGTTGCTGCTCACACCACTTCCCTCACTGCAGCCCTTTCTGAAATCAATTTCCCTGCAGCACTGAGAGGCTGAGCTGTACCCTGGTGGTTCCTGGAGCCAGGAGATCCCCCACTTGTTCTCACAGAGGCTGCAAGGCCCCACTGAAGCCAAAGCTTTGACATCTACACCTCATCCAGAAGAAAATCTCCCTATGTGGAATGAAGACAAGAAACCAAACTAGGTACCTATCCTATCCTCTTTGTCTCTGAAAAGAGAGTCTGGGGAAAACTGGCAGCAGAACTGGATGCAGAGTCTGTCTGATTTACAAATTCACGTTGAGGTTTAGCATGGCTAATAACCAGTGGATTCCTTTTCTCTCTTGGTTGTCAATTTGCATATTCAAATTTTTTTTAAAATGAGGCAGTTTATAGAAAGGAAACAGAAAATCAAATAATTTACAAACTGACTTAGTGCATTGCACAGAAGCCTGTCAGGTGTTTCTAACCAAGTAATAAAAGCTGCAAGACCATTTGACTCCCGGGTGTGTTGTCCCTAGGCAAAGTATCGCACATACATTCAATTAGCTTTTGCAGCACACTAATTTGAGTTTATGAGGCATATTGTCCCCACAGCAAAAAAATGCTACAGGGCTATTGTAGTGTAGTGTGCAACTCAGCCTAACATGATTAATGAGGTTTTAGAATTACTGCCAGCTCATACACAAGCAGATATACAAGTTACACAAATTTAAGTTCAAGATGGCCAGTTCTTCCTGTGCTTTGTGTCATTACTTGAACTTTTCTTTATCTAAAATATGTTTATTTGAATAGGAGTAAACTTTAAAATCTTAGGACGAAGAAACACGTAGAACTTGATGTAAGACTTGGGAGTGGATGATATGTTTGTGGAAAGAAATCTGTGAGAGGTGTACTTTTGAATTAGGAGGGATGTGTGATATTTGTTAATAAATTCAGTATGATCACATTTATTGTGAGGAAGAAAGAATTTACCTTATTTCCTTTGAAGTTAAGAACTGAACTGTTGGTACTTGATTTTTTTAAGCATTTAATACTCACTATGGCTGTATTAACAAACTTTTCCTTTCATTTTACATTTATGTGAATGAATGAAAATTCAATTAAATGAAAATTTATATGTGTTCTTTATTTGCATTTTTATAGTAACTGATTATTTTCTGCTGTTCCTGGGTTGCTGCTTGATTTCCAGAAATGTAAATTTTCTATAGGTCTCCCTGAAGAAAAACTCATACCCTAGACAATAGTCGTTACTTGACTCAAGTGTGGAATTTGGGCTACACTCATTAGAAGGATGTTTCTCTGCCTGTCATGCATGTACGTACGTAGAGGATTTTGATAATGTTCATGCATAGTTGAGTACCTTAAAGAAGTAGCTTGGATTTGCAATAGAAGACAAGCATTTCATATGCTGTCATATATACCATGTAATTATTGGTACTAATGTATACCGACTGCATAGTCTTTAGAAATCAACAATACCACAAATCCGTTCATGCGTTAAAATCTACAAAAATCTGTGGTTTTTTTTGTTTGTTTGTTTGTTTGTTTTTGCCTCCTCATTTATGCACTTAAGCAACACAAAGACTGGGTATTCTTCCAGACACAGTTATGTAAGAAATCATATTTTATTGCATATATATGGAGTATGACAATAATTCAATATTTTTCTTTTCAGCTAACGTGAAGAAGGTAAAGTGGAGTCAAATGTTGTTAATATGTAACTTACAAGTAATATAAGAATAATATATAGATATATTATGATAAATGTAGTTAAAATTGAGGTGAAATAGGGGATAAAGCATTATATTTCCCCAAGCAAACCAGTACTTAAGTGTTTTCGGTGTCCACCCAGTCTGGACCAACATGAAGCATCTGCCTGAGATCGTAGCACCAGCAGAAGTGTCAGTAACTCACTTGTAATTAAGTATTTCACAGATTCATTTCCATCAACAAGTCTAAAACACGTGAAAGTCTGATCCTGTGTCTTTTGAAATTTTGTCATTGATTTTAAAGACAGCTGTATCAGGTCTTCAGTAGACCTTTAAGTGACATAGTGCCTCACTCATTTATTTCTTCTGGCTACACTTTAGAGCTGAATAAAAGCTATACTTGAGCACAAAAGGAAAAGAGGGAAGGGGATGATAAAGTCTCTGTGATCCAGAGAAGATGTGTTTCTGCCTTTGAGGCTGAGCTACTTTGACAGGAGAATAAAAGCAAAGGACTTGCTCATGTTTATAGGATGCCTATCCCAGAGTGCACTTTGCGTCCTGGCTACACAAACAAAACAGCACATCAGCAAAAAGCCTTCTAATAAATCTATTAAGACCTCTCAGCCTTTTCCATTTTGTTTCAGTGATTTTTCAAGCAGCTGTGTAAAACCATTCCTCCTGCTCCCCTTTTTGTAAAGTACTGGTCAATGTAGAACATGGAGGAATGCAGTTTGTTTTGCAGTGTTTTCAGTGATTTATAATTTAGCCAATACTGAACCCCTTTGTTTATTCCAAACAAACATCGGTTGCTAGTAGAGCCAAGCTAATTCATACCTTGAACTAGGTAATTTAATTTCAGAACATTTTGTCCTCTACTACAGTCTTATTCTTCCTCACTGGTAGACTATGGTCCCCTCCTCCTCTTTTCCCCCTTCCTCAAATCTTTCACATTTAACTGGTTACACAGCTAGGAATATAATACTTCAAAGGTATAAATAATAATGAGCTCCTTTAATAAAATCAGACATAATTTATGCAGCAGATGTCAATTATAATGGATTTTAAAGGTTTTGATCTAGAACCTGGGTGGCATTACATTTAGACTAATAACTGTAACTATGATTTATGTGTTTGCAACTGAAATGGTTTCAGTGCTTCGATATATGTCCAAAGTAAAATTTATAGTCTGCTACAGAATGTATAAATAATGAACAGCCATATGTCATATTGCATTTAAAAATTTGACTTCTTCCACAGCCAGCATAAGGTAAAATGAATTAAAATTTTAAGTTCATTGGGGATCGAGTTACTGTTTAATACTTTAAAAGAGCTCCACAAATACAAAACTGATTGAATTACTTCTTTTCCCCAGTAAAATATAAGATGTTTTTAACTTTGCAGACATATTCAAATTAATCCTATGCAAAGAGTAAAGCATACGTTGATAAGAAATGATTTCTTTTCTTTTTAAAAATAATTGTCAAGTTTTTCTTAGTGTGACTATGATAATGACTGTTGACAAAGAAGCACCGTATTTAAGTATTTAAGTGGAAGAAGGAAATACTGTAATTTTTCAAATGATCCCTCAAAACCCAAGTGCTAATTTAATGCTGGGGAAAAGAAAAAAAATCTGTTCAGAGATGTGTATGCATTAGAAGAGGTTGATGCATTTTGTACAAACAAAATAGTAACGTTGAAATGCTATAAACTAACAGTAGTATAAGCTGCAGTTAAAATGTGTGTGTAAGACCCATAAGGGTGCTATCACTTCAGTAATTCTGAGCAGCAATGGCAAAGGGCTTGGCCTGTCTCAGTTTTGGTGCTGGCAAACCTGGATACCCAAACATATGGAAGCTGCATTTTATCACTGATGTAGAAAGAACTGCACTTATCAGGCCAGTTAAGAAGTAAACGGTTGCATATTTAAAATATACATGGCACTCACCCACAATTGTACCTGAAGACCCCCTTTTTTGCTCTGCAGCTGAGAGCAGTGGCAGCAAGACTGGTGAAGAGTTTAGAAGTTTTCAGTCGGTCATGCAGAACTGGAGCAGCTCCAGAATTGTGGATTGCTAAGAAAGCAGCACCAGTGCTATTTCTCTGTTCTCAGGAAGATTTGGACACCCAGAAATGCTTAAGTGAGCAATAATAGTTCTGGAGACTTTGACATAATTTATACTTGTTCATCCACTAATTAGAGTGAAAAATACCATGAAATTTACAGAATGGAAAGCTTAGCAAAGAGGTGTATCAAACTCTAGTTCATCTTTTTTTCTATGTGGAAGTGCCCTAGGAATCTGGTTCAGAGTTAAGGTACAGTGAGTACATGTTGTGGTCTGTGAGACTTATTCCTTCTGCTTCAAGATCAATTCCTTTGAGTCATCGTGCCTAGTGTAAAGTTATCTCTTGTCAGCTTCCGTTAGCATGAAAAGACTAAGTGCAAAAATCACATACTGAAGAAGCTCTGCCTTAATGCCTTTATCTTACAAAATATCTACAGCCACTTAAGACAAGTGGGAGCTTGTGAACCTTCAGGCATGCCTTTCTGTACAGGGTGTGTGGTGGCTGGGAAGCCAGATCTGCGGCGTGGGCAGTGCTGGGGTGTAGTAGTGGGGTTCAGTCTGCAAGAAGTGGGGCTTGCAGGGCCACCTGATCTCTGGCTGATAGCAATTAGGTCTGTCAGCTTGCATTAGATTGTTTAGTGTTGTGTTTTTTTTATGTTAAAAAGAGCTTATCAGAAAGTTGTTCAGCAAAGAACAGACAGTGAGTTCAGAACTGGTGTCTTTGCAGCTGATAATTCGGACAATATGGAGATGGACTTGAGCTCAACTGAATCTCTGAAAGCTGTTTTTTGGTGGATTTCCTTTTAGTAAGAGCCTGTTGGTGATCCTGGAAGCTTTGACTCATTGTTTTTAGTAACATTTCCTAGTAAACAAGATGCCACAGCAGAACAGACCTGGGGAAGAGCCACTGTGAGCACCTGGCACCTTCTGGTGAGGGGCTGGAGCTTCTGCCAGCCATACAACCCTCTGTCTGTACTGTCCCAGTGATGGCTGGAGAGCCAGCAGGTCAAGAGACGTGAGCAGCACAATGGAAAGCACAAGCAAAAGTTAGTGGTGCTAGTGTGTATTGATCTGAATTGTGTTACTACTGATGATTCTTCTCTGTAGAAATTTGGACAGTAAGTGTTGAGATAATTGTATTTCAATTAATGATGATTGCCATATTTTTACCAGTAGCTTATACGGTGCTTTCCATTTTGCCCATGATGAGAGACAAAGCGTAATGGATTTATGTCCTATGGCATACAGGTTATGCTAATGTTTGACTCTGTGAGCCTGCTCTCCTTACTTCTTCAAATCAATTTTTCACCAGTAAATGTTTCTCAGCAAGTTAAGGAAATACTTCTGGTATTTACAGGAAGCAGAACACTGGGTGTTCAGCACTGCTTGTGACCTGAAACATCCCTTTTCCTTTTGTACTTGAGCACTGTTTTCTTTTATTCCCTTGAGCATAGTATCAGGACCAACCTTGGTGAGCTCTTCAAGAAGCAAAAATAAATGAATGAAGTATTTGTGGTGTAGCCATCAGCAGAAGTGACAGCTGTTCCTCAGCAGACCCTTCTGTGTTATTGGGAAGTTATCTAACTTCTCATACAAAAAGCTATTGATTTTTAGCCTCTTTTGTCAACTAGTCAATAGCCACACACATACTCATGATCTGTTGCTCTTTCTTTCCTGTTACAATAAGTACAACTGTACATTGTCCTTCCAGTGTGGCAAGCTTGCTGTTTTTTCTCTTGAACTTTAGGTATTAATACATATGCTAGGTTTATAAGTGTTGAAGTCTATTTTATCATCCCTTTAAAAAGGTGTCTTAGCTGAGACAGATGCTTTTGCTAAGAAATGGTATTGGTATCTCAGAGCTAACATGCCTTTGGGCTCTGACAGGCATTTGGCAGCAGATTGCAACTGGTGCCTGAAATGGTTACTGCTCTCACCTTGTCTGTCACAGATTTAGTTTGTCTTCCTAAAGTTGGCTAAAAACTGCAGCAGTCAAGGAGCTGGTTTGTGCATACCTCAGATACATCTCTTTTCTCAGAAATGGCAACATCTGGCCAAGAAGAAGAGCAGGACAAGAAACAAGGAATGAAAGTAGTTTGAAAGTTCCAGATGAATATGTATTTTAAATAATGTAATTGAGAAAGTTAAAACATTAATAGAAAGATTAGAGGTTCAAATTAGAGTCAGATGTGGTTTTTTGATTGGCTGTAAATATTGTTTTGCTTGCTTTGTTTTTAATTTGCAAAAAGGGGAGAAGAAAAAGGAAGAGAATCATATTAAGCTCATTGAAAATGCTTTGCCTGAAATGATGCATTTTAAAAGTTTTTAATTACATTAGATAAATAAGATTTTATTTTAAAGTAATTCTTTATAGAAGATGGATTTTAAAACCACCATGCTACTTTGATATACTGTCACTGATTATTATTATTATTGCTTTATCTAAGATGTTTCAAAATTAATGAAGAAATTAGTTTTCATGTCAACATACTTTTAACAAAAAGAGAATAAAGAGGGAAAGTAAGGCTTCAAGAGTCTTGCTGTTGTATAGTAGTGGTAGAAAGTGAGCCTGGATGAGTAAGCAATGGAGAAAAGACCATACGTTTTTTGCTGAAGTTCAAGTTCTCAGTTAATGTTGCTTATGAGAATGCTATTTACATTTTTTAAAAAATTAAACATAATTAAAATGACAGAATTACAAAAACAAGTTATCACAACCACTGAGTAGCTACGGGTTTTTTTTTGTGATTTCCCCCCCCCCCCCTTGATCAGTGTTCCTTACAGGTATTTTCTCTGGGTAATTATCCTCAATCTTTTCTTAAAACTTTTTTTTTTTTTTTTTTCCATAGTCCTTTAGGTAACCAAACAAACAGTATATTCCTTTTATTCTTATGTTCATGTAAGATTTCCTTTTGTAAGATAGCGTAGCTACTTCCAAAGAGTTTGTGATCTCCTGTGATTTGATACTTGTATTGTTTGATACATGTGAAGACTGGGAACGATTTCGTGGGTGTGGAGTTTAAGCTGCTTAAAATTCAGCTAATTATATGCAGTGTTTTCAAGAGCCTGATAACTTCACAGATGTGTGAATCCAAATCAGATCTCCAACCAAGCTGCAGGGTTTTTAAGAAGAGTGATTTTTGTTCAGGTTTATCGCTGTTCTTGAGATCTGCATTTACAAGAAGGAGAGGGGGAGGCATTGATTTCTTTTATTCTCTTATAATATCGTAGATCCGAGGAGTATATGGAAAATTTCTCTTTTTAATTTGCTTTGTTTATGAATTGCAATGCCTCATTGCATTAATCCTTGAAAATAGATATATGTAAAGAATATGTGGAACTGTGAGATTTCAGTGACTAAAAACTGAGTCCAGTTTAAGTGAAGATAATTTCTGTTAAGATTAAAATATCAGAAACTTTCTTGATTTCTGTTATTGAGCTATTTAAAATGAGATGGTATAGAGTCACTTTAGAGGAAGTAGGCCATTTTATGCTATTTTCAAATTGGGTAAAGCTGCCTTTTGTCTAAACCTAGAGAAACTTCTTATTAACTAGATCTGAGATCTTTGGAATGTCCTCTGCAAAACCATGAAAAACTTCATAATGAACTTGACATTTTTGAAGGTTGAATGTGTGCCTACGTGTAATGCTAAAAAGTTTTTTACGGCCTTCTTTGGCTTCCAAAGATGTCTGAAAATTTCAACTATCTTCTCAGATCACCTTAAATGAACATTTCATTTAAGCCCAAACAAGAGATTAAAAAGAAAGTATACGTAGTGCCTCAGCTTCCTGCCCCAGACCCCCTAAGAAAAGCAAAAAAAAAAAAGGAGAGGAGAGGAGAGGAGAGGAGAGGAGAGGAGA